>OW240923.1:6557284-6804821 GCA_933207985.1 Pelobates cultripes | reverse complement strand
TAATAATTATGTACAGTAATAGTCACCTGCACACACAGATATCCCCCTAACATAGCTATAACTAAAAACAAACTAAAAACTACTTCCAAAAATATTCAGCTTTGATATTAATGAGTTTTTGGGGTTCATTGAGAACATGGTTGTTGTTCAATAATAAAATTAATCCTCAAAAATACAACTTGCCTAATAATTCTGCACTCCCTGTACATGTCCAAATCCCAGCGCCTCTGCCTTCCACTACATGTCCCAATCCCAGCGCCTCTGCCTTCCACTACATGTCCCAATCCCAGCACCTCTACCTTCCAGTACATATCCCAGTCCCAGCACCTCTCCCTTCCTCTACATGTCCCAATCCCAGCACCTCTCCCTTCCTCTACATGTCCCAATCCCAGCACCTCTCCCTTCCTCTACATGTCCCAATCCCAGCACCTCTCCCTTCCACTACATGTCCCAATCCCAGCACCTCTCCCTTCCACTACATGTCCCAATCCCAGCACCTCTCCCTTCCTTTACATGCCCCAATCCCAGCACCTCTCCATTCCTCTACATGTCCCAATCTCAGCACCTCTCCCTTCCACTACATATCCCAATCACAGCACCTCTCCCTTCCTCTACATGTCCCAATCCCAGCACCTCTCCCTTCCACTACATGTCCCAATCCCAGCACCTCTCCCTTCCAGTACATGTCCCAATCCCAGCACCTCTCCCTTCCAGTACATGCCCCAATCCCAGCACCTCTCCCTTCCACTACAGGTCCCAATGTCAGCACCTCTCCCTTCCACTACATGTCCCAATCCCAGCACCTCTCCCTTCCACTACATGTCCCAATGCCAGCACCTCTCCTTTCCACTCCATGTCCCAATCCCAGCACCTCTCCCTTCCTCTACATGTCCCAATGCCAGCACCTCTCCCTTCCACTACATGTCCCAATCCCAGCACCTCTCCCTTCCTCTACATGTCCCAATCCCAGCACCTCTCCCTTCCTCTACATGTCCCAATCCCAGCACCTCTGCCTTCCACTACATGTCCCAATCCCAGCGCCTCTGCCTTCCACTACATGTCCCAATCCCAGCACCTCTACCTTCCAGTACATATCCCAGTCTCAGCACCTCTCCCTTCCTCTACATGTCCCAATCCCAGCACCTCTCCCTTCCACTACATGTCCCAATCCCAGCACCTCTCCCTTCCTTTACATGCCCCAATCCCAGCACCTCTCCCTTCCACTACATGTCCCAATGCCAGCACCTCTCCCTTCCACTACATATCCCAATCCCAGCACCTCTCCCTTCCTCTATATGTCCCAATCCCAGCATCTCTCCCTTCCTCTACATGTCCAAATCCCAGCACATCTCCCTTCCTCTACATGTCCCAATCCCAGCACCTCTCCTTCCTCTACATGTCCCAATCTCAGCACCTCTCCCTTCCCACTGCATGTCCCAATCCTCCAGCACCTCTCCCTTCCCCTCCTACATGTCCCAATCCCAGCACATCTCCCTTCCTCTACATGTCCCAATCCCAGCACCTCTCCCCTTCCAGTACATGTCCCAAATGCCCGGCACCTGCTGCTTCACTGGGTCCAATGCAGCACCTCTCCAGCTTCCACTGTGTCCCAATGCCAGCTTCCTCTCCTTCCACTACATGTCCCAATCCAAGGGTTCTCTCCTTTCTCAGCATGTCCCCAATCCCAGCACCTCTCCTTCCTCTGCATGTCCCAATCCAGCACCTCTGCCTTCCACTACTGTCATCCCAATCCACAGCCTCCTGCCTTCCACTACCTGTCCCAATCCCAGCACCACCTCTACCTTCAGTACATATCCCAGTCTGGCACCTCTCCTTCCTCTACATGTCCCAATCCCAGCACCTCTCCCTTCCACTACATGTCCCAATCCCAGCACCTCTCCCTTCCACTACATGTCCCAATCCCAGCACCTCTCCCTTCCTCTACATGTCCCAATCCCAGCACCTCTCCCTTCCACTACATGTCCCAATCCCAGCACCTCTCCCTTCCTTTACATGCCCCAATCCCAGCACCTCTGCCTTCCACTACATGTCCCAATGCCAGCACCTCTCCCTTCCACTACATATCCCAATCCCAGCACCTCTCCCTTCCTCTATATGTCCCAATCCCAGCACCTCTCCCTTCCTCTACATGTCCAAATCCCAGCACATCTCCCTTCCTCTACATGTCCCAATCCCAGCACCTTTCCCTTCCACTACATGTCCCAATGCCAGCACCTCTCCCTTCCACTACATGTCCCAATGCCAGCACCTCTCCCTTCCACTACATGTCCCAATGCCAGCATCTCCCTTCCACTACATGTGCCAATGCTAGCACCTCTCCCTTCCACTACATGTCCCAATGCCAGCACCTCTCCCTTCCACTACATGTGCCAATGCCAGCACCTCTCCCTTCCACTACATGTGCCAATGCCAGCACCACTCCCTTCCACTACATGTTCCAATGGCAGCAACTCTCCCTTCCACTACATGTTCACCTGCAAGGGACTTCTCCTCCATCCACACACCTCTTCCTTCCATTACATGTACCCCTCCTAGTGCAGTCCCCTCCATCCCACACCTCTCGCTTCCATTATATGTTCACCTTGCAGCAAAGTTATCTCCATCCCTGCATCTTTCCTTTATATAACATGTTCCCATCCCGGTGTGGTCCCATTCATCCCGCAACCCTCCCTTCCATTACATGTTCCCATCCAGGTGTGGCCCCCTCCATCCCTGAACCTCTCCCTTCCATTACATGTTCACCTCTCAGCGAGGTCCTCTCTATCACTGCACCTCTCCATTCCATTACATGCTCACCTCTCAGCGAGGTCGTCTCTATCATTGCACCTCTCCCTTCCATTACATGTTCACCTCTCAGCGAGGTCATCTCTATCATTGCACCTCTCCATTCCATTACATGTTCACTTCCATGCTATGTCCTCCCTACCCACACCTCTCCCTTCCATTACATGCTCCCATCCTGGTGTGGTCCCCTCCATTCCCGAGACTTGTCCGTTTGTAAAGCATGTTCCCATTCTGGTGTGGTATCATCCAAAACCTCTCCCTTCCATTACATGCACACACCCAGGTGTGGTCTCCTCCATTCCTGGAACTTCTCCCTTCGATTATATTTTCACCTTCCAGTGAGTTCCCGTCCATCCTCGCACCTCTCAGAGTTGGATATGTTTGCTTTTACTCAACGTACATTTTAAAGCATTCACTCCAGTCTTTTTTTTTTATTATTCTAATAAGCATAACAAACAAATGTATATGTAAAGCAAATTATTAAAATTAAGTCCTTGTCAATTATAACTTCTCAGATTATTTCTCACCTCCCAGAGTGTATATTAGTTTAATGAAATGAAAATTACCACACAGTACATATATATGTTTAGTCAGGGCCCTTTAATAGATGTTGTCTAACGGTGATGTGCCCACCGACTACAACTCTGGATGTCATTAGCTGGCAGAGAATAAAAGTAACATGAGTCCAAAAAGTAGAGGGTCCAAGGCTGGACACCTACACTGGGGCAAAAACAATTGAAATGAAAAATAAACATCTCCAATTCAGCTTTCATGCAATTCTTCAGAGATTCAGTGTCAAGGCAAACTGATTATTGTGGCATATTTACGAGGCCTTGAAGAATATGGTATATAAGGGTGCACTCAGATTTTCAATGCATTTTCTTTTGTACCTACCTTATTCTGTTCTAGTCTCTGTAATGAGCTGGTAACTATTGTGGTTAGCTACACATTTAATCTTCTCAACTTTTCCCTTTAAGGATAGACTTGCTGGCATCCCTGAATATTCTCTTGAAGTGCCTGCCAACAAGAAAACAATCATGCTACAAATGATATAAACAAGCCTATGACACTATTTATGCCACTTCACAAGAAATATGAACCGTATGATAACAAGTAAAAAATTAAACAGAAAATACAAATCACAAAGTAAATGTATTTTCTGCCATGTTACTTAAACAGGTTTTAACACAGACTTCTAATTTACAGATATGCATAATCACCTATTATGACTCAGTGCTACAACAGACTGCACATTGCATCAGTGTAATCAAATATTTTCTTTTAATTAGAAAGAAGAAATGTCTGTTGAATTAGACTATGTCTTTGAAAACACTCTTAGATCATTTTATCAAACCATCAGAACTAATTGTCTCTATTAATGGCAATCATGCTCAGGTTAAAAATGTTAAGAAGTTGTCCAAAAGGCACTAACACAAATACATATAATAAAATAAAGAGAAGAGAGAAATTGATTGTGAGACAGATGTAGATAGAAGATAATGACACAGAAGAAGAAATGTAATTTGCTTGTTTATCGTGACTTATATTTTGGCTGTAAAATACTTTATTCTTGTAACAGACAGACACCATTAATCCAGAACGAAGTAAAACAGAGAATTAAACTGCATGACCCTGACTACTACAATTTATCATAATCTGCTAATTTGCACATTCTAGTGGGGGCTTCATAAAAAAATTATTATTTATTCTAATAAAATCAGAGGCAGACATTTGACAACAGATACACATTATATAGACATAGTAAAAGAATGAAAGTATGATTTTAAGAAATCATGTTGGTGTAAGAAACGGGAGCATAACTTATACAAAATCCACAGACTCCCAGCCTGAGTCGACATGGTGCACCTATTATACATTTTAAAGCAATTTCTCCTAAAATAGCACCGTATTAGCAAATTATGACAGTTGCCTGGCTCCCTGCCTGAGCAGCAGAACATTATGTTTTAAGTTAATAATAGAATGAATCACAACATTAACAATTTTTGGTGTTGTTCTGTTTGGGGGACAATAAAAGTCAGGGTAACTTAGAACCATCTCTTATTCCTAATTTTAGATTTCTCTTATTTGGAATTAGCAGTGTTCGGCATTTAATTCCCAATTTCAGTTTAGCCGTGTGCAGGCTAAATATTCTGACATTTTATTTAATAATCTATTGAGCAAATGTCAAATTCCATATTCTGTTTTTCTTAAAATTCGCTTTTCTGCTTGCTAAAGATCTGACCTAATAGTTTAATGACGGTTTCTCCATATGGGTTGAGCCAGATTAAATTATTTCTGTTCTGTTGCGCAAGATTCCGCTGAATCACACAGAGCTCTGCAACTTTTTCTAACTAGGAAAATGGATGAATTTGCAAAGCTAGCAATCTGCACAGTAAAAATGATACTTTCACCTACTATCAATCATACAGAATCTTAATATGTTACTAACGCTCATTAAAAGTGTATGCACAGAGAGTCAATAGAACAAACAAAATACAATGAAGGTACAAAAATAACATTCAATTCAGCATCATCATCAGATTCAGACTTTGCCGAACTCTGGGAGAGACAATTTTGCAGGGTCCCCTCTTCTCACAACATACTCATAAATAGAAACACACAAATACACTAAAAAGAACTACGAGACAAAAATTAACAGGCAGGGACTGATTAACATAGGGGTTGATGGAGCTGCAGCTCCAGTCCTATGCTTTTGAAAGAGGCCCATTTAAAAGAAAATAATAATAATAATTTTATATATATATATATATATATATTATAACTCTTCACATGCTCTTGCTAAGATCGTGAAACTTAAGAGGGATGTGGAGGAACAAAATTGTGTGTGGACTGGCTGACAATGAAATTAGTTAAGGTAAAAATGACATTGCGCACTATGCGAATGCTCTTGCTGCTTCAGTCTCTCTACCATTGTGGCACATATTTGCTATATACACCATTTCTCTGTCCCAGACTATATACCAGGAGCTGCTGCCTGCTGAAACATTCAGTAATGAATCACATTTGCAGGCCGAGCACAAAGGACAAAATATATATTTAGGGAAATGTGAATTGCTTCAAAATAAAAGGGAGATAATATAAATCACCACTCATGACAGGTATGCATCGTGTTGAAAAATAAGCTACAATGGGGCCTTTT
Organism: Pelobates cultripes; assembly: GCA_933207985.1. Classification (NCBI taxonomy): domain Eukaryota; kingdom Metazoa; phylum Chordata; class Amphibia; order Anura; family Pelobatidae; genus Pelobates; species Pelobates cultripes. Next base: position 6,798,856 of record OW240923.1, on the reverse strand, counting down.
GAGGAGACATAGAAACATAGAATGTGACGGCAGATAAGAACCATTCTGCACATCTAGTCTGCCCAATTTTCTAAATACTTTCATTAGTCCCTGGCCTTATCTTATCTGCAGTGATGTTACAACCGCAAAGGATTCTGGGTGGGCATATGCAAATTAGTTTAACAAAGAATCACATTTGTAACATCACTGCAGATTTGGGATTTCTGTGGGAAAAGCAAGTCGTATGGCTTGACTGGTGTGCAGATTTTTGTTTAACATTGTATTAACTATCCACAAACTTCAGGTGGAAGGGGTTTTCAATCACAATTTTTCCCCACCATAACCTAGTTATATATTTATATATATATATATACATATTATATATATGTAAAGTCATACGTAGTGTATTTTAATATTAATATAAGTACATATATTAGTATTAAAATACACTTAGAATGAAGTTACATATAAGATATACAAATACATATTATATATATATATATATATAATGACATTAATGATTACATAAGTATACACGTAGAATTTAAATACATACCATATATACTCGAGTATAAGTCGACCCGAATATAAGTCGAGACCCTTAATTGTACCCCAAAAAACTGGGAAAACTTATTGACTCGAATATAAGACTAGGGTGGGAAATGCAGCAGCTACTGGTAAATTTCTAAATAAAATTAGATCCCAATGAAATTATAGTCATTGAAATTTATTTACTGTGTGTGTATATAATGAATGCAGTGTGTGTGTGTGTGTGTGTGTGTGTGTATGAATGCAGTGTGTGTGTGTATGAATGCAGTGTGTGTGTATGAATGCAGTGTATGGAAGCAATGTGTGTATGAGTGTGTATGAATGCAGTGTGTGTGTATGAGTGCAGTGTGTGTATGAATGCAGTGTGTGTGATGCAGAGCGTTGGTGGGAGGTGGGGATTTTTATTATTTTTTGAAAATTATTATTTTAATATTAATTTTTTTGTTATATTAATATTTTATTATTTAATATTATTAATTTTATTATTATTTAAATTATTATTTATATTTTTTTCGTCCCCCCTCCCTGCTTGTTAGCTGGCCAGGGAGGGGGGGCTCTCATTCCCTGGTGGTCCAGTGGATGGGCTGTCTAGGAGGGGGCTGGCAGAGTGCTGTAACTTACATTTCCTGCAGCTCCTGTCAACTCCCTTCTCTCTCCTGCATTCCAGTCAGCTCCACTGTAAGTCTTGCGGTGTAACTACCAAAATATGTGCTGAAAAACTCGTCTTATACTCAAGTATATACGGTATATATGTATATATATTAAAACGTGAATATTTAAGTAATCTTTTAGCATAATTATGTGATCATTAATTAAAATTTGATTGACATGCCTGACATCCCAGGTAGGAAGTGCAGAGAATCTAATTCGCAAGCACTATATTTAACCCTGTAACTTTCCAAAACACCATAAAACCTGTACATGGGGTGTACTGTTTTACTCGGAAGACTTCGCTGAACAAAAATATTAGTATTTCGAAATGGTAAATTGTATTACAACAATGATATTTTTTAGTAAAAGTGACTTTATTGCATTTTTCACATAGGAATGGCACTTTTACTGATGATATTATTGTTGGAATACATTTGACTGTTTTGAAACACTAATATTTGTGTTCAGCGAAGTCTCCCGAGAAGAACAGTACCCCCCATGTACAGGTTTTATGGTGTTTTGGAAAGTTAGAGAGTCAAATATAAGGCTTGCATTTCATTTTTTTCACATTGAAATTTGCCAGTTTGGTAATCTTGCCTTTGAGATCATATGGTAGCCCAGGAATAAGAATTACCCCCATGATGGCATCCCAGTTGCAAAAGTAGGGAACCCAAGGTATTGCAAGTGGGGTATGTCCACTCTTTTTTAGTAGCCACTTAGTCACAAACACAGGCCAAATATTTGGTTTTTGCTTTTTTCACACAAAAACAAATATGAACGCTAAATTTGGCCAGTGTTTGTGACTAAGTGGCTACTAAAAATGACTGGACATACCCCACTTGCAATACCTTGGGTTGTCTACTTTTGCAAATGGTATGCCATCATTGGGGTAATTCTCATTCCTGGGCTACCACACAGTCTCAAAATTAACATTACTAATCTGTCAAATTTCAGCGTGAAAAAAAAGCAAAAAACGGAAAAATGGAATGTGCTATATTTGACCCTGTAACTTTCCAAAACACCGTAAAACCTGTTAAAGGGGGTACTGTTGTATTTGTGAGACTTTGCTGAATACAAATATGTACATTTTATTGCAGTACAACCTAACAGTATTATGACATTCACAGCTAAAATGTCAGACGGAAATACAAATTTAAAAAAAAATGTTATTTTCTCAATTTTTTTTAAATTTTATTCATAATAAATTATGTTTATGAAATTAAAGCCCTGTTTCTCCTGAATAAAATGGTATATAATAAGTGTGGGTGCACTTAATATGAAAGAGATGAATTACGGTTGAATAGACATATAGCGCAAATTCACGTTTTTGTTTACATTTTGTTTTGATCAGAACGTGTACAATTGACTCCGTCCTGAAGGGGTTAAAAGGAAAAAGGATCAACTCATAAAATAAATATGTTTCACGGAGTTTAAATTAGATTTTCATTGATTTATTCAGCGTGTTATTTCCAGAAAGCCATGGTTCCCTTTAAGAAAGACATTCCATGATTATGAATCCTCTCTTCAGTATCACTGAATTCTTCTCGGATCCCCTCCAGGCTTTTCTCTGTAGCAGTTGTCCAAAATACCAGAGTAGCAATTGACAAGTTACACAATTAACAGAGAGAGACACTCTACAAAAAGTATACGTCAGCTGGATAAAATGCCTTTAAGTCGCTTACAAAAATGATACAGCATGATCTACTACAGAAATAAACCTGGCCATAGATTACACATCCTAAAATGATACAGATAAGTTAGGATCCATATTTTATACATAATAAATGCAGCACAGAAAACTAGTTACATTTTGAAGGTATTGTATTACAGCTTGATGGAATTATTTTTTCTTCTGCAAATACCAGCACTGGGATTGGTTTGTAGAAGCTCTATTAGCCGATTACTTTCCGTAAAAACATAGAAGGGTCTGATGGCAGCCTCTGCAGATCTGAAAATCCCATTCTGCTCTCAGGTAAAGGAAAGCATAGATTTTCTCGAACTTTGGAGTCAGTTTTTCAGCTCATTTTGTGACAGAACTGAATAAATTAGGAAAATAGTGAAAATATGAATGTCTTGTACCTACAGCAATAATCTGTGTGTTGATCTGTTAAGGAAGATACGAACATAAGAAGAAGAGTAATAACCATCAGATCAAGTTACGGAGATGCTAGTCTTCATATTTCCTCCTTTTTTAGGAAGAAAGTAACCGGCATCCAGGATATTCTTCGTTATGAGGGGCAGCAAAGGTGACTCAATGAAATTTAATCAAAGTGTTCTGTATCTATGGAATCTGTTACTATAATTAAAGTAGGACATTTTAATAACAAACGCAGAGCCAAAAGAAGAACAAAAGTCACAGGTAATATAGTAGAACATACAATAAAATATTAAGTTTCTAAATCCATTCTGCAAGGCATTCAGATTTATGTAGGAGGAATTATATTGATACAGTGGGACAATGCTTAGCAGGATATTAACCCAGTGAAATATTTCTATCTAGTCTATAGATTCAGGTTATTCCTTTTTTGTGCCATTGGTTTAAATCCAGAGTTGGTCCTTGGTGGCTTAACATCTGACAGCAAGAGTTGTCTGGAACACTTCAATCCATTTCCCAGAGGTTACTCACCACAAATTGACACTAATTGCCTCCTTACTTGACAGTTTAAGCAAAGGAAAGCAAGAAATTAATGGACATCACAAAGAAACGCAAACTCTGCATCACCCCCTAAAGCTATAATGAGTCAAAAAAGATGCAACGATGGTAAACAAAACATGGGAGAATTAGATCATAAAGCTTTTATTAATATTGTTAGAGGGAAATTTCCTGGATCTATCAGAATCTTATTAGTGCTTTAATGGCCAATAAACAATTATAGAGTAATATGTCCTCAAAACTAAATATTCATCTAAAAGATTGTTGATGTTTACAAAGGGGTCAGAGCACTGCTTTAACCACTGTAACAGTAAGCAAAGAGAGGAATAGCAGGCTACTGCTTCTTTCTGTAGAAAATGTTAGTGGGTAGTTCATGGAAGCCAAGAACAAAATTTTATTTGTAGATGTTGGCCATTAGGTAAATTAATCAGTATCTAGACCTCAGTGTAAATACTTAGCAGGCAGCACCAACGAGATGATGGAAGGGAGCAAGTTTTACATATAACTGGCCTTTCATATTATGGAAAAACCTGAGACAGGAACTCATCGCTACATTCTGAATGGATTTCTGAGGTTTGAGGCTAGACTATGGACTAGAAAGTAATGAACGGGCTGAATAGACTCATGATATAGGCTTTCAGCCCAGTGGTAAAAAGTTGTTGTTGGAATAGGCACTAACACATAACCAGTGATATGAACAAACATACTGAGAACAACTGTGACAATGTGGGTGTTTTCAAACATAATATGATATTAGAATTTCAAACATGTTTTCTTGCCACAACATAGAATGGGTGGGTATGAATTCCCTTAATATAAATATTATTGTGACAGTCTGCTATTAAGCAAGTTCTTTTTCTAAAGATATATATTCATTAGCAGCTTGACAAAGCCTTGCTAAGTGGAGGCACTGCATAATTATAGTTGGGGGCCTCCTCCAGACTCTTAAAACAAGAGGGTGGCAATCCAAAGTGGTAGAAATGTTGGTTTTCCTTTTAAAGAATAAAAATTGCCTGCCTCAAACAACAAGTGGCCAAGACTGTTGAAACATTGTTGGGTACCAGCCCAGGCCTGCTGTACATTATTTAGTAGAGGTACAAATTAGGTGCTTTCTTGCCTTTTGAATCTCGTTAATGTCAGGTTAATAAGTGCTCTCCTTATTAAATAAAAATGTAACATATTGCCAAGTATAATGATAGCATTTGGGTATATATTTTTCAATTTTTCTTGCAGCTATAAAAAAATATTTTACTAAATTCAACAGATTGAATCTATTAATTTTAAGTGCTGGAGGGAGGGCATACAGCCTCTGTCACCTAAATTAGCATTCATCTGCACCAAAGAACAAACCCAAACCTGAGTAGGATTCTGTGACACAAACCGTTATAGGATGTTTAACATTTGCAGACATTTAGTATTTATCTTTATCTTGGCTAATTGCAAGCATCCTATCAGCTCCTCACTGCTGATGAGACAGCCATGTAGACTAAATGCCAATCAATGAACAATTGATATCTCCCTTCCAGGCGCTACCCGTTAGCAAGTTTGTAAATTGTGCTTTCACACCTTCAGTAACGAGACAAATAGCACTATAGCAATCTAACATGTTCACAATTTAGCAAGTGTTTGCATGCAGTGTGAAATCACATACAAAATAATCTGTAACAATCATAGCGATAGCTCAATATTGGATGTATTTCCATGTAAATCAGAGGTGAGGACACAAATTTCTCTTCTGAAATGCATGCCTATTAGAAAGTTTATTATCTTGTGTTTTATTTGATAATGGTTCATTGAAATACAATTAACACAGCATATTGAAAAAGGCTTCCAATTTTTTTTTTTTTTTTTTGCCACCTCCAAAATTTTAGCACGAACAAAAAAGACAAAATCGCTAAATGTTACCTTATTGGTTCTGCTTATTTTCTTTATTACTTTTATTATTCTTTATACATTTTTATTTTAGTTTACATCCTTTGCTGGGCAAACCTGCTCTCAGCCAATACATACTGTTGAAATCTGGCATGATAATGTGGAAGTATAGGCAAGCAAGGCAGGTGTCAAACTATTATTAAATGGTTGGGTAGATTACAGTCACAGCACAGGGGACACTTGGCACCATGACCACTACAGTGAGCTGTAACGATTATAAGTTCACTCTGAGCAGTCGGATATTATATTTTAGGCTATATCCACACACGTATATAAGAACAATGCAAGTCAATGCTTACACTACTTTCCACACTAAGAGGCCTACATCTTACTCACTTACTCCGCTCTCACAGTAAAACTGAAGTCTCTCTCTATCTGCAATAGAATTAGGATACTCTCCAAGTCACATTGTCTCTCCAACGGCAGCCACTAGTAACCATAGTGCTTTCTAACCTATCTCATCAAGGTTACAGAGCTACAGATATGTCAAGATCTCATACTAGAGTTAACCTAGAACCATGGACAGTGGCCACAAAATTATCTGCCTTTTTGGTCTAAACAAAAACTCTCCTTGCAGCAGAAACCAATGGGTTACGGGTTTTAATATTCTAGAGTAGACACATTAACTGGTGTCATATTACTTATATTGAAACATTTTAAACACTATTTATATGCTTAAACACCAATGGTATGTGGTTGTAAAAAGCCCAAAACTATTAAGATAAAACGCCTTAACACCGTTACACTAATTCCCCTTCATTCATGCCACCCTTAAAGGAAATTATGTTTCAAGTCCTTTTAATAGGACACATTCCCCACAGGGAATTCTTGATCCTGCTCATGTTTTTGTTATTAAATGGTAAATCAATCATTACTGGTAAAATCTTTTATTAAGCACAGTATAAAATTATACAGGATAATGTGCATAGACACTCTTATATTGTATACGTTAGAGGGCTCACCAAACGATACAGCCTACAATTTACAGCAATCATAAAAATCTTATTTATTAAAATCCTTGTTGTCATCCAATATACAGTTGCAAGAAAAAGTATGTGAACCCTTTGGAATGATATGGATTTCTGCACAAATTGGTCATAAAATGTGATCTGATCATCATCTAAGTCACAACAATAGACAATCACAGTCTGCTTAAACTAATAACACACAAAGAATGAAATGTTGCCATGTTTTTATTGAACACACTATGTAAACATTCACAGTGCAGTGGAAAAAGTATGTGAACCCCTAGACTACTGACATCTCCAAGAGCTAATTGGAGTGAGATGTCAGCCAACTGGAGTCCAATCAATGAGATGAGATTGGAGGTGTTGGTTACAGCTGCCCTGCCCTATAAAAAACACACTCCAGTTCTGGGTTTGCTTTTCACAAGAAGCATTGCCTGATGTGAATGATGCCTCGCACAAAAGAGCTCTCAGAAGACCTACGATTAAGAATTGTTGACCTATCTCGCCCCTTTGCTCCTTACGAGATACAAGTTTTGGCTTCAGTGCAAAAAGTTCTTAAAATATCTCACTGACGTGACGTATAAAAAGTGAGTGTGTTGTGCGTGTCTGTTCTTTTTTTTCCTCTTCCATTCTTTCCTTTCTCACCCTCCTTATTACCCATGTCTTTCTTCCCATTCTTATCGTCCTTCCTACTATGTAAAAGGAAGGGGCACACATTGGATTGCTTAGTTCAACCCCACTTGTATTACCAGTAGGGATCCACCCATGCTCTTTTAAACATGCACAGTCTACTTGGGATTTTGCCTATATTTTACTTAGTCCTTATGACTCCGAGCAGTTCCACAACGGATACGTGATATCTGATCTGAGCATGCTGGTATACCTTTTCATGTTAAAAATTTGGATTTTGGGTTTGTGTGTAACCATTCAGAGCCTGTGAAATGTGGCTGGTCCTGCTTGACTCTGACAATCTTTTTATTTTTCTGTATAGTCATATTACTGAAAATAACTTTGAAAATGAAAAAAAATTGTCCTTTTTTTCTTCTTAAATGCACAAACTCTAAAATTCCCCTTGACCCAGGTGTGTTCTATTAAAATATGACCACTACATTCTGAATACACTGTGTCTGTATGGGAACTGATAATTCCATAAAGGGGCTGTGTTTTTTTTAATTTATTTCTATAATATTTTGCTGTGTGATAGACTATTCAGAAATCATTACATGTTTTCTTTACAAAGGATTTTGGGCTTTCTTTTGATTTATCCAGCTACATCATTTTAAAAAATATTTAAGTAGCAATTAATTTATGTATTTATTTTTTAATTATTATTGCCTCATTTCCCCCATTTCTAGTTTTCACCGAGTCATTATGCAACCCATTATATTGCAATATGGAAAAATCACCCTATATCAAAGAAGAGCTTGAAAGACAACACAAATCCTTAAATGTCAGTCTATAAATGAGACGTCATACTAAATACCAGAGATCATTAGAGCACTCTTACAATCTTTCTGTTGCAAACCAGGCTGAATGCATAATTCCCATTTTAGAGAGCCCTCGTATGAGCTATAATGTATGATGTAAATTAGTCTTCATCTCCGGCTTAAAGCCATTAAAAGTCATTTCAAACCCATGTATATATTCATTCATTTAATTTTTAACATCGCCCAGATTTAGAAAACTGTTTGTTTCACATAAACTTTTTACTGCGCTTTAAATTTTTATAGGACGATGCAAGCAATCACTTTCCCCCCACTTTGGTGATGAAATATAGCAAGATTGTTATAAAAGTTTTATCTCCTGCTGCCTCTCGAGATATTTTTAGATATATTTTGACTGTAATAGGAGCTTTTTTCTTTGTAAAGAAGGAGAAATAAGAAGAATTAAAGCACGTTTAATGTCCTTTGACATTAGTTTAAATGGAACAATGGGTCTACTGTTGCAACAATGGTGCATACACTCCATGCATTTCTCTAATGTTTCTGTGAGTCATTACAAATAGTGCTCTTTTCATTGGATGCTTAACAGTTCTTTATTGTGTGAAGATACAGTTATCACAAGTCTTACTCTTTGCTACGGTTGGGAATCTTTCAATCCTCGTGGCCAAGTTATCCAGTCCTCCACCCAGCTCTAGCCCTTTTTTTTTTTTTTTTTTTTTATATATTTTGCGTCTCACCCTTTTTAGCATCAAATTCCCTGTGGGGAATTACAAGGTCTCTGTGTATTGCTTACCAGGTCACAAGACTCTTCTTTTAGATCTATATACCCCACCAGTTAAACTTTTTTACAACCCAACATAGTAGAGCATTACACTCCACTGGTAGATAGTTTGGAGAATAACACGTCAGTAGATCGTTCTATTAAACATAACGGGACAGTGCCACAAAAAATATAATGTAAAATGTGTAATCTGTCACTAAAAGCAAAAAGAAGATATTCCCCACAAAAAAAACAACACAGGAAGTACTGTTTCCATGGGATAGAGACTCTTTGTCCGTGGAAGTGGTTACTGTGTATTTGAAGATGTTATTCTAGGCTAGTACAGAGAGTCTTTTTGTCTTCATATGGAATTTTGGTCACTGTGAATTTTGGGAATTATGCCGTTCTCTGGAGGAATTCTCTTTTTTGCTCTTGGATAGGGAATGAGTCTCTGCAGAGAATACATCTATGCTTTTGCACACGTAATTTAGTTGTTGAACAGGTAATGTATAAAATGTCACCACGCTTTTGGAGATTCTCCACAGGAACATAAAAGACTTTGTCATTAGACATCTCTCTTTAGAGAGACTATGCTTTAGGACTGCCACATGGAGTAATGCATGAAAAAGGGAATATTTATCCATACAATATTATTATACAATTGGACACAATGTCATTCTGGACTCCAGGATTTTGTTTTCCTCTTGCTATAGAGAACGTTTGTCAATACAAACGCCAGTGCGTCAGATTGTATTTTTCCTTTGCCTAGAACAGGGGTTCCCAATTCATTTTCCCCTTTGACATAGTGTTTCAACAACGTGGAACCCCTCCCTCCCCTCCAAAAAAAAACCAACAACCAAAAAAAACTATTTTGTGTGTTTGTATGTCCCAGTGTGTGTCTGTGTATCTGTGTGCCACTATGTGCCTGTGTGTGCATGTGTATCTGTGTGTCAGATACACACATTGGCACATACAAACACAAATGCACACACCTTAACACACAGACACACATACACACAGTGGCAAATACACACACTGCCACACACAGACACAGATACACACACACATGCAGTGGCAAATACACACACTGCCACACACAGACACAGATACACACATTGGCACATACAAACACAAATGCACACATCTTGACACACACAGTGGCAAATACACACACAGCCACACACAGACACAGATACACACACACATGCAGTGGCAAATACACACACTGCCACACACAGACACAGATACACACACATGCAGTGGCACATACACACACTGCCACACACAGACACACACACACACAGATACACACTTTGACACACAGATAGACAAACTGGCACATACACACAGATTCACATACATTGGCAGATACACACACTGACACAGGTACAGAGGGACGTTTTAGCCGCGAGGCAAACAAGGCATTTGCCTTGGGTGGCATTTTCCAGGGGGCGGCAAAAAAAGCCTTCCCCAAATGCCCAGGGCAAATGTCTTGTTAGCCTTGTGGCTAACTGACAAGCCAGGCTGGCTGCGCTGGAGAGAGAGCACTTACCGCTGAGCGCTCTGCTCAGCTCCCTTGCGCGCCGCAGGGTGATGCTGGGAGCCGGAATATGGCCGCCCGCCCGACCAGCAGCCACCTGTGTGGCTGGCTTAAAAATGGCACTTTATCTTCAAGGGTATTGAGAAAGATTCTGTATTTGGAATTTACTGCTGTTGGATTGCAGTTCCTCTGCTCCCACCTTCCCACCATTCACTGTGATGAGAAATAGAGCAAAGATTCAGCAAAAACCATACATGTCTTTGTGGCACTACAAAGCAATTGGCACCACCATTGGGCATCATTTCCAGTGACTGTCTGAGTGGATCACGCACCCAGGGAATCAATGGAAATTTTGTGTTTACATGGTATGGCATGGTGTCCCTTCACATATTTTAAAGCACATACAAAATAATATAGTATCTGAGGGGTGTTCCCCTTAGATTTGGCAGTGCACATTTATTTATTTTTTTAAATCATGATATTTCTTTTGTAAGTACTTCTTTTTATTGTCCATTACGTGTTTGTTGGATACATACATTTTGTTTTGGCAAAATGATGGTGTTTCTATTAACCTGATCTGGCTTCTAGGACACCACTGGAGAACCCCCCAAGTATTCCCAAAGGTAAGGAGGCTGGGGGGTTAAATAAAAAAAGAAAGTGTGTAAATGTGAGTGAGTGTGTATGTCTGTTAGTGTGTGTGAGTGTGTGTGTCTGTTAGTGTGTGTGTGTGTTAGTGAGTGTGAGTGTTTGTGTCTGTTAGTGTGTGTGTTTGTTAGTGTGTGTGAGTGTGTGTGTCTGTTAGTGAGTGTGTGTCTGTGTGTGTCTGTTAGTGTGTGTGTCTGTTAGTGAGTGTGTGTGTGTGTGTCTGTTAGTGAGTGTGTGTGTGTCTGTTAGTGTGTGTCAGTGAGTGTGTGTTTCTGTCAGCTAGTGTATGCGTATCTGTCAGTGAATGTGTGTGTGTGTATTTAGAAGGCGGGGCAGGGAGGAAGGGTTGGGTGGCACAAAACCAGGATACACCACTGCAGGTACACACACACGTTTATATTTGCTGTTAACTTACATACAATAGGGGTCCGGTCGTGGTCTTAGGCGGCCGCGGTGCCTGACCGGACCCCTTTTTAGCGCTACCCATCAGGTGGCCCTAAATGCTTAGGCCACCCGATGGGCAAATCGATGTGGAACCACAATTCTGTTCTCGTGGAACACCAATTGGGAAACGCTGGTTTAGAACATCACTATACACATGGACACTATATTATCCTGGATTTTTTTTTGACTTTCAAGCTATAGATATTGTTTAATGAAATGAGATATTGCTGTGCTTTTGGAGAAAAAGTAATTCTAAACTAGACTACTAAGTATTTTTGCTTTAGGAAGGACATTTTAAGGCTGGATATTTGTCATCCACTCCAGGAATTAAACAACTTTTAGCTTTTGAATAGGGAATATTTCTCATAAGAGGCTGTCCCTGTCTTTTGTGGATTTATGAATTCCTAGGCCGTTTTTACCTTCAAAAAGAAATGTGTATGCATAACGAAGGTCACTATGAAAATACACATTTTGTTAGTCTAGATATGTACAGGATTTTTAATATTTTTTTTGCCTTGTTATGGGATATTGTTTCCATGTACAAAAGGCCATTTAGGAGGTTATGACATTCTAGACCAGAACGGAAGAGAGCATATTTGTATTAGAACAGGAAATATTTATCTATAGTGAATGTACCTGTGCATTTAATCCCCAGCCTAGAAATCAATAATATAGGCTGTCTTGGAGCAGGACGTATTCCATAGTAATACGGCGACAGTCAATGTCTATTGAGACGGATAGTAATCATATGCCATTGCACATCTTTTCCAACCCTATTGATTTGCTAATAACCAAACCGCAGCATAGATGAAAAATGCCACAGAGATAATGTATGATAAGATAAATCCAATATATGAATACAAGTGTAGGACAGCACAAATGTCATCAATAACACTATTCTTTATTACGATTATGGAAATAAACATATTTTGGTATTCCACTATAAAAGAATCTTACATCCCATGCATTTGTAAATACAAATTAGACCCTGTCAAAATGGTTCCTTGGGCACAGTCATATGACTATTAAATGTATAGCTGAAATAGTCCAAACTACACAAACTAGTTATTTTTTTCTGTTAAAAATGTACCCATTAATAAGGATGTACCACCATAAACCTGGTGTTGGAATAGGAAAATTGGTACATTCTTGCTAGTATTGACAGACACTTTCATCTCCCAGTTTCCCAAAGCCTTGACAAAGACCTCAAATGGAAGAAACGTTGTCACCTGTGGGGCTGGCTTAAAAACGGCACTTTATCTTCAAGGGTATTGAGAAAGATTCTGTATTTGGAATTTACTGCTGTTGGATTGCAGGTCCTCTGCTCCCACCTTCCCACCATTCACTGTGATGGGAAATAGAGCAAAGATGCAGCAAAAACCATACATGTCTTTGTGGCACAACAAAGCAATTTGCACCACCATTGGGCATCATTTCCAGTGACTGTCTGAGTGGATCACGCACCCAGGGAATCAATGGAAATTTTGTGTTTACATGGTACAAAATAATATAGAATCTGAGGGGTGTTCCCCTTAGATGTGGCAGTGCACATTTATTTATTTTTTTAAATCATGATATTTTTCTTTAGTAAGTACTTCTTTTTATTGACCAATACCGGTTTGTTGGATACATACATCTTGTTTTGGCAAAATGATGGTGTTTCTATTAACCTGATCTGGCTTCTAGGACACCACTGCCAGACGGTTATCTCTCCTTCCAGCAAACGATGAGTCTTTGGGCAGCAGATACACATGATTCACCCAGTCTGCTACTTCACTGAATGATCACCAGTGTTTAATGTCAGAAAAATATAAAAAGGTAAAAGATGAAGAAGAATCTCTAACAGAACAAGGAAGGGAAGTCGGACAGAAAATAATGGTCTTTATTGTAAGACTAGTATCAGTAGGTCAAGTGAAGGTTCCTTTACAGAGAGAACCATCCATCAAAGATGCATGGCTGGAGTAACTCTGGTATATAGATAAAGGTTCTAGAATCCAGTGCAATCTCAACATATTCAAATCAAAAAGCATGAAGTATGAGGTGGATAAAAGGCCAGATTAGCAATAAAAATGTGGCACTACATTGCTATGGCTTTCCTTCCTATAAGGAAGGTGTGTTGGAGTCAGAGTTCCACAAGTGGTGAATAAAAATAAAACTGCAGGTAGAAGGTTAAGGGCTGTAACAAATACAGTCCAGAAAATGAATAATACATAATTCTAGATTATATAGTTCAAATGTTAATATATATTTTAAACATGGTTTTATAAACAATCTCTTCGATTAATTAAGATAATGAGGATTCACCATCCAACACATGCACATTAATGATGAAAGAAATTCTGTCATTCTCTTAACCTTTCCTCTGCTTTCACGTTTCAAAGACCTTGTAAAAACTCTGAAATTAATTCCTTATTCTACGAAATATTTTAAAGGACCACTATAGTGCAAGGAAAACATACTCGTTTTCCTGGCACTATAGTGCCCTGAGGGTGCCCACACCCTCAGGGACCCCCTCCCGCCCGGCTCTGGAAGGGGGAAAGGGGTTAAAACGTACCTTTTTCCAGCGCTGGGCGGGGAGCTCTCCTCCTCCGATCTCCTCCTCCTCCCCGTCGGCTGAATGCGCACGCGCGGCAAGAGCTGCGCGCGCATTCAGCCGGTCACATAGGAAAGCATTCATAATGCTTTCCTATGGACGCTGGCGTGCTCTCACTGTGAAAATCACAGTGAGAAGCACGCAAGCGCCTCTAGTGGCTGTCAATGAGACAGCCACTAGAGGGAATAGGGGGAAGGCTTAACACATTGATAAACATAGCAGTTTCTCTGAAACTGCTATGTTTATTAAAAAATGGGTTAACCCTAGCTGGACCAGGCACCCAGACCACTTCATTAAGCTGAAGTGGTCTGGGTGCCTAGAGTGGTCCTTTAAGCACAGGAAATGAAAAAAATAAACATTTCTCTCAAATATGAACTGGTGATATATATATATTTTTTTTTTTAGAAACAGTACCTTCCTCAAAGAGTTTAGGAGATGTGTTTTTTATATATAAAACTAATAGTGAACCCCATGGCACGGGTGCCATGACTAGCTCCCACAGAACTCTAAAGTTAGGGCATCGCTGGGGGGGGGGGAGGGAGGTGGGCAAAGGGTGCCCCCCCCGCACATTATGCAGTGTTTCACCCACTCCCACCCCCTGTACCCCCCAATTGAAATTGAAGCTGGGAGTACTGAGTCACCCTTCACAAGCTGCAGCAGCAGTGCTGTCAGTTCCACCCCTGATCTATGTTCCCACTTGCCTGATGGGCCCTCCCGACTGGAGGCAGTGCACAGAGGTGGGTGGTCCGTCAGGCCCTTACTGCCATGTTTCTTTGATCAATTTAATCATAGATTCAAGTTCCCAAGTGCAGCCAAAGGGGGCACTGTGCTGGTAGAACTTCCTCCTGGGTCATAGAGAGCAGCGCAGGGAAAAGACAGGTAGAGAAAGCTCAGCTCTGCACAGTGTGGGGGGAATGAGGCATACAGGCAGCTGCTGGTAAGTGTGAGTCAGTGTGTGTATGTGTGTGGTTCAGTGTGTGTATGTGGGGTTCAGTCTATGCGTGGGGCTGGAGGGTTCAGTCGTGTGTATGGATCAGTCTGTATGAGGGAAGGGTATGTCTGTGTGTGTGTGGGAGGTCAGTGTGTGTGGGGGGGATCAGTCTGTGTGTGTGTGGGGGGGAGGGAGAGGTCAGTCTGTGTTTGTGTGGAGGTCGTTCTGTATGTGTGTGGGGGTGAGGTCAGTCTGTGTTTGTGTGTGGAGGGGGGGTCAGTCTGTGTTTGTGTATAGGTCAGTCTGTATGGGGGGCAGTGTTTGTGTGTGTATGTATAAATTCAGCTCCACACACGCACAAACACACATACATACTTCACCCCATTATACACTGAATCTCATATATACATACACACATGCTACAGCTCCTTGATAAGCATACAATGCAATCTCAATACACATACACTCACAGTGCAGCCCTTAGATGCACACACTTTACAGGCCCTCTCACCACACACACACAATGTCAAAAGCTCCTATATATGAGCACGTGCTCACACTACAACCCCTAGTTACACATAGTACACCATAAATAGACTCCTATATACAGACACTTCACCACAGCCCCTTCTAAACATCATGGAAAAAATCTTGCATCTCCTGAAAAGGTGTCTTGTCTGTACTAAGAAAGGCGTATTGGTGGAACTACAGGCAGTGCTGGTGTTTCGGTTACACCGGGGCCCATCGAGTGGCTTGTGCACTTAGTGCCACACAATGGCAATATGCCTTCAGGGCCCCTAACAATTTTTGCACCAGAGTCCTCTCTACATTAATTCCGCTAATGTGCAGCAGCTTCCCCAGCACACAAGCTCTGCCCCCTGCATGGAAGATCGCCTTCCCATATGCAAGCTCTGCCCCCACATGGGAGCTCTGCCCCCTCAGACAAGCTCCACCCCCCACTCTAGCAGAGGACCTTGCAGCAGGCCTCCCAGATCTCCCACAGCCACAGCCTCCAGTGGCAGGTAGGCTTCCAATACTTCACATGACAGAGTGATCTTGTATGTGTATGTGCCTGCTAGTGAATGAGCTTGTGTGTGTGTCAGTGAGCTTGTCTGAAGTGAGCTTGTGTGTGCATCAGTGAGCTGGTCTGTAGTGAGCTTGTGTGTCAGTGAGCTGGTCTGTAGTGAGCTTGTGTGTCAGTGAGCTTGTCTGTAGTGAGCTTGTGTGTGTGTGTCAGTGAGCTGGTCTGTAGTGAGCTTGTGTGTCAGTGAGCTTGTCTGTAGTGAGCTTGTGTGTGTGTTAGTGAGCTTGTGTGTGTGTATCAGTGAGCTTGTCTATAGTGAGCATGTGTGTCAGTGAGCTTGTCTGTAGTGAGCGTGTGTGTATCAGTGAGCTTGTGTGTGTGTGTGTGTGTGTGTGTGTGTGTGTCAGTGAGCTTGTCTTGTCATTGATAATCTCACCAATGCAGATGGGTCCAGCCACAACGAAACTGGCACGGTGTCGGAAAAAAGGTTTGTAAAAACACTTCTCATGCAATTAGAGGTGGCAGGTACCTAAATAGACACTCACTGACAGGCACACAATCTCTGAATGAAACACACACTGACAGACATACATTGACAGGCACACACACACATTTTCTCACACACTCACAAATTGCTATTTTAAAAAAAATATTAAATACACCCATCCTCCCTACCTTTGGGAGAGACGAGTGGATTTTTCCCAGTGGAGTTCCTCTCTAATCTTCCTGCAGTTTCTATCTGCTAACCTGCACGTTCTCCGTAGTGATGCCGGGGCCGGAGTGACGTCACGTCACTAAACATCACGCAATGGAGCAGAGAGGAACTGCAGGAAGGTTACGGCTCCCTAATGCACCGCCTCCATGTTCTCCATGACATCCAGCTTCAAAGCTCCCCGCGACAGCCGGCTTCAATGTTTCCTGCGCAGCTTAGAAAAGGGCTAACAAATCCCAGGTGCTATGGCGACCTGGCAATGGGATTTTTTGAGTCCTGTGTTTGTAAGACTGCCTCCCTACTTCTGTCCCTGGCCACTCATGTCTCCCCCTCCAAATATGAACCCTGTGTCGGAAATATGCGACAGACGGGGATATACCTTTTGGTCACTCTTGTGATCGGGGGGGAGGGGGCATTTTTTGGTAAAGTGTTCACCATTATGCAGAATCATTTATATTGATTTCAAAATCAATATGAGAAGGAATTTGAATAAGTGTCACTGAATTGCCGCAACCATTATATTCATGCATCTATCAGAGTATCATTATCCACAGTGTGACATTAAATAGTATGCACATTATAGATGCAAGAGGTAAAATGCCTGAGATCCTTTGGCTGTCAGATTGTTGTCTTAAAGAAAGACAGAAGTCTGACATTATAGCAGACATTGTTCTCCTCATAATTATAAGGAACATAGGAAACACGGACCTCTTTACACCATAACCTTATATCTGCAGTTATAATACACTGTGCAGGGGGGAGACAGGGACCTCCTTACACAATAACCTTATAGCTGCAGTTATAATACACTGTGTGCAGGGAGACAGGCTACCTCCTTACACCATAACCTTATAGCTGCAGTTATAATACACTGTGTGCTGGGAGACAGGGGACCTCCTTACACCATAACCTTATAGCTGCAGTTATAATACACTGTGTGCGGGGAGACAGGGGATCTCCTTACACCATAACCTTATAGCTGCAGTTAGAATACACTGTGTGCGGGGAGACAGGGGACCTCCTTACACCATAACCTTATAGCTGCAGTTATAATACACTGTGTGCGGGGAGACAGGGGACCTCCTTACACCATAACCTTATAGCTGCAGTTATAATACACTGTGTGCGGGGAGACAGGGGACCTCCTTACACCATATCCTTATAGCTGTAGTTATAATACACTGTGTGCTGGAAGACAGGTACAGGGGACATCCTTACTCCATGGTATATGCAATGAGCACTGGTTATTAAGATGCTTGGAGTGTTCCTTAAGTAAAATGCTCTGCAGTCTGGAGCTATGATAGCACCATGTAACTGTGGATGGAACAGAATAATACAGTAGGAAACTGTGATAACAGATCTCCCATTTTCTTCCATTTACGGCATCTCTAATTATCCCAGCTGGTTTATGTTTGTATAAAGGAAGAAACAGAAAACATTTGGGATATTTTTAAATTATATTTCCCTCTTCAAAAACAAGTGAAACTGATAAATACAATTGCTCAGGAATGTTGATTTTTTAAAACCTATTTTCAGATGTAGGACTAAATCTGTGACCACTCAGAAGTGACAGCTGGTGATGAGACAGATCATTCAAGCATTTTCTTCACTAAAAGGATTGCATGCTTGAGTACCAAGTCGATCCTATTTTAAAATAAAGCACAGGGCATAACTAAAGGTCAGCCTGTTGTGTTAATGCTACACTGACAATACTTGTTTTCACATCTCCGGCGTCCTGAAAAAAACCAAAACAATTTACACGTCACCCTCCTGCCTATTTTAAAAGCTGTAATTGAGACATCTGATGTAGTTAAATGTTAACAAATCTAATAAGGATACAGTCTTCCCCGCCGAGCCAAAACAAGTGCATTTATCTGACAAGCTTTTAAATTAACATGTATATAACGTTTGTTGAAATAGTAGCCTGTGTTTTTGCAAGTGCGGAGTGAATGGATGCACTGAGTCAGTTATTTTAAAGAGAAAGCATAGAATCCATCCATTTAGTGTGATTTTATTTATGTACCCACTTGAAGTCTTCGTTGCCTAACATTCACATGTTATATTAGGAAGGCCAGCAGTATATCCATTTACATCAATCAGTAAAGTGCAGCAAGCTCCTGTTTGAAAGAGCAATTTTGTTACAAATCATAAATATATATTAAAGTGCTGATATTTTTTTTAAAATAGTTGCATTTTTTTTTTCTCCTAGCAGAATGGGGGGAAGCTATTTTCCTGCTCCTAGTGCAGATATGCCACATGTATGATAAGAGTGTATTTGAATCCAGCAAATGAATGCAGCATTCACTTTGACAAATAAATATAGTGCTAAAATAAATAAAAAGAGGTCAGGACTTTTTTCCTTCCTTGACAAGGACAACATTTCTGATGACGGAGATGCAAAAAAATGAATTTAAAAATATATAATTTGTTTCCATTCTAAATGAAAAGCTCCTCACACAGGGGAACACACACACACTCTGGTGAGTCTGAGTATACTTTGTAGTAAAATATGATACTACAAAAATAGTATGTCACTTCCCCAGGATGAGGTGCTGTTAATTTAGAATAATAGAATTCCAACATCAAGGTACAACATACAAAACTAAATAAGTAGGCTCTATATTGGGTGCAGGGCCCAACACTTTTAAAACAATATCTGAACTTTGCACTCCTATTGAAAAGACCAGTAGAAGGTATTTCTAATAATCAACCTCTTTATACAATATTACAAAAATGATACATACAAAAATATTTAAAAGTGTACACTCTAAATATATTAAGGCATTCCTGTGGAAAATCATATAAATTAATTAGCATCAACTATCCTCAGATTGTGTCTCGCAAAACAAACTATTTTTCCAAAGCACTATGTGCGCAGGCGGCCCATTTTCATTATGCCAAGATGTCCACTTTCCGGCCGTTCCAATCAATCCCTCCAATAACACTGTCAGGCCTTGTCTCACTGGTTTCGTCCTGCCCTGTTTATCACATTCCCCATGCAAACTTTAGAGTTACAAGTGTGATCCCAAGTAAACATGGCTACAACTGGCTGACCAGTAAATTCAGAATGATTTCACGACAGCTTGGACTACGTTAGTGAGACTAGGAGGCCACTTTAATGAGAGAGAGGTACGGAAAACGCATACAGTACTAATATGGTCATGGATGGGGGAGGGTGCTTTGGGGGCTGAGGCCCCTTATGCGGGATTTTTTATTTATCCAAAATATTAGTTGGGATGGAAGATGATTTTACATTTTACTCAAAACAGCAACCTGATACAAAAAGAAAGAGGACTAGTTTAGTACTGCTCATGGCAACTAAAGCGTAGGTGGTGCTGGCCTGCTGGGGTATTATTGAGGTAGTGTGACCGGATCACATTGAATACCTGGATGTGCATCAGGTGCTTGTTTCTGTTCTCTACCCTGGAGAGAGTAAGCAGCGAGCTGTTCAGGGTACAGAGGGGTGAGGCAATGTAATGATATTGCCTCACCTCTCAGTTAGTGTAGGGGTTATCAAGTTTTGCCGTGGGTTTTTCTGGAACCAAGTACCACCCCAGCATACTGCATTAAAATAAGAAGAATATAGTAAGGCAAAGGAAAGGTTTTTTTTATTGTAAGAACAATACGGATGTGGAATTCTCTGCCTAAAGAAGTGGTTTTATCAGAGTCCATACAGATGTTCAAACAGCTACTAGATGCATACTCGCAAAAAGAGAATATTCAAGGATATAATCTTTCAATGTAGGGTAATAACTGCTTGATCCAAGGATAAATCTGACTGCCATTCTGGGGTCAAGAAGGAATTTTTTTCCTAGCTTGTTGCAAAATTGGAAGTGCTTCAAACTGGGTTTTTTTGCCTTCTTTTGGATCAATAGCAAAAAACAAATGTGAGGGGGGCTGAACTTGATGGACGCAAGTCTCTTTTCAACTATGTAACTATGTAATAAGAACAGTAGATGTTCCTAGTCTGAATACAGTGGGACCTCGGTTTACAAATGCCTCGGTTAACATAATTTTCGGTTTACAAATGAAAATCCATTGAAAATAATGCCTCGGTTTACTAATTTGTTTTGCAATACAAAGCAAGTTTCCCCAGGATGCATTGCATCTGGGGGGTTTATAGCACCACCCCCTGCATGCTGGAGCCTGTGGGTAGCACGTGGCGTCGACTGTGGACGTGTTGGAGCGGCTTTTGCATCGAGTTTTGAAGCCATTCTGGAAATTGTTTGCAGTTGTTTTTGGACTTTTTGGTGCATTTCTCAAGCTGTGGAAAGGTAGGGAGCTGAGCTCATTTTGACTTTTTTCTGACCTCCAGAACAGATTAATTGCTTTTTAATGCATTCCTATGGGAAACCATGTTTCGGTTTACAAATTTTTCGCAATAAGAAACGTCCCAGAGAACGCATTAAACTCGTAAACCGAGGTCCCACTGTACATGAATTGCGTACAAGGAGATGAGAGAATGACCGATTGTAAAGAACATTATGTCTGGCTTTATTCTGATGAGTTTCAATCCAATGAAAATTCCCTTTATACTGCTAAAATAAGCATTTAATAGAATGCCCCAAATATCTAAATCCAACATTATCTTTAGTTTCCTTCTTGATAAATATCATTCCTACCATTGCACTTTACATTATGTGCTGCAGTCACTTCTCTAGTTAACCCTTAAAGTACCACAGGCACAATGACACATTCCTAATAGAGGTGGTTAGGAAATCTAGTAAGAAAATGACATTTTATTTCATATTGCATTTTATGTAATATATCCAATTCTTCAAATTCTACAAATAAGAATAAGCAAAAAAAAAAAAAAAGCAGACAGAATCCAGAAGAGGAACCGATGATATATTAAGGGATTGTTTTGACAGATGATTTATCCTCTTGAAATCTGAAGTCAAATGACTTTTGCTTTGGGTCTGTTTTAGATAAAGTCGCTATTTGTGCAGCTCATGGTTAGACAGCTTGAGAGACGTGCCGTAAAGCTTGAGAGAGCGGTGAGAATTCTATTATTCATATCATCAATTTCTGTCAACACAGTGACCTACTGAAGAGCATTGGACAATGCGTCTTATTTTATTTTTCTCATTGAGAGATAGACCATCGCAAGTAAAGACGAAAAAAAAATTAAAGAATTTGTGGCTGCTAAAACAGGCTGTAGACAGATAGACAGAATATATATTGTACTATTAATATGATTTTTTTGTTTTAGAGCACAGATAAACCGTACCCACAAGTTCTCCAGCTATAACACAGTTTGATATATGTGGTCATCAATAACCTGATCTTGGTCTGTGCACTTGTCCTACTCTTGCTCTGTCCTTTCTACATATTTGTAGAATCTTTTAAACCCTTAATACTCCTTTTTGGAACATTTTGGCAGATTTGTTGATCTATTCATTTACTTTCATTTTATGTATTTTTTTTATTATCATAGAGTTTCTTCTGTTTACATAATTCTATTTATTTGTGCATTATTTCTCACGGTGTTATCTTTTTTTTTCCAGTTGACACATTTTAGAAAGCAGGATAATAAAACAATTAATAAATAGGAGCTTAGATAATAAACAGTAGATGACAGAGGCCAGAATACTCTGCAGCCAAGTAGGAAATAAATATTACTAGGTTTAAGGGATGCAAATCGTTGAGTTCTGACCGCTGAAAGGAAAGCTGCATATTGGTGTAAATTGCTTCTGGGCACAGTTGGATGATATGTCCATTTCACAGATTCAGTCAACATCAATGCTACATCCTTGGCATGGATATAACTAGAAAATAATGGCCCCAGTGATGTGTGCACAGGAAGGGATGGTGGCAAAGTGTGATGTGTCTGGCTGAGTAAGATGTGTGTGAGATTGGCTCTTTGTGATCAGCGCTGTATTTACTGCGAGGCTAACAAGGCATTTGCCTTGGGTGGCACCAGGGCTGGCGCGTCCTATAGGCGACTTAGGCAGTCGGCTAGGGCGCACCGGCCCGGGGGGTGCTAGATTTAGGTGACCGGCAGGAGGGAAGCGCACAGCGCTCCCTCCTGCAGGTCACTCAATGTAGCATGGCCGGGCGGTGCGGACTGACAGGAAATGCTCACCAAAAGGATCACCAAAGGGGGGGGGTGTAAGGACCACTGGGGGAGATGGGGAAATGACCACTAAGGGGTAGGGGAGGAGGGGAAAAGGACCACTAAGAGGGTGGGGAGGAGGGGAAAGGACCACCAAGGGGTGTGGGGGAAAGGACCACTAAGGGGGTGGGGGGGAAAGGACCACCACTAAGGGGTGGGGAAAGGTCCACTAAGGGGTGGAAGAAGGTAAGGACCACTGGGGGAAAGAGGGGATTATGGAGGACCACAAGGGGTGGGGAGAGAGGATGACACAAGGGGAGAGGACCACAAGGGGAGGAGGGGAAAAGGACCACTAAGGAGGGTGGGGGAGGAAGGGAAAGGACCACTAAGGAGGGTGGGGGAGGGAAAGGACCACTAAGGGGTGGGGGGAGGAAGGGGAAAGGACCACTAAAGCAGTGGGGGGCTAAAGGGGTGGGGGAGGGAGGTAGGAGGGGAAGGACAACTGAGGGGGGAAGAAGGTAAGGACCACTGAGGGGCGAAGAGGTGAAGGACTACTAAGGGGTTTGGGAGAGGAGGGGAGTTGGAAGACCACTAAGGGGGTAGGGAGAGGGGGGAGATGGAGGATCACTAATGGGGGTGGGGGGGAGTGGATGACCACTAAGGGGTGGGAGAGGGAGGACCACTAAGGGGGGAGGGGAAGGACCACTTAGGGTCTTGGGAGTGGGGTGGGGAGGACCACTAAGGGGGTGGGGGGAGAGAATGACCACTAAGGGGGAGGGAGAGAGGGAGGACCACTAAAGGAGGGAACGGGGGAAGTGAGAAGACCACCAAAGGGGGACAGCAGAGGGACAGGGGGCCAAGGGAGAGCACTAAGGGACAGGAGGGAAGGAGAGATCACCAATTGACAGGAGGGGAGAGCACTATAAAAGAGTTTTGTTTTTTTTAAATAAAGAGCTGCTCCCCTCTCAGTCCCTATCCTACCCCACAAACCCTCTCTTTTACACTACACACATATAGAATGCACCCCTACTCACACACAGACACACCGAAACACACAATGCATCCCTTACGCGAGCACACACACTGATTCTCTTACACACACAGAAACAAAATGCATCTCTTACACAGACTCAATGCACCCCTTACAGACACACACTGCATTAAATTACATACACAGAGTCACACCTTGCATCCCTTACACACACTCAGAAACATACAATGCATTCCTTACACACACACACACACACACACAAACTACATCCCTTACACAAATTGGTATCCCTATGCCCTACATTCCATAAGAACATATACACATTACATCCTCTACAATAACACATAACGCATTCCCTACACACATACACTCCACTCCCTGTGAGCGAAGTCATGGATGGACTATGTAGGTGGATTTATGGGTGGGCCTTGTAGGCA
This sequence comes from Pelobates cultripes, assembly GCA_933207985.1. Taxonomy (NCBI): domain Eukaryota; kingdom Metazoa; phylum Chordata; class Amphibia; order Anura; family Pelobatidae; genus Pelobates; species Pelobates cultripes. The sequence continues at coordinate 6,774,550 of OW240923.1, read as the reverse complement.
TACTCATGGTCAAGCCCTGGGGGTCCAGACCTTGAGCTGTGTAAGGGGCCCCAAAAAACAGAGCTGCTTCCGGTCCGTTAATTGGTGTGAGCACTGTTAAAAACAGTCTCCTGAGAGCCTCTTCTACACCAGACCTGTGGAGCCAGACTGAGCCCATCAATAGCCTCTTGTCCTCATCTGGTTGTAAGTAGGCAAGTATATTATTAGTGGCACTAATCTCTAATTTACCTCACATTAAAGGGCCACTATAGTCACCAGAAGCACTACAGCTTAATGTAGTGATTCTGGTGTCTATAGCCTGTGCCTGCAGGCTTTCTAATGTAAACACACTGCCTTTTCAGATAAAAGACACTTTGTGCATAACTGGCATTGGCCCATATGGCAGAGTATATGGGTGGGGCATTGTGATGTAACATGGTGGGCAGGACATATGGGGGGGACCTGGCCCTAGGTGGCAGTTTCCAAGGGTGTGGCAAAAAGTATCACTCTCAAATGCCCCGGGAGATACCTTAATAGCCTTTAGTCATGGGGGGCCCAAGAGTTGACCAGTTGGCCACCTTAGGGCTCACTCGAGGCAGTTAGGCCATGTGTACTGTAGGAGGGTGGTGAGGGAGCACTCATCTCTGTGCTCTTTTTGCTCTGCTCCCTTCTATGATGATGGGAGCCGGAATATGACGTCATATCTATATATCTTACTGTAGTGGTAAAATATGGCCAGCGCTTGCAGATAACTCATTTCGAGTCCACCTGGGACATAATTCAGCTTTCACACCTTGAATGAAACTCTGAATTACAAGACAGTACTTCACTTTAAACTGAGAATTTCCACCATTGTAATCTACATTCAGCTACACAGCGAGGTTACTACCATATGACTTTCATCTACAATTCTATTTATTTACTTGAATGTATAGAGAACAGTTTACTAGAAAGTTGAAAACACTCACTGTTGGGGAAAACATCCTATAGTGGTTTGCTACATCATGTTACTGGAACAAGCTTAATTGGTTTTGCAGAGAACTGCTCAATTTAATGGCTTGTCAGACTGTTCTTGCTGCTAAATAGAAATCTGCGCTACTTTCATGGCTAGATCATAGCGTACAGATTTACCAGTGCTTTTTTTATTATTTTATTTTACACTTTTTATTTTTGCAGTGCGATGAAAATATCACAGACAAAGACATGTCATTATAAAGCATAATAGGGTGTCAGAGAATATGAGGAATACATGTCGAGGAATCTGCACAATTTTAGAATTATATAATGCTCAACATTAAACTGTAGTTTCTAGAAAAATACCAAACTGAAAGCGTTAGGACTTAACATAAGCTCACAATACATCATACAAGCAGACACAGGTAAGGAATAGGAATACCAGTAAATGCTAGAAAATCACACTATTGGCATTTGCAAGTAGATGCGGAGCAGTATAAAATACTGGGGTGAACTCTTTAAACATGGTAAGTCTCCTCACTTATTCCTCTCCGAGAGGCCTGGCCCAAAGATCTATGCAAGTGAGGGAACCCGTGATAAGGGCCCATGCTGTATAGTCGAGGGAATAAACGAGCCAGCCCCAGACTAAAACAGGCTAGTACCATATGCTGACCAGACCAGGTCAGCAGGTCTCCTATGAGATGAAAATTTGTTTTGGTGTGTAGAACTGCACAGCTCCATCTCCCTTTGCAGGATTTACCTTCGTCTCCTTCCTGGATTGCGTAAGCCACAGTTGTGCAGTGTGTTACCCCTCCTGATAATCAGCTGCCGAGTAAGGAGAGAGGGCGCAGTCCCAACTTGGATCTGCAAACCAAGGTATCTGCGGGTTTATCCAGCAAATGGTGAGTGTCAGAGGTTGTCTTGTTATGTGCAGAGTCAGAGCTCCAATCGTGCTTCAATTTGGTGTACTCAGGGACACCCAAACTCTCACGGAGTTGCAGTCACTCCCAGAAAGCAGCACAGAGGCGATCGAAGCTGCCAGAATTCCCTGGTGGAGCTGCGCAGGCCTACAAAGATCTATGAAAGTTTTGGTTTTGTGCCCAGCCACCATCTTGGGTACATATAAGAAACTCCCTTGGTTATACTTGGGTAAGTCCTGGTCGAAAGGACAGCAGCTGGAAATGCCAGGATAACCCCCACTGGCAAGGGGGGGGAACTGGTATTCCACCGAGGGAGGCTTACAGCAGCTGATGTATGGCTGGTTGAGAGATCGGCCGCCTCTCCCACGCCAATGTTGAAAGTTAGGCCACATGTAGGCTGCAGGATTGCCACAGCAGAAAGCAAAATTAAGCAGAACTGTCATCAACAAGTGCTGATTGTATGCCCAAAGGCTTGCAGGCTGTCAGCAGAGTTTTCAGGATTAAGTTGGGAGATTGGAAAGTTATTAAAATAGGGTATAATTCAGCAGGGCCTGGGGGGGAGGTAATTCAGTAGGTCCCCCCCCCCTCATTATCATTATGGCCCCCACCCGCCGCTCAAGGGTGGGGGCGTGGGGGGTGGACAGTAGGTCCCCTTCCCTCTCATTATCATTATGGCCCCCACCCACCGCCCAGAGGTGGGGGTGAGGACAGTAAGTCCCCCCCCCATTATCATTTGGCCCCCACCCGCCGCTCAAGGGTGTGGGGTGCGGGGGAGGACTGTAGGTCCCCGTCCCCCACATTGTAATTTATGGCCCCCACCCGTCGTTTAGGGGTGGGGGCAGGATAGTAGTTTTTTGTTGTTTTTTTTTTTTACAGTGAGCAACCACAGGCTGCTCACTGTTTAGTGGACATGCCCCTACTCGCGGTATAGCGAGTAGGGGCATTGGGGAGATTTTAATCTCCCTTATGCTATTATGGGGGTCATATTGACCCCCATAGAGTGAGAGGGACCTGGGGGGCTTATGAAGTGGCGGGGAGCACTGCTCCCTGCCGCTTCTATCTTTACATATTACAAGGAGCGAGCTGCGCGCCTGTAGCTCCCTCCTTGTAATAAACTGAACGAACAAACGAACACTGATATTCAGTGTTTGTTTGTTCGGCTGATATTTCTATTCATTCATTCGTCTTTCTGATGAATGAATAGATGAAATTCCCGTTCCCATGTCCAGGTGTTTCACTGGGCATGTGCGGGAATCTCAGTGCTATCTAGTGTGGGCAGATGACGTGTCCCACAGGGACTTGCTCTACCCACACAAAGATGGCGGCGCCCTGAATCAAGATCGGGGCAGAAAATAAAGAATAAAAAATAGGTAATATGGGGGGCTTAGGGGCATTTGGGGATGACTAGGGGGTCAACTGGATGTAATGGAGGCGGGTTTTATAAAAAAAAAAAACAGGATTCGGCATGACAGTGCCGCTTTAAGTAAATATGATGTAAATAGCAGACATCTCATAATGCCATGCTCATGAGCCTGTAAAGATATGCGGATATGCAGATGGAATTCTGGGAGCACAAAAGATAAAAAGAATTTACAGCCAATTTCAAATTTAGTGTCAAAATAGCTGAATTGGAAAACATTCCCAAGTCAGCTATGATTTTTAGTTTGGCTATACTGGCCTTAGATTTGGAATTCAAGTTCGGACCCAGTTGGAAGCGAGGTTGAACAAATTGTTATTTCTTTGTTCCACTTTGCTTCACACCTTGCTCCACAAAATGCTTCAACATCATTAACTGGGATGAAAAGAAAAAGGAAATCTCTCACAAAATCAAAGGTGACAGTTACTCCTGAAAATCTTTTCCCAACTGACTAACAAGGCACATTACAGAAAACCCACTCTCTGCAGAAATTAGAGAATGAGAGGATAAATAATCTTGCAGTTAGATATGCCAAAAAAGACAATTATGCATTAATCACAGTTTGATCCCTTAGCAGTGAGTAATACAACTTGGAGTGAAGCTGAAGGCTACAAATTACATACAGCTAAATACAGATTGCATTTACACATTATACTGGAGAAATTGCCAGCAAACATAAAGATGAAAAGATTTACTTCAATGGATTGATTTATTAAGTTATGCTATGGAGTATGCAAGTGGATGGGGTGGGTATAAACGCCCACCTGGTTTGGCACCAAATAACACATACCACATTCTACAAGTTGTATTCTGCAGGATTAGCCGCTGGGGATGATTGAAGACTAACTCATTGTGTGAGAAGAAAAATAACTTCTCCTTATTGAAAATATCACATATTATTCCCCGGTTCATTAGGGTATATATTCATTTTATTATTGCATGGTGTGCACTATTTGGTGTGCCCATTTGGTGGTTTTAATCAGTGTTGTTGAAATGTTATTTTTTTTTAACCCCTTAAGGACCAAACTTCTGGAATAAAAGGGAATCATGACATGTCACACATGTCATGTGTCCTTAAGGGGTTAAGCTTTGGGTGTTAAAATTTCAGTCTACAGAATGCTGAAGCGCTCGGCTAACCTCGTTGGGATCTGGACAATCTGAGCCCAATCTGGACAACGCCAAAAGGAAAGACACAGAGCAACATCTACTGTGTGCCTGAGTTGGACCTATATTTTAAACATCCATCTCTAGGGACATACATAAAGCAGATCTGTTGCCGCTCAGGTTTGCAGACAGAATATTTAATGCAATGAAGATATATATAGAAGGCAGATCAGAATGTATTTTGTTTAAGGTTAGGAAAAGGCAAAATATTTTGGAATATTTTGATTTTCGTCTGCCTTACGTAGTCTGTATTAGCTATCACAGGATCTCATGTAAACCCTCTGTATTCATCAATCATGTGCAATTTTATTAAATGGGATACAGCTCCTGGCATGCCTGGAAGATGTCATAAAATCCCTGCATCAATTTCTCCTGCGGTAGCCCGGCCATTCTAAGGACCGGTATATGCTACTTCTGCTACTTTGATCCAGGTTCTGTGTGGGGCAATGTATGTTGACACTCCCCTGGAGTGGGTGTGGAAAGTATAGGAAAGAAGAGTGACTAAATTACAAGATTTAACAAATCATATTTCTCTTTAATAAAATCCCCCAGAATAGAACTTCCCTGTCATTGTGCTGTAACTCCCATAAGCCTCAGACATGCAGATGAAAAGTAGTTGAATATCGGGCAGCAATGTGACCCACAAATAAGAATGATTTAATAAACGCAAATCAAACACAGAGACTGCTCTCGTATTTTAAGTACAGAGAAATATCCTGCTGACATGCTGCAACAAATTTTGGATTGTGAAACAACAAATAGAAGCAAAGGAAAGTTCACATGTTTATATTCAGAGCTTAGATTTTATTTCCTCCAGCTCTGAAAGTCCTATAAATCTTATTGGATGGCTCATACTTGTTTTATTGTAGTTGCTGCATTTCACAGGTTTAACGCCACTAAAGATGTAAAAAAAAAAACATGCTGTGCAATTTTTCTATTTCTATTTGTGACTGTAGGATGCTCAAATCAATGATAGTCATGTAGTATGCTGGACACGTTGGACGAGATTTTTAAAAAGACAAAACTAAGTCCACAGCATATGAGCGATGTCGCTTCAAGGCGAAGGGCTTCTGCATAATAATTTTGATGGCTATTCTCTAGTGCATGCTGCATACCTATACTGAGTGGATGTAGACAACACGGAAGTACATGGAGATATGAAGAGGCTTAGAGGGAATATGAGATCTTTCTCTCTAATGGGTCAGATCTCTATCTTCTGCACCCTAGTTGAGCCTTCTGTATGTGATCAGTGCACTTGTGAATAAAGAGTCATAGTCCAGCACCATGAGCCTGATATAATGAAGTTAAAGTGTGGAAACTATAAAGAGAGAGACGGGTGTCACCATAGGTACAGATCACTTGAAAGTTCTGTTCAACCATTGCTAGACCACATGATACAGGGAAGGGTCTGAGGAAATCTATTGTTCTCATGGGACTGGAAGGTCTGGTCACAAAACTTTATAAGGCTATTAATGCATTTCTCTAACAAGGAGAGGAATAAGCAATTCTTTATTCTTCTAAAGAAGGAGTCTCAAAGCCTGTGGGTCATTTCCCCCTCTATGGGGTACAATCATGTAATAGAGAGGTCTATCTGGGCACCATAAATGTTCTGGAGTATGGTGATTTAATTTGAATCAGGACCCTTGTTTAAGAAGTTTCAGGAGACTGGCTTGTTGGGGTAGAGTGTATGCCAGCCAGTTCCTAGGCTGCAACTTCAGTGATTATGCATAAAGAGCAGCCTGCGCCAGCTATTTGCAGGTTCTCGGAAGGAAAGAGAGTGCATATTGTGTGCGTGGACATGTGTGTGAATAGGGATCTTTGGGTTCTGGACACCAGGTAACATGACTTTGAGATTCCTGTTCCAAGCCTTCAACAAGAGGTCATTTACTTTGAGAAACAGCTGACTCAATTACCGAAATCAAAGCAGGGTGTTAACTAAGCTTACATTTTATATCCTAAATTTTAATGATTCTGTTTTGAGAGTACTTATTTTGCATATAGACTAAATAAACACATATTCTTCATTTTCACCTCAATCTACACCTTAAAATATACCATTTTCAAAATAAATCACTTTTACATATACATTTTATAGAAAACCAATGATTGTCTTGACCTCCCTACATTTATAATTTTTGTATTGTTACGTGAGTTTATAAATACACTTATACAAATTCAATAGCGGGGTCCCTAAACAGGACTTTTAGGAAGTATGCTGAAATGGAAAAAAATACACAAAAACGGTAGCCAAATCTTTGCAGATTAGAATAGTTGAATAACTATGAAAGCATTTCAGACTAAAAGTAACATTACTACAGCCAATCTGTACCATTACGCTATACATCCATTTTTGCTTTAAATGCCCATACATTTTGTAGCTCTGTATTTCCCAATTCCCAGCTCACCAACACAGTACAATTTAATTGTTAATGGCTTGGCTAATTGCAGGAAATTCATTGCTCAGTTTGTCTGTGCAATGGATCAACAGCATCCTCTTAAAAGTTTACTAAACTGTTCTTGCTTCCTATTACATAAATGTCTGCAAATCACACCGCAGTCAATGGTTTTAAATGACTCCCAAATACATCATTGTTTTTGCCAGAACTATTGCAATATAACTGCCCTTAATTACAATCCTTCCTTATCTACCTAGGCTTATTATAGACCTGCAAAGCATAGTTAATCCAAAAAGGAAATTGATGCAAACAATATAGTATTTGCAGGGCACTGTGAACCAGACCAAGAAATTGGGATCAGATGCCAATGTAAGGAACTTTATAAACTAAACAATACTGTAGCAAAGCCAGTAGTTTAATGCAGAAGTGTCATTGTTGAGATTTTTGCACAACCCAATAGCTGACAGAAGGAGGGAGAAAGGTTGTAGAGAGACTACAAAATGTAGCGAAACATCCAGAAATAAGATACACTTTCATAAATATCTTCATATCAGCTGTGCACTGCTATAGTAACTTAGATTTGCTGAAAGGGTAACCGTCCAATATTTCAAATGACCAATAAGTGACACTCATTTACTTAGCTAGAGGTATTTTATCTGACTTCATGACCTCCAGATAATCACTCATGGAACTGAATGTTAAAGGAACACTATAGTCACCTAAATTACTTTAGCTTAATAAAGCAGTTTTAGTGTATAGATCATTCCCCTGCAATTTCACTGCTCAATTCACTGTCATTTAGGGAAAAAAATCACTTTGTTTCTGTTTATGCAGCCCTAACCACACCTCCCCTGGCTATGATTGACAGAGCCTGCATGAAAAAAAAAATTGGTTTCACTTTCAAACAGATGTAATTTACCTTAAATAATTGTATCTCAATCTCTAAATTGAACTTTAATCACATACAGGAGGCTCTTGCAGGGTCTAGCAAACTATTAACATAGCAGGGGATAAGAAAATCTTAATTAAACAGAACTTGCAATAAAGAAAGCCTAAATAGGGCTCTCTTTACAGGAAGTGTTTATGGAAGGCTGTGCAAGTCACATGCAGGGAGGTGTGACTAGGGTTCATAAACAAAGGGATTTAACTCCTAAATGGCAGAGGATTGAGCAGTGAGGCTGCAGGGGCATGTTCTATACACCAAAACTGCTTCATTAAGCTAAAGTTGTTCAGGTGACTATAGTGTCCCTTTAATTAGAGCAAGAATAAAGTTTTCTGTTTACACATTTATTGTAGGTTTAAAGGGATTCTATAGTGTAAGGAATACAAAGCTGTATTCCAACCAATATATCCCCCCCCCCCCCTGTATTGCAAGGGTTAATAAACCCTTACTGTACTTACCCAATTCCAGCACCAATGTCAGTGATTCGCTTCCTCCAACATCACCTCACAGTGGGAGCTAATGCGCATGTGTGGTGAGAGCATTAGGCCCTCCCCATAGGAAAACATTGAATCAACGCTTTCCTATGGGGATTTTACTGACACAGGATGTCCTCATGCAGAGCACGAGGACGTCCGGCGTCAGGCGACTAAAAGTCACCTAACCACCAGGAAGTGCCTCTATTGGCGGTCTGATTGACAGTCACAATAGGCAGTCTTAGCCCTGTTATGTAATTCTTGCAGTTTCTAGTAACTGCAATAACTAACACTGCAGACTTAAGGGGACAGTGTCACTGCACCCAGACCACTGAAATGAGATGAAGTGGTTTGGGTGACTACAGTGTCTCTTTAAGACACTTTCCTGTGGATTTTATTGCAGTGAAGTTCTGGAATGCACACACACAATACAACTGGAACTCAAGGAAAGAGGGACATTAATATAGAAAAAAGGATGGAGTCGGGCCAAAAACAAGGAATGTCTTTCCTAATTAGAGACACTTGCAGGGAGCACAAATCCCTGCATGACCTCTGGATATTGTATAGATTTGTGTACAACACATTTTAAACAATGTTTATGTGTTAGCACTGCCACACTGTGTACTTTCTTTTAGAAACATTACATAATGTGTTATGTTACTTGAATGTTCTTTTAACACTTAGTTTCTAGAAAATGCAGAATAGCAGAGTAACCCAATCTATACCCTTCATCTACATTCCAGAAATTTTGCAGGTTGTTTTTGAGAGAGACTCCCAGATAAAATCCAGAAAGCTAAGAAATAAATAGATTCATAGTTGGACCTATATCACAAATATGATCCTGCTGACTCCAGTGCATCAGCTAATGTACAGATATATTGTGATTATTATATATACAGATCTCACAGCAAACTACATATAATACTGACTGTGCCATGAAAGATGCTCCATAAATAAACCAAGTAATGGCAAAGCATACCTTTTTCTTACATAGAGCTGACAATGTGCACATTTTAAAACCACAGTAAGTAATATGGTTAAGTAATTGCATCAGCTCTAAGTAGGACAATGATTTATAAACAATAGATCCTCGCTGCTGCCTGGGAGACCATCATTAGCGCGTGTCATATGGTCAACATGGATTTTCACCATAATAAAGTCTGTGCACAAAGACCATAGAAAAAATACATACACATAGATATTGCCATGTACGTTTTAATAAGGAGAGGCAATGCATAATTAGGATGTATAATGAACACTACAGGGTACAAACTAAACAAATGGTCTATAATGTAATTTAGTCATTGTAAAAATTAGTTATTCTTACTCCCGGCATGTATCAAGCTTACAGTGAAAAGTTCTAAATAATATTATATAGACTTATTTATTGTAAGTCTTACAAAAAGTGGTGTGTGTATATATTTTACACACACACAAACACACAATAATTCATTAAAGTGAACTGTTAGGCACATCTATTGGAAAAAGTCAACAATGTTTCCTATTTGTCTATTTTGTCAAAGATCTGAAATTCGGGACGTGGCTTTGGCGCCGACCGGGATGGCCGTCTAACCTGTGAGCTGCGCTCCAAATGCCCCATGTAAAGCGCTTGTACAGCAGCCACACAGCCTCTCATGGGATCACAGTCCGGGTCTCACTCCGGACCTATGGACGGATTCCTCCATACTCAGCCCAGCGCATGTGGCGGAGGGGAGTGTGCCAAGATATTGGCACTGGCCTTGCTACACTTGTTTTCCACATCTATCCTGAGTTACAAGAAATCTTTCACCATTTGCTTAACGCGGCTAAGGCCCTGATCCCTGTTTTCTGGAAAAAAAACGGAGACTCCCACTAAAGAAGCCTGGCTACGAAGGGTGAAGGAGATACAGGCAGCTGAGGCGATGCATGCCTCTCTTCTCGGGATGGGTCACAGACACGCCGAGGCCTGGCAACCATCGTTTGTATATATGTCACATGACTTATCATGCTTACACGAGCGGATGATGTGGGGGGTGCCCGGGGACGCTCGCCTGCCCGGATACGGAACCTCTCTTGCTTCTTTTCTTCTTTCACTATTTCTATTCACTTTGCTCTTTTTCTCTGATTTTATTCAGGACCAGAGTAGGAAAGGATTGACACTCCCCCCCTAATACTTATATCAGCCTAATTGGCAAAGGGAAAAATCTGGCAGGTGCTACTGCTGGGGTGCGATTGGCGCACCAAGCTTCACTATGTACATTGTACAACGCAGAGTTCCATACAAAACACATGTAACAACTATGAACCAGGAATAACTTGTTAGCCACTGCGGTTTACTTGATCCTAAAGTTGTGGTGGGAAAACGATATTAGATTGTCCAGGAAACCACATGTGTAACATGTAATAATGGTTTCATAATTTTCATAATAGCCGTTTCAGGAATGATACTTTGTTGCGATGCATGCACTGTTTCATATGTTAGTACATATTTCAGATTTTGAATGATTACACAGATGGCAGACACGGGGGCCTGTAGGGAACTTTCTCTGCTCCTTTTCTCTTTACTTACTTATCTCTCGCATCTTTCTTTGTTCGCTGTCCTCTCTTGCAGACCTTACTACATTGACATGGAGGTGGGAAGGACTGACTTTCACATCTGACACAGGAAGCCTTATAGAACCACAGGCAGATATAGACATAAGCTATCATTGGGGAATGCTGTATAATCTTACTTATAATGAAATATGAATACCATCGCCCGCAATTGTATAACAACTGAAAACATAAATGGATCCGTACAAGCTGTAAAGCTGTGTAATATCTGCATGTATGTATGTATGTGGTGGGGCCTGTGTGCCTACAACTCTTCTGTCTCCATATCTACAAAAACTCACTAAAAAAAATTCACAAATAAAAAAAAGAGATCAGAAATTCACTTTGAATTCCTAACAGTTCATACTTTAGTTAATAGCTCTGTTTCACAATGTAATTTTATAGCGACTGTTTTAAGCAACTTAAAATGTTCTATTGGGGTCCATAATCATTGTTCATCTTCCCAACCAATACGGTGCACCCATTCTTGCTCATGAGAGCAAACTGTGATGCAAGGAATCCACACGTAATATTTTAATTATAATTATTGTATGGGTGCTCCCCAGAGGTGACATAACGGGAACACCTTACCACATGTGTTCCCTATTAGGGGTTAATAAGTTTAGATAAATACCCCTCTCTTTTCAGAGTTTTTTTTACCATTAGCTAAAGACAGCAAAGTGAATTTTTAGTGTAGGCCTCATGATAGTGGTCTTGCCTTGATGAGGCAGGTGAGCTTACAGTTAAATGGCCATTGGAGTGATACTAAAAAAACTACAGTTATTTAAATGTGCATGGGGATTTGGGATAGTGCACATGTAACGTTTCTGCTTGATTTCTATTGTATGAATTTGGGCTGATGTTTACTGTAGTCATAGCTGCCGCCTAAGAGTAGTGGAAGTTTGAGTGCAGGTCTTAATTTTGTATGTTTATAAGGGGAACACACGCTGCGTGCAGCAGTCAACAAGAACAGATATTTAACAAAAAGTAAAAAGCTGGTGGTGCAATCTCTGTATGAGATACTTTCTAGCTATATATTGATACATTAAAAATGCAAATTAGGTCTGTCCCCGCCAAGCTGCTTTCAGTGTAATACTCCTGTTATTACCTTCCATTCAGAATGTACGCTTGCGCCAAGTTTGTGTCATCCCCAGCCCTGATAAGGAATGGAGCCAGCCAGTATTCTCTGCCGTCCACTATCTGCCCCACTTCTGAACTACACCGTACTTAGGACAGAGATGCAGTTGCTACCTGTTCCAGCCCGAGGGATCCAGAGCAGTGCAGTGTGCAGGGACATTGACACTGCTGCTAAGTTCATTGGCGCTGGTGCTGCCACAGTTGGAGTAGCAGGCTCTGGTGCTGGTATTGGCACTGTATTTGTAAGCCTGATTATTGGCTATGCCAGGAACCCCTCTCTCAAGCAGCAGCTTTTCTCCTATGCCATCCTTGGATTTGCTCTGTCCAAAGCTATGGAACTCTTCTGTCCAGGGGCGGACTGACCGGTCGGGCACTTCGGACATGGTCCGAGGGCCCGGCCGGGAGGGGGGCCCGCCGCCAGGGCCGCCTTCAGGGGGCCCTGGCGGCAGGGCTAGATTGTGGGCGGCATTTGGGGACTGCAGGTGCCACCAGGTGGCCGGTCCGGTGGCACACTGTGAGGGGGCCGGCCGGCCGTTTGATGCTGGAGCCGCCGGACCGGGTGGCAGCCTCGCCGGTCCGGCGGCATTCCTCTCAATAACGCTGAAGAAGGAGGAGGAGGAGCATGTGTCTATCATGCTCCCTGCGGTTCCCACAATTCCCAGCACAGGATGTGGGAACCGCAAAGGAGCATGACAGACACATGCTCCTCCTCCTCCTTCTTCTTCAGTGTTAGTGAGCGGAATGCCGCCGGACCGGCGAGGCTGCCACCCGGTCCGGCGGCTCTAACATGAAACGGCCGCCCCCCTCTGACTAGTAAGAGGGGGGAGAGATGGGGAGGGGGGAGAAAGAGAGGGGAGAGATGGGGAGGGGGGAGAAAGAGAGGGGAGAGATGGGGAGGGGGGAGAAAGAGAGGGGACATAGAGATGGGAAAGGGGGAGAAAGGGGGGGCAATAAAGAGATGGGGAGAAAGAGAGGGAAGAATGAGACACAGGGGGAGACAGAGAGGGAAGAATGAGACACGGGGAGAAAGAGGGGGAATAGAGAGATGGGGAGGGGGAGAAAGAGACAGAGAGGGAAGAATGAGACACAGGGAGAAAGAGGGGGAATAGAGAGTTGGGGGAGGGGGGAGAAAGAGAGGGAAGAATGCCCCCCCTCCCCTGTCCGCAGGCACCGTGCGGGCAGGGGAGGAAGAGAGGACCTGGGAGCTCACCCTGCAGCTCCTCTGGGTCCTTCTTGCGCGAGCACAGAGCGTTGCCGCGGTTACCATGGCAACGTTACTGCTCTTGCGAGAGTCAACTCTAGCCCTGGAGCTACGGGCTAGAGTTCACTCTCAACACTGTAACCCCCATGGATTCCTGGTGGTCGCAGTGGTGAGAGTGAACTCTAGCCCCATAAACACACTGCCCCCACACACACACCATACACATTCACACACTGCCCCCATACACACCATACACATTTACACACATTGCCTCACACACACACATACACTGCCCACCCATATACACACAGACCCCCATACACAGCCCCCCATACTAACATTGCCACACACATACACTGCCCACACACCCTACACATTCACACACTACACCCCCACACACACACTGAACCTTTCACACACATTGCACCACTGCTCCTATTCCCTACTACAGCCTCATATCCCAGCAGACCCCAGGTAAGTTGTCAAACTGTTCTTAAACGGTTTGACTACTTACTCTGGAGCAGTAGTGGTTATTGTGCATGGATTATTTCTTTAAATAATCTACAAGTGCCCCAGTAGCCAGCCAGCCAACCCACAGGCTGGCCAGTAGCCAGCCAGTTAGCCAGCCCACAGGCCAGTAGCCAGCCCACAGGCCTACAGCAAGCCACAGGCTTACAGCCAGCAAGCCACAGCCTGCCAGCCGCAGCCTGCCAGCCGCAGCCTGCCAGCCGCAGTCAGCAAGCCCACAGCCTGCCGGCAGTAGCCAGCAAGCCCACAGCCTGCCAGCCGCAGCCAGCAAGCCCACAGACTGCCAGCCAGCAACAGTAATTAAGGTAAGAGGAGCCAACTTGGCTTAGGTATCAGCGAGCTATGTTGTGTTGCTATATTGTGAATAGGAAGAGAGCTGGAGAGACCACCCTCCAGGCCCCATTAGACTCTAGCCTCTGCTAGAAATCCCCTCCATGGCCCATTAGCCCTCAATTGTAGTTTCTACTGGGGCCTGGAGGCGACTGTTTCCAGCAGGGGATATCTAATGGACGCTGAGATGGCCTCTGTTAGAAAGACCCCCTTCCAAGCCTTTTAGACTCCATTGTAGTCTCTAATGGGGCTTGGAGGGGATTCTATCTAACACACTCTCTAAAGGACACTGAGATAGCCTCCGCTAGAAAGACCCCCCTCCATGGCCCATTAGCCCTCAATTGTAGTCTCTACTGGGGCCTCGAAGGGCTTATTGCCCTTTTGTTCCTTGTGTCTAAAGATTGTGTAGGGTGTGGCTGGAGGCGGTGCATGGAGGCGGGACAAGGGTGGCGCTTGCTGCAGAGTATGGGTGGGGCCTGTAAGGGGGCCCTTGATTTATTTTGCCCGGGGGCCCTGAGGGTTCTCAGTCCGCCCCTGCTTCTGTCTTATGGTTGTGTGAATAATCTCACCTATGTCAATGCCATTTATCTGTGTCCCAATCTTATCTGTAGCTGAGGGTCATCCCCCTTCTATTAAAGGGAAACTAAAGTTAAAGGGAACACTTTTCTACTTTTTTGAAAAACGTTTTCCTAAATGTTTATATTCATATCTCTGTATCATGTCTGAATGTAAGTTATTTAGAAAAACTTGTATGTGCCATTTTTTTAAAGCTGGTTAGGGGAAGCAATTTTCCTTTTCACTTGCTCTCTTGAGCACTTCCTGAACAGGAAATCGAAAATAAAAAAATAATATGTACATATTTGCGAGTAAAATACTTCCATACAGTAGAAACTTGTGTATTTCATATATAGTTTCTCTTTAAGTTTACCCTGCTACAGGATTGGCCAGTTGATTCTGGGAAATAAACAAGTAATATTTAAAAAAAAAAAAAATGCAATTAATATCTATCAAATTTCATGCACTTTGATGTCCTTCTATTTATTTGTGCCATAGCTTTTATAGAAAAGGGGGGGTGGGGGACCAAGGATACCCATCTTAGTGTGAACCTGTATTAATGGAAAGGTTAAGGGTCATGATAAGGTGAACTGTGAGCATCTAATGGTTCTGTAATGCCCACAATTATCTACAGCTGCTACTGGTTACATCTGAATTACTGATTGAAGAGTTGAGTGAGTTCAAGGGAAAACGATTATGAATAAGAGGGGATTGGGTGAAAAGAAGAGAGAAAAAACTATGAGATTGTGCAGGAGTGAGCAATAGCTTTCTGCAAAACTGTGGTACCTTCCACCTAGTAGGACTTAAAAGAAGAGGGCTGTTTTTTACAAACATGTTCGCTTGATCCACCTGTATGTCTTCATGTACTTCAGGAAGTAGAGCAGGCTAGCAACAAGTTACAGGGATGCTATAATCACCAGAACTATGGCTTAATGTAGAGGTGCTGGGGTCTATAGCATATTCCTGCAGGCATTTTAATGTAAGCACTGCCTTTTCAGAGAATAGTCAGTATTTACATTACTGCCTAGGAACACCTCAAGTGGCTGTCACTCAGACGGCCACTAGAGGTGCTTCCTGGATCAGTGCTGCACAGTGCGCTCTGCATGGAAGTTCTCAATGTTCCCTCCTTTAGAGATGCATTGATTCAGAGCATGTTTCTGAGGAGATGCTGATTGGCCATGCAGCGTTTTGCCACATGTGCCCATTAGCCTCCCAATGCTTTCCTATGGGAAACCATTGAATCGGCTGAGATTGTCAATACTGTTTATCTCAGCCAAGGACCCAGAACGAGGGCGGCCCTGGAATAAAAGTAAATTTAAATCCTTTTTAAGGTGGGCAAGGGGAGGCAGCCACTTAGCATGTTTTTTAATGCTATAGGATCAAGAATGCATGTTTGTATACAGACTCTACGGTGTTCCTTTAAGCTACTTTTCTTCTTTCCAGTGCTACAACTCTAAACACAGACAATCTCTAAAGCTGTTCAAAAGGTTCCATTAAGAACTCAAAGGACTATTACAATTCAGACACCAAAGTAGCCACACTAAAAGCATAGCAAAGTTAGAAAATGCTTCAAGGTCAGCTATTTTTACCTTAAATTCACTTGAATTCTCACTTTGGTGAATAACCCAAACAATCTGGGTCCTAATGTGTGAAGAGTGTGTCCCCTTCAGGCCCAGAGCACCTGCCATGCAAAGACTTCGCATTGAGCTGCAATGGGAAAGATGAGCATTTATGTAAACTGTCAGTTTTACGCATGTAAGCTTGATTTTAACTCTCAATTACTATATATTTTCTGGGTTTTAGAGAGCTACATATACATGATTAAAGGTGTAGGGACCTCATATTATGCAAATATCGATTTCTTTCTTAAATTAAAGCAAATTACAGACCTCAGTTTTTCTAGCAGCAGCAGTTTCAGCCATTACAATATAATCTGCCATAGATCTGATCAAATTACAAGTGGAAAATGATTGCTGGTTTAGGAGATCATACACATCCATTTTGATCCAATGATTAATTCAGAAAAACACTGCAATTTCCTACATCATCCCAAATAATTAGTTATGGATTAAAGGACACATCCATGAAAATAACTAAATAACAGCAGTGTGGCAGAAAATCCATGCTTAAGGTTTATTTCTCGACAAGACCCTTATAGATTTATTTGGGTGGTCTTTAGGTTTGTCTGGCACTGATGAGTAAGATATATATATTGCGCTAAGAATGGGAGTGAAAAAAATTGAGATTTGTAGGAAAAAGTCCAACAATATAATTACAAATGTAGTTTGGACAAATGAGCAAATAAGAGACAGTTGGACAAATAGGATGAATAGACGACACAATTTGTCTATAGCAAAAACTTGATACACTCCCTAAACAAGACACAGTGAGAAGCCAATCCAATATAAAACGCTCCACATCAAACAGTATACTTGCATATAAAATAAATCGGGATCTTTCATTTTTCTTATATTTTTGTAGCACATAATTACATGGTCACCATCAGATATAATTTGCAAAGAATAACATGACACTGTTATACTCGGGAGACTTTGCTGAACACAAATAATAGTGTTTCAAAACAGTAAAACCTATCACAACAATGAAATCGGGTTTTAGGGTGTCTTGGAAAGTTACGGTTACATGGCACGTGGGGTCCTAATTTGCAGAGGGAGGACTGTCTGGGCTGTCAGACAATCCCCACAAATGGACAGGAAGATAAATTGCCAGCGGGGGAACGGAGATGATCGGGTAAGTAATTAGGAATACCTCCGACGTACTAGGTCATGGGGGAGGGAGGGGGGGTTATTCGTTATATATATTTTTTGCAATTTTATTTTTACTTTGTGCCTTTTTGAAATTTATTTATTTTTAAATTTATTTAGTCAGTGCCTCGACCCCTCGAGGAAGTGATTGCTCCGGGAGAGCGATCACCCGGTGTCCCAGGAGGTGTTGAGGGATGCCTCGACATCAAGGCATCTCTGCAATACCGTTAGAGTGCCTGGAAGTGATCACGATTGCTTCCAGCGCTCAAATTTGCTGTGGATGTACCAGGTACTTCCGAGGTCGTTAACGACCATTTTTTGTCGGACGTAACTGCTACGTCCACGGTCACTAAGGGGTTAAAAAGAGGACTTTTTCCCACTTGACAATCATTTCTTCAGCAAAGACTCTGTTAAGAATTGAGTGACATGGAGAGCAGAAGAGATCTTCTACAGGCAGTCCATCTGTTCTACAAGCTGAGAAACCACACCATGTACTGCAGTTCCTATGATCACTACCTAGCCAAAACTGCTACTGCTGGCAAGGAGTTTAGGAATGGAGTGACTGATATCCTGACTCTGGCATGCTGGCAATGAAGCCAGCATATCAGAGTCACAGAGGAAGTGTCCGCAAGAAGGACAAATCAAAGAAGACAGTGATTAGAGCTTACATAGACCTCTGGTTAGGTCATGGTGGAGCTGGATCAGAGGATCAGATGAGTCATGACAGGTTCACTCTAAATGTAGAAATGCCCACCACTGCCTTTTACATACCAGCACAGAGAGATCATAGAGTGGGGAGGAGATATAGAAAGAATGTGTCCTATTTGCAATGTGTGCCCTGGCTGTGCCAGGAATGAACTGGAATGTGATGCCAATCACTATACCATCAATGTGCATTTAAAGGACAACAGTTAATTATTGGCAAAATTGTCAAGGAAGTAACGGTTCCAGTTTAGAGTAAAGACTTCTGAGAAATATTACTAGGTACTCTCGAATATAATGACTGGATTTATTTTTTTCCCCAAGGCAATGTGTTTAATCTCTGTATTAAAAAGGAATCATTCGCATTTGTGTGAAAGGAATACAAATGGAAAATAAGATTTTCTTTAAACAAACATTTAAATTGAAACAAAAAATCATTTAAAAGAATCTTAACACAAATAACAGTTTTGATTTAACATTCTTAATATTCTTTTACATGACAGGTCTGCTTTAATTCCCTCTGCTGGTTGTTGTTTAAATTGTTTAATAAAGGATGCGCAATAATTTGAGTTGTCACTTAATCCTACATATTAGAGTGTAATTCAGAAACAGCAATATAGAAACATTGTGGCAAGCTGTATCTTCACAGGAAATAATGTCACTATGTATTGAAAATGTAAATGTATTTATGATTAATTCACGCCTAAACTACACATGTGAAGTTTAGCAGAAATGGAGATTTATTTTTTTCTTCAAATTTTTAATTTTTCTGATAGACTTTGCTACTCTTTATTAATTCATTGCTTTGTGAATAAACCCCTCATTCATCTGGCATAAGTAAAAAAACAAAAACAAATTAAAGACAAATATTTTATTTTTGCCCCAAACGGTTAATCCTTCACTGCAACAACATTAGTGCTGGTTCTCAATTCTATGACTATTCCTATTCATTTATTTACAGGTTTTTAATGAAGATATAAAATTGGGCAAATTTTTGGAGCAGCGCTGATGATCTCAGCCAAGGAGGCAGGGTGACCATGGATTATATATAAATCGTTTTTAATCTGTGCTGGAGGGCAATAATGGAGAATTTTTTTTTTCTCCAAATTTTTAATTTTTCTGATAGACTTTGCTACTCTTTATTAATTCATTGCTTTGTGAATTAACCACTCATTCATCTGGCATAAGTAAAAAAAACAAATTAAAGACAAATATTTTATTTTTGCCCCAAACGGTTAATCCTTCACTGCAACAACATTAGTGCTGGTTCTCAATTTTATGCCTATTCCTATTCATTTATTTAAAGGTTTTTAATGAAGATATAAAATTGAAACTAGCTGTCAAACATTAACATGCGTATAAATGTGGTGAAAAGGTCTCGGCTAAAAACAAGATTACAGGTCTTAGTGTGGTACCCACAATTACCTTCCATTAGATACCTGACCACACAACCCCAGTGAGCATTAGAGAGCCAGTCATTGTACATACACAATTCACTTACAATTAAATTAACATACAATAAAACACCTCTGGAGTCAGGTTTGCAATGTGCTATGCTCAGCTGAAGTTAATCAGCAATAAAGGACCTTAACTAAATTCTGATTTACCCGTCCATCCATACAGAATAAAGAAAGCTTAAATTAAAACTGCATTGCAGGTCTTAGCAGGCAGGAGATAAAAACAGGGAGGTAATCTTAAACCCTGATAGAATAGGAAGAAAAAGCAACATAAACAGACAGTTAAACAAAGACCGAAAATGGGGTACACTGTGGTAAAAAGTATTGCAAAATAAACAAAATGACCAACATTACACGTACATGTCAAATAATTAAGGGAGGTTTCCAAGTATAGAATTCCAATAAGAATTTAAAATGTGTCACCTTTAAATGTATTGCAAATGTTTAAAAGCTGAGTGCTCACCCCTTTTCTAACCGATAGACAGAAGCACGGAGTACAATTTCCCTTACGTGGATATTTTACACAGTTATTTACCTGATTTACACATTCATTTCATCGAAATGAGCAACATTGTTCCTCATCATTACTATCCCCTATTAAACAGGGCTTTAGCAAGTATGTGGAAGCTACACATCTTAATTGTATGCAGAGAACATGCATGTTATAACCCTGCTCCTAAAAGGGTGACGTTTATTCTGTCTTAAAAACAAACCACAGCACAATGCATGGTTTTATTAGCTGTCCCTGTGCAAGTTGAAACAGGTCCATAGAGAAGACTCCATGGTTCACCCCTAGCGAGAGAGCAGCTCTCATCTCTTCACATACCCTATTTAGTTACATTATCACCCTTACAATACTCAAACTCTTAGACCTTATTATTATCTTTGCACCCAGATCACTTCATATCAATGCAGTGCCCCTGCCATTTTAACCCTGCAATGTGAAATCTTGTCATTTTGTAGAAACTGCAATGCTTCCATTGCAGGGATAACACACCTCAAGTTACTGTCTTCCTAAGCACTAGCCTCCCAAATGGGCACATTTTTGGATATGTAAGTAAATCGTTTCTAATCTGTGCTGGAGGGCAATAATCCACCCTCTTTAAATATCAAATCCCATAGCATTTCTTTAATTTTAATAGGGGACAGGAGACATCATAATTTTGAATTATACCTCCAATAGCAGAATACAAATAGGAAACAGATAAATAAATAAAAAAGTATAAAGGTATTCCTAATTAAATCACTTTCTGTTTCTTTGCTGCTCACATTGCTAGCTGCCCTGTGCCTGGTTATTGATGCCGTTTTTCCTTTTGTTGAATCCTGCATAGGTTTATTTCCTTCTGATTTCATTTTTTCCCTGGGTATGTCTTCTCCTCACTCCTGCTCTTTGTCATTTTAACGATGAGGTATTCTCCTCCAGACTGCCACTGTTCAGGGTGGTCTGCTTTTCCCTTTTTTACCTCCTCATGCTTTTCCTCCTCATTCTCCCTTTGGGCTCCATCTGGTTAGCACTTTCTTCCAAGGTCAGACCGGTAGTTTTGGTGCTTTTGCCTGCTGGCTGCAGTTATCTCACATTATGCAAGATTCATGGTGAACATTTTATTTTGCCTTCCTATGGATGCAGTGTTTGTCTATACTGCTCGCTTTCACGGTCTGTTGCTAGATATCAGCCTGGGTGAGTCTTATTCTTCTATACAGTGTTGTGTGGTGAGTGAGCTCCACAGGTCACTCTTAGCATACATCTTGTGCCTTCCATATTCTGCCAGCCCTGTCCTGGCTTTTGTGGGTGAACCCTCCTTTACCCTATGCATGCTCCATTACTTCCTAGCCCTGTACTTGTTACATCAAGTGTGGGCATTATAGATTTTGTTTAAGGACTCCTGTTCAGCATTCTCGGCCATGTCCCCTTTTGCTTTTCTCGTCAACAGAGGAGGTTGACAGATGACAAGGTTTACTTTCTCTAAGAGAAGTCCACCATAGAACTGGTGCACAACGCTGGATGGTTTCTGAGTAACTTTTTCCTGTTCCAGAAAATACTTTTGTCCAATGATCAACCTTTTAGATCCGAACACCTTTGTTTCAAGATGGACTTCTTATGCAACCCAGAGATTGGTTTCTGTGTCTAGAACCATTTCACAATTACAATAAATCATCATTGCCGAAATTACCTCTGCTTTTGTTGCAGAGATCGGATCTGGCAGTTTACATGTCATCCTTTCAGCCTCCGCTCTGCTGCATAGTATGTCCTAAGGTTGCTGAAGCTAGTCATGACCCACATTAGACGTTGAGGGATTTGCTCCATTGTGTACCTTAATGATATTCTTATTTTTGTATCTCTTCTCATTGATTGGACTTGCTTTATGTGGACCTCCTGGGGCTTTGTCATGAACTGGGAAAGGTTGGCTTAATCAATTAAGATTTTTGGGTTTGAGATCAACACAATACATTGCATTATCAAGCTTCTGTTCTCATAAAAAAAGAGATACAACAAGTACAATTTCACTCCTTTCCACCTCCTGGCGACTATGAGACTACTATCAACTTCGATCCAGGCTATTTTCCTGGGACCACTCCACTACAGTTGAAAGCTTTGTATCGTCGACAACTTCTATTCTATGACCAGATAGTGTTTCTATCCAAAGATGTGAAGATACTTCAGCTCCAGCGGATCCGCCAGCTTGTTTGGACCCCATGAGGAAGAAAAACAAAAAATTTAGGCCTGATAAACCCTGACTGGGGATGAATATCGAGGACATGTGGCGTCAGGCAAACAGCACTCTTGGGCCCAAGATGGCGTCCCTCATGGGAGACTGCACAGATTTTTTTGAGGATCTGTCCAATGAGTAGTTACCCGCACCAGCACCCGCACCAGCAGTCACACTGCTGACTCCAGGGCCGAATCCGGACTCTGCTCCGGTGACAATGGCGGTCCTGAAGGAGCTCCTACCAGACCTGCAACGTAACCTAATGGCTGAGACGGCTACCATTTGCGAGGATAAACATGGCTTTACGAGCTTTGGGGCTTCTCCTGAAGCGGAGATGCCACACCTGGTCAGACGCCTGCTGGCAGCCTTGCTGACACGGCGACAGGCCAAAACAATAGTGATCAAAGGGGTATTCCCGGGTACCCAAATCGGTGAAGGCACCAGCTACAGCCTTCAGAGACCTGGTGCTCCAGTTCAAAAATGGCAAGGACAAAGCAGCACTAATGGCCACCACCAGGGACAAGCTACCATACCACTTTGAAGAAATGGCGCTAAATTTCAATGCCGACCTCTCAGGCAGCACTCTGGCTTGGCGTAGAGAATTTCAACCACTCACTTTGGTCCTACAGTCACACAAAAACCACTACTGCTGGTGCCTCTCCCTTTCCCTAACCATCATCCATGGAGACGCGACCCACACAGTCCAAGACTTCAAGGAAGCCGCGGCAGTCTTACAAAGCATGGGCCTCATTGGCGAAACCTTTGGCCGGGATAACCTACCCAAGGCACCCAAACCCCCGCATCAATGGAACCCACTGTCAGCTGCAGAGTTTGTACCCAGGCCGTCCGCTTCAGCATCCTACGCCCAAGTCACCAACTGAATGCAGCTCAAACGGTCTCTCACTGAGAATGTGCCAGACCTCTGGGACATTACAGTTTCTCTCATCTGTGCTGGGACATGATAAATACCCCACCACTCTTATGACCAACGTGTTCTTTACCCATTTGTCCCCACTCCCTATGCCTATGGGTGACTTAGGCGTGGAGAGTATTTTCCCAGGTAGATGAAAACGGCGAGGGCTAGATAAGACAGAAATGCGTTCCACATGCAACGGAGACCCTTAGTTATGTTTGTTTCTTTTTTCTTCATTATTTAGTGATGGCTACATCTTAATGATGTTTACCTCCTAATGACAGAGCCACGACTAAGCATATAAATAAAAACCCACAGTATGACTCATGTACCTCTTACAAATGCAATGTTTGTACGTGTGTCTATATACTTCCGATGTGTGTGGTTTTTTTTTGCTATGCATACCACATGTCTGTGGCAAAAATAAATAATTAAAGAAAAAAAAATCACTGTGTAGCAGATATACCTGAAATGAAAACAGGCATGCATTTAATTATGTATTTTTTTTCATTGGGGATATATCTAAAATCAGTTTGCAAACCCTGCAGTTCTCTTGACTGTAGCATTTGCAAGCTCTCCCCTTCTAACTCTGCCCATACTTTCTGTGGCTGTCCAATCACAGATTTCCCAATACAGCTCAATAAGTAGTATTTGCAAAGCAGGTGCTCTGGGCAATTGCTATCTCTTGAGTTTGTCTCCACTGAGCTAACCAAACCAGGAAGTAATATTACATGTTGTCTGCTTGAAAGCCAAGGGGTGTAACAAGATTAATTTACGAAAGAGTTAATTTCTATTGAAATCTGCACTTTTAGCAAAATGAAAAAAGAGGACCCACTCTTCACGCATAAAGCTGATCAGCATGCTAAAGTTGCTTAGGGGTCTGGAGTGACCCTTTAATGTCTAACAAAAAAAGTGATGTGTTAAAAAGGAGGATTAAATGAACATGTAATGAGTAATATAAAATAGCTGACAGAGCTGCTTTTAACCCAAGATGTATAAGCTCAATATCTAGTGTTTATGTACTCAAGCAAATAACACAAACAAATCTGAACAGTAATGAGGCATATTACGGCACATCTTCTTGCATACACGAGAAACGAACAAAGGCATTTCACGAAGGATCTGTTTATGAGAATTATAGCTGTATTCCAGTTTAAACCACGTGTACTTTAGTAGATTATAGAACGTAATGGAACAGGCCATATGCATGTTAATCTTTTCTTCTCAGAGATTAGTCATTAGGGATATGAGTGAATTCATTGGCAAGATGAATATTACCTTCAAATTCTTTGGTTTTGGGTTGTTAACTTCAGAGAGGGAAAAATGCATTTTCTTGACTCCACACAATCATGTGAAGCAATATCTGGTGTCAGGAAGATCATCTAAATATAATATTGGAAATAAAACATTTATGAAGCATGAGATCACCTGTGGAATCCTTAGCCACTGGGACTTCACATGAAAAATGACAGTAGCAAAAACATACTATTAAATGCTTAGTTGCCCCTTGCATTAAGAGATTTAACACAGTCACTGCCAGGGAGACATTGCAATGAGGTGGTCAAAACAGCTGGAGGTCAAATGAAAGGTCATTGTTTGATGCACGGGTTATTGAAATCAAATGACCTTCCATTAAGTGCTTGACCTTGGAAGTTGACACCACATAGCACTGTGCTGTGAAGATCAAAATATAGATTGTGAGCCCCTTGCATAAAGCAATACACAATCTTCATACCCCGGTTTTATACATAAATACATTTTTTATAAAGCAAAATAATATTTTATTATACAGAGAATTCAGCTGTTAAAAAAAAATCTAGTGTTGCAGCCAAGAAATGAAAAGAAATAGAATTTATTGGCTGGAGTTCTCTTTTTAGTGAATACATTTCCATAAACTATTTCTTTATATATTTTGTTCCTTTTCTCTTGTAGAAGATTTCTTCTTTTATGGAAAGGCAATGAGATGGTTTAAAAACAGTCTCTAATTTGTCTCATTAAACAGAATGCCTGGTTTCTATCGTATCTATGGGGCCTTCACAACAAGCCTGGGGGAAAAAAAGTGGGTGTTAATAGCAGATGTAGGCCAATTTGCCGAAAATTTTACTTGCTGTTATCAAACGCAATTTACGAAAGTCCTTTATCCCACTCTGCTGAATCTGCCATTTGACATTGCTCTAGCGGACGAGCATTTTCTACAAATGAAGCAAAAATAGTTCTGGTTTAGACTGCATTGGGAACTCCCAGACAATTAACTCAATGCCTGCTGAATAAGACTGAATTGCGTAAGTATAGAAATCACAATTCTAACTGTGATTATGGGTATATAGGAAAGAAGCCTGGGATTATATTAAATATGATAGAATGGCCAGGTTTTTAAACATTTTCAATATCTAAGACATTAACTATTAACTGTTATCTGCGATGTCAAACAGCTGAGCTGTGTGATACTGAATATTCATCAAGAACACATGTATGTATCCCACATATGTAGCTTTCTTTCATTTCATATTCTGCTCCCTCTAAAGACCATGCTGATTTATCGATGAGAATCAAACTTCCCTATGCTTTCAGCAAAGAAAGCCAAAGGCTGGCTCAACGTTATGTGAGTCACTCATGCCACAAAGGGTTAAAAAGTCACCTCTCTTTGATGGCATAGTAAAGGAGCATTTAAGTATGCCATCATAATTATTGAACCTTCTTTTTCTCCTAATCATGAACTCCTTGGGGAACAACGATCTGCAAAGTCTAGAGCAGTAATTGCTAACAACAGGACCCATGCTGGCTAAGAATCATGGGAAATATAGCTCTCCAACATCTGAACTTTCAAAATTAGCCATCCTTGACCACTCACACATCCCTATCAACACAGGTTTTCTATTCCACCTTTCTTCTTACTTCTTCATTGCACTGGTTCGTAAAAACACCTCTATGTCCTCTTTTTACGCTCAAAATAATGATGTAGATTGGCTCCTATCCTGACTGAACCAGAGCTATATAGTCACTGGAGTGGTGTAATAGGGTACAGCAAGCTAGGCATTCATGAGGCCATTAATGCAGGGACCGTCTGATTGATTCTGTTGCTTTCATGGTAAAAGTTTGCCAATTGTTATTTTCTAGAAAAATATTCAATTTATTTCCATACATCAAACTCATATCTATTCCTTGTAGTCACACTATATTCATGCACACGTTATGTAGTCAATATTAAAGAACTTCCCTACATCTCAGAGTTTTCAGATGTTTCTCCTTAATGTATGATCTAGAATTATAAGCAAGACAAACGGTTCCTGCAATTCAACTTATCACCGACTTGGAAAACCAAGCATTTACTAATAATACATGAGTAAGAAAACGTTAGAGAAAAGTTAACTTAGTAACATGTACTATGTTGTATGTGAAAGAGGAAATTAATGCTCTTGATTCCTGAAAACTACCTTTAAAATATTTCACTTTTATGAAAAAGTGCTATTTTAATTACTTAGTTTGACAATCTTTATTTTGCCGATCTTAATACCAAGATAAGAATAAGATACAGAAAAGACAGATACAATCAGTTTGGACAATACTGCAGAAACAATCGATATGTAGTTTGCACATTTAGCAAATTAGTTTGCGTAAACTAAAGAGCACAATAAAAAACACAATACAACTATTCTGTCATATCGGAAACAGTGGCCTAAGAGAAACTGGCCATAGTGTATTTGTCTCAAAGTGTTTGCCTAGAACAGGGGTGGGGAACCTTCGGCCCTCCAGATGTTTTGGACTACATCTTCCTTGAAGCTTTACAAGCATTATGGCTGTAAGAGCATTAAGGGAAATGTAGTGCAAAACATCTGGTGGGCTGAAGGTTCCCCACCCCTGGTCTAGAACAACATACCATGATAGGTCCCAAAAGAACGTGTACCATGATGGTCTTATTCCTATATACCGCATAGGTTAATAGTGTTAGTACACACTTTGCGTGTAGCTATAGGGAGCAGAACTCTAAACAGACTGGAAACGAGGGGAGGCTGAAATGTGAAAATAGAGCGATGAAAGAAAAAATAAAAGGTGGGAAGTGTAGAAGGGAAAGGGAGAAGATGGAAATAAGGGTGACAGACGGGATAGGGGAGATTTGAACAGAGGGAGGATGGTGAGTAGATTTCCAAGATAATACTCAGAAGGCTTATGTCCCCCGTCCACTAGAGCATGTCCAACGCCATCCTCAACGCCACAAAGGTAGAACTGCCACGTTCATCATATCTCTTCATGGCGAGACAACCCTTAAGAATAGCAGTACTTTCTTCATGTTTATGGATTTAAGTACTATTTTTTTTTTCATTTTTATGCATATAGTGCTACATCTTAAATTTACTCAGTGTGTAAATAATTTCTGCATTTAATTTTTTTATATTAAATCTGGTCCACTGAACACATGTCCGTTCCCTTTGAGAATCAGGAAGATGAAAATTGGTTATTTGTAGTAAAATAAACATACTGAAATTGAGTGTTTTGTTCGGTACTTGCAAACACAAAAATGTGCCCAGTCCCAATCTTTGTGTGTGACATGCTTGCCATTATCACAAGGAGAAGACTTAGCTTACAGAGTGGTAAATGTACCCATCATGATCAGCTGTATGAAGAATAGATTTGATGGGGGGGAGGGGGGGACTTGGAATAAACTAAACACATTTTTCCTTATCATTTGCTGCTTATTATTGAGATGCAGATGCCTCGTCCTTATTAAACAAAACCGTTGAAGTTTCTGAAAAGATTGTGAATAGTACATCGGGTGAAAAGAGCATAGAAGGAGCAAGTGGATGAATAAAAAGACAAACAAAATAGAACAAATACTGAAATTGAATTGTTAAAGCCAACAGCAACTAAGATACGATGGAGATAAGTTCTGAATATGCAATCATTCTAGAATGACAGTATTTAGAATGTAAAACTAGAATATTGATTAGAAAGCAAAATGTGCAGGTGCTGGTTTATACACTCATTGATTCCTTCATATTAGTATAAATAATGCACTATTACACTGTCATCAGTTAAGAACTAATGCAGGTTTGGCAAAATGATTTCACTGGGTCAGATATCTGGCTATAAGTAATCACTGTACCGCTACAGCATAAAGAAACGTATCTTCTTAGGATAGAAAGAGAAAGAGAATGTAAAAAGTGAGTAGTGAAACCAAAATTCACCTTCTCTTCACCCTAGAAGCTTCTATGTCAAGATTGTGGTAAAAGGAGAGTTGAATGCAGCTGAAGGAACCAAAATATGGTATATTTTTTTATCCTACAAGATTGTATAGAGATAAAAAAAAAAAATCTACTGGCGCCTAGATTTCTGTCTTCATTGTAGGGCTAATTTTCTTACCGTTAAGGACAAGGGTTCTTTACATTTCTGCAGTGTTTGTGTTTAACTGTAATTTACCTCTTACTCATTTACTGTACCCACACATTATATACCGTTTTTCTCATCATTAACTTTCTAAAGATACCATTATTTTCATCATATCATATAATTTACTATAAATAAAATTATAAAATATGATGAAAAAAATGTAAAAGAACCCCACACCTTTTCTAACTTTGACCGCCAAAATCTGTTGCGCATCTACAACCTATACAAAAAAATGGGGGATGATCTGCTAAATCAGAGTAAACAGAATAACATGGCGTATAACTGTGTATAAAAGTGAACCACAGGTAATATAACAAAGGGCCATTCACACTTTCACAGATGTAAAAAGGTCCTGAACATAAGCTCCTTCTCAAGGTTCAGCTTGATTCTTCCATCAGTTTTTTCCCATGTGTATTAGGATATATGAGCTCAGGAGAAAATAGAATAAACCATGAAGTAGACTATCCAGAGTGTATAAAAAAGGTAATTTAATAACTTAAAACAATCTGTGTCACCACTAGGCATCCTACGAGTTTCATCCAGTGCTAGGACTTCCTCTGAGACTTCAGTGGTGTATAGCAGCAGAAATAAAAACAAACAATGACAAATGAAACGCGTAGGACGCCCAGTGGTGATACCACCCATTTTTAGGTGTGTCGGGTTCTCTGTGGGCTACAAGACCTTATTTGGAGGGTGCGCATTCCAGTTTTCCAACTTGGAATTTTTACAGCTGGTCATCATGCACCCATGTCCTATTTGGAACATTTTTTAAGCCGGCCAATGTAATTTACCCCCATCAAACCATATATTTTTCAAAAAATAGACACCCTAGGGTATTTCAGATGGTGGTATTTTAACACTTTCCATGCACTAATTCTACCACCAGTCTTTGTCAAACTTTTGGGTCGTCATTTGTTTGTGTTATTTTTCTCTCACATTGTACATTAAGCATTGACTCTCAGTTCCTGTTATGTGTTACTGACAAAGAACACCCCAATATGTGTTCAGCAACATCTCCCAAGTACAACAATGCCCCCAATATACAGGTTTTATGGGTTTTTGCAAATTTACAGGGGTCAAATGTAGGGCTTCCTCCCATTTCCATGTTTGCACATTGAAATTTGCCAGACTGGTTTGCTGGGCCTATGTTGCCTTTGAGACCGTATAGCAGCCCAGGAATGAAAATTAACCCCATCATGGCATATTATTTGTAAAAGTAGACAACCACAGTATTCAAAATGGGGTATGTCCAGTCTTTTGTAGTAGCCACTTAGTAACAAACCCTGGCCAAAAGTAGCGTTTTTGTTTTTTGAAATTATTTACACAAAAACTGCACTTTTACTTGTGATTTCATCGTCGTGATAAGTTTTACTGTTTCAAACACTTATATTTGTGTTCAGTGAAGTCTCCTGAGTATAACAAAACCCCAATGTACAGGTTTTATGGTGTTTTGGAAAGTTACGGGGTCAATATAGGGCTTGCACGATCGGTTTGCTGGGTCTGTGTTGCCTTTTGAGAACAAATGGTAGCCCAGGAATGTGAAATAACCCCGCCATGTCATACTATTTTCAAACGTAGACAACCCAGGGTCTTTTGTAGTAGCTACTTAATCACAAACGCCTGCCAAAGTTAGAGTTTTTGTTTTTTTTATAAAAATTTTTTTTCAATTTATGTATATATGTGTGTATGTATATATATATATATATATATATATATATACATATATACACACACACATTTCCTATATATATATAATATATTATAATGAAAGCATTTTATATTATACATATATAATGCATATAAATGATTTCATTATAAGTGTATTTTGAGATATGTGTATATATCTCAAAGTACACTTATAATGAAATCATATATATGTACAATATAATATGCTTTAATTATTGTATAATATATTATACATATATAATATAGACATTCCTCAATTACCGACTGGGTTCCGTTCCTACGACCCGGTCGTAGAACGAATCGGTGGGTAAGTGAGGAGTTAAGGGATTCCCTGTTATAGGGCGTTCGTCTATGTTCGGGAAAGTTTCCCTAAACATAGATATGTGCACCAGAGCAGGGAATCTCCACAACAGCTCGCACTTACGACCAGGCGTAAGTGCGAGCCGTCGTAAAACAGGTAGGTCGTTAAATGAGGACCACCTGTATATGTATTTTATAATTATTTTTTTACATTTTAGCAGCCTGTGGGACTGCCTGAGAGCTCAGACAGTTCCCCTGATGAAGTGCTTGCAAGGTATTTTCCCCAACGCCACTAACCAGACATCACCAATTAAAACCTTACCTCTTGTGAATTTGGAACTAGCAGGGTTACCCACAACATGCCTGGCAGATGCTTACTATAAGTAAACTAGTTTAAACAATAAATGACACGCTATATAACACACATTCATCTTCAAAAGAACATGCACCTGCCTCAACCACACATGCTGACAAGCCACTAAAACCTAAATATATTTGAGTAGTTTGGGTTTTTTCTTTTTTCATTAATGACATAAAAGTCTAGGAAACTTAAAAAGAAACAAAAATCTGAC
The DNA here is from genome assembly GCA_933207985.1 of Pelobates cultripes. Classification (NCBI taxonomy): domain Eukaryota; kingdom Metazoa; phylum Chordata; class Amphibia; order Anura; family Pelobatidae; genus Pelobates; species Pelobates cultripes. Next base: position 6,743,494 of record OW240923.1, on the reverse strand, counting down.
TACTGAAATTTAATTCTTGCTCTTAGATTGTATAGAAATTTGTCAAATCCTAATATACAGTGCAACAGCCACTTACAAACCTCCCTACGGGCCTTCCTCTACATAAAGTCTGTCGCTAGCCAACGTTGGATTCTGCCACATTGACTGCTTGCTCTAAGCTAACTGTTTCTGTATCCAACAATGAAACCTACAAAACAATAAACTGAGAATAAAGAATTGGTGAGACATAAGTGATTGTCGGCTAAATCAAAATCAAAATTGCAGGTAAAAAAAAATCTAATTTTAAAAATGTGTGATAATCTAGTAACATCTGCAAATAAAGATATATAAATATGCCCACACCACGAGAGAAACTTGACATGTGTGCTTAAAATATATATTGGAAAAGATACGCTAATAGACAGCTGTGCTTTGCCCTTTCTTTTTGGATAGATGTGTAAGACACAGCAGGGAGTAAATGAAGCAAAATAAATAAAAACATGCACATGTATAAAACTGAATGTTGTGCCTGAAAACAAATAAAAGAACATAATGAGTGGGGTGAGTGACAGATTTGTGATCTATGAACGGTTTCTTAATAAGCAGCAATAGGAAATGATTTTGTTTAATTCAAATGTGTTATAAGGTTTACATCATGACGTTTGCAGCAAGTGTGCAAAGTAATACAAAGTGATAAACAAAGCAAGGAAATTTCGCTTGGCCTCAGTGGGTGTTTGTGGTTAATTAGTTAAAAGGTGGTAACGGCGGTTGACGAAGCAGTCTCCCTGTGAGATAACTAAAGGAAAAAAGGGGGAGAGAGAGACAGATTTCAATACATGCAAGAGAATTCCCGCAGGAAGTATGAAAACATGTATACATGTGAAAGTGCATGCAAAACAGCATTTCAATAGAACAAAAATGTTATTAACAAAATATGTATTATGTGTGTAAGAGAATGCATCTATATAAATGGTGTCCATGTACAATCAGTATATCAAATAGTTCTTCGATTATGTGTTTGTTTACTGATCCTTTTTAAAGTTGGATTTTAAAAGTGTATTGTTGCCTATGCAGTACGCTATTTTGCTTTTAAAGTGTACCTAAGGGTTATCTACATAGGTTTGTACAACCCTTCACGTAACAGAGGTTCACTGGAAAGTGTGTGCCCCCAACATACTCACATAACGCATTCAGTTCATGCACTTGCCATTATAACAATCCTTACGAGTGCAAGCCCACAGGTGCACATGCTGAAAACAGCGTAAAGGGTTAGTTATATCCTGTTATTATGACTGTCTTTTATTTGAAATACCAAACTGAGACAAGTTCAGATAAGTATTTAAAAGAAACAGTATTTTACGTGTTATATAAATTATTGCTGTAACAATGTAACCGCAGCCGGTTCCCCTATTAACCACTATAACGTCTTTAAGAATAGAACTTAGCAGAGCTAAAAATACAGTTATCTTAGCCATAATATCATGGTATCATAGTATTATATCATAATATCATACATAGTCAGTAAGAGATCCTCTATTTAAAATATAGAAATAATTGAGAATACAATATAAAAGAGGGATTGTCTTGGAAGCAATAAAGTTTTGTATTTTAAATATTTTATTAAATATTTAAATATAGACATATAAAATCCATTACAATGATTTCTAGCAGAGTTTAGAAGATTAAATTATATGCTTGCAATATCAGTAAATAGAATAACATACCCTCCTGAACATGTCAACCTCTATCAGTCAGAAAACGGAGCAGTGTCTCCGTCTCCAAAATCTCTCCTCTGTGTCCTAATATTAATTAAATACACATATTTATACCTTAGATGTTCAATTAGGTCATTTTTTTTCGACCTACCTTCCCTTGGCAAAGATACAAGGCCATAACTTGGTCATTTCACATAGGAACATCTTATCTATGTTTAGTTGTCTCAACCTAGACATGTTTAATCTTTATTTTGACTAGAAGTTAGGATGACGAAGGCATAGCCTTGAATTGTTATTGCATTGTTATTGCATTAATCTAGGACAAAATGGCGTCTTAAAGTCTAAACATCTTATTTATTTATTGGGTAAGACGTCAGCTTGATAAGAAAAGGAACATTGTATTAGAAACAATATTTTCCATTTCTAACAACTTATCAGTTTGCAAAATGTCTTAAGGACAAAGTACACAGTTTACTTTTCATTCTAAAACTTAAAAACCGTTTAGGCGATATTCCCCTTTTCAGATGCACAGGCAGCTACTGCAATCACCAATCTCCCGAACTGCAAACACATGAATTCACCAATCTCCCAAACACACAAATGCTGTTAAACAGCCGGACAGGAAAAACCACACGAACAGTTTACACTCCTGGCAGTCGCACTGTAACAGGATACAATCCAATTCCCCCCAAGAACGAGATGACACTTCGTTTGAGGGTCAAGCAGAACTCATTTACTGGGGTTACCTGCCCGGCTTTTATGCAGGTCTTCCACCTAGTGGACACTCCCTTAGGGGACCAGATGGAAGACTGGGAAACATATTGGACTTTGACCAATCACAGACATACACCTTTAAACACTCCCACAATGCATCACAATCCCTCCTCTCTATCCTGGAGATAATTGGGAAGTAATTCAATTATCTCCCAGGACAGAGGCAAAACTCCATTGAGCACGTTAGTAAAAAGACACAAAAATATCCAATGTTACAAATAATGAATAAAACACATACATTCTACATATCCCCAGATAGCTTAGATCTGAGCACACATTATTACCGAATGGCGCTCAGATGACATACATACAGTTCAATTGCCATGGAGCCAAAGTCTTTCCCATAGTCTTTCGTTACACGAATAGGCTCCATGGCATGGCTATCTGGGGGGATGCTGTTCCTACGGTCAAACTACCGAATGAACAGGCATTTGGTTATACTACCGAATGCAGAGGTAAGGAGGATGGCGGCTCAGCGGTGTTCGCGCAAATAAGTGTCCGTTTCCAGTTCCATAGTTTGGGCGCTGAACACCGCTGGCCGTTCGGGAGTTAAAATGGCCGCTGCCACGTGTTCGGCAAACGAACAAAGGCCACCCAGCGTTCATCAAATAAGCTGCGGTTAACCACAGCTTCTGGGCGGCCAATTGACGGCACACTCCAGTTCCCAGGTGGTCGATCGTTTGGTACTTTGTTCGGTAGATTGAATCTACCCAACACCCCGGCAGAAACGCCTTTCTGCAGGTAAAATAAAAAGTTTTAAATGCTGGGCCATAGTCTAAAGGGAGTAGGCGAGCAACCAGGCTCCTCCAGTGCACAGTGGCGAGGTTGGTTCCGCCACAGTAGGTATACAGTTGAATCAATGAAATTCATCACAACAGATTATATGGTGTGATGAAAGACAAAAAATAGAGGGAACCAATGGTGCAATATTTATAGTCCAATATATAAACTATATGGAAGAGGATGGTAATACACTCACATTTGTAGGATCTTATAACTAGCTCTAGCATGAAGGAAGTAAAGTGGCATAATACCCACTTATGGGATATATAGTAGATTTCTTTCATCAAAGATATGTACAACACTCGGGGAAGGAATAAAAAGAGACAACTGATAGTGCTCACTGAGTAAAATATCAGTAATAGATAAATAAAATAATACTCACAAGTGTAGAGCAGGCTAACTGCTCTCTGTAGTCAGCGTTAGTGGTATGATCCCACCTAGGATATCTTGGAGTACTAGTAGTGACTACAGTAATCAATTGGCAGGGACTACATTTTACGGTCATCTGATTTTTGTATTTTTTTTTACCCTTGAGGGTTAATTTACATTTTTTTTGGTTAACCCTCGGGGGTTACATTTATTTTATTAATTAATTTAAATATTTTAAAATTATATATTTAGCTAGCTGGGGTGGGTGGAAGTTAGCGGGGAATTGGGGAATTTGGTGTTAGGCTAGCTAGGGATTAACGTTAAAAAAGGTTTTAGAAAAAGTTTTAAACAAATGTTTTAATAACATTTAAAAAATTAAAAGTAAACCCCCCCCCTTCCCTGCCAGTTGATCACTGCTTACAGTGATCAAAATACAGATCACAATATTCTGCTGTGATCTAATTTTTTTTTTTTTAGCCCCTGAGGATTAACCCAGGGGTTCAATTTATTTCATTAATTCATTTAAATATTTTAAAATTAATTATTTTGCTAGCTGGGGTGGGTGGGAAAGTAGGGAATTTACTGTTAGTGCTACTTATTGCTAGTTAGGGGTTAATGGTAAAAAAAAAAGTTTAAAAAGTAAAAAAAAAAATACATTAAAAAATGCTCATTACCACTACATCTGGAATATACTAGCGAAAAAATGATCCCACGCTAAGGTTCAAAATATGCCTTTTGAATTACCCTAGGGTGTATTCTTTAATAAATAGTATGCGTTTGTGGGGAAGTTTGAATAACCAGCCAAAATGGAACATGGACACAGTGTAAAACTTCAAAGTTAGAAAAAAACAAAAAACTGAATGGCTGTGTCTCAAATATGCCCCTTCAATATCCACATATATCTGGCAAAAGTACATATGGGGGTATTGCTGAACTCAGACAACATAGCTGAGCAACATATGAAGTATTATACAGTCGTAGCACACATAAGGTTTGCAAAATATACTGTGCAAACTCACTTTGTGTGTCAAAAAGGCAGACAAAATGCTTACCACTACACTTGGTACAAGCTAGCAGAAAAATTATTCCTTACTAAGGTTCAAAATATGCCATTTGAAATACCCTGGGATGTCTTCTTTAAGAAATGGTATGCCTTTATGGGGTGGTTGGAATATGTAAGCCTGCTCAAGTGCTCCAAAGTGGGACATGGATGCATCAAAACCCTCCATGAAAATTCACACTTAAAAACATGAACTTGTCACGTCTCTTTTACAGCACTGTAACTTCACAAAATAGTGTCTAGGTCATACTTTGGGAATATTGTTTTAATCAGAAGATGTAACTGAGCATAATTTGTTTGTTTTTTTATGACAGTGGTACATATCAAGCCTAAGAAATACTCAGCAAAAATGCAACATATATGTAAAAATGCTATTTTTTTCCCCCTCACCACAAACATTGACATACATTGGTGAAAAAATGGTGACAGGTTAAGGCACAATATACACCATATAAGATACCCTGGGGTGCCTGCTTTATCAAATGAAAGTCCATTGTGGGGTTATTTGAATAGTCAAACTGCTATAATACCCTAAAATAAGACATAGGCCCATCAAATCTGTCTATGAAAATTCTAAATATAGAAAGTGAAATAGCCTTGTCTATGATATAGCATTGTAGCTTCACAGAATAGTGCCGAAGACATACACTGGGGGTATCGTTATACTCAGCAGATGTAGCTGAACACAATATGGGGTTCTGTGCAGGAATAGCACACACCTGCTTTACAAAAATACACATTACTACCTCAACACACACAGCCCTAGGAACGGGTTGAGCGCACGCGGCGCAGGCAAAATCCACTATAGATGTGATAAAAAAGCGCTGCGACATGTGACAAGTCCTAAAACAAGCATCAGAATATGCACCACACTCATCAAACAACACACACACCAGCCAGACCATACACAGCACGCACACTATGATAGCTAATAATTATATTACATTATATAGTTAAAAGTAAAATACTCGAACCGCCTCTGCGCAGGCACCTAAACGACACATCTGCTGCAATGTGAAACGAGCCTCTGCGCAGGCAACGAAACGCTATGGTAGATACACAGTGACACAAGCCTCTGCGCAGGCAACTAAACGTTATGTTAGATGCAATGAAAAAACGCCTCTGCGCAGGCAACTGATTGTTCCGATCACCGCAACGAGAAACACGCCTCTGCGCAGGCAACCGACTGTAATGTTCAAATACAATCGTAAACCACGCTTATGACTTGATACCAATAAAAATATTTTAAAAAAAAATACACATTACAAAAACCTTGTTATATGTGAATATGCCAAAATAGAGAAAAAACTATTTTACGCCAATATTTGCGATGAAATGGTTACGTAAAAAGTGTCAAACTAACCTTAGGTAAATAGCCTGTGATGTCTGCTTTATATAAATATATACTTTTGTGTGGCAAATTTGTTTTCTGTGATGGCTACTAAACCTACAAGACAAACATACCATACTTCTAAAATTGTTCCACATTAAAAATTTTATTTTAGTCCTTGTATTTTGTGACCAGTAACTTGCAAAATAAGCTGGACATATGCACACGCTATTATTGCCAAAACTGTGAAAAAAAAATGCTTTTCCCCCATTTTTTGGCCTTTTTTATAATTAATGAGAATTTATCTATGCATATGTGACATTAAATTAAAGCCCTGTTTGCCCTCTAAATAACGGTATATAATATGTGTTGATGCAATAAATGACAGATGCAAATTGCGTTTGAACACAAACAGCAAAAAATGGAAAAATGGCTTGTGTCCTTAAGGGTAAGACAAGATTTTGAAGCTGTGTCCTTAAGGGGTTAACTTTCCCTGGGGCTGCATGTGCTAACCCACGTCAGGATAGTGGCTGCGCAAAAGTCTGGGTGCCAGATATACACAGTGACCACCATCCCCAACACTGTCACAATGGGTACACACACACACTGACACACAACAAAGTGGCAGTTACGTTTTAGGCATTTAAATATCGGTGTGGCAGTTGGAAAGAATAGTGAAGGGGAGATAATAGAATTATTTTTCTTTACTGTTACTGCGAATGATGACAGCAAATTTGAGTCAACAACAAGGAAAGTGGATTCTAAAGTCCACATGTAGTGCGTCTCAGCACCTATCCATACTAAGAACGGCCCTTCCAACGCTTAATGCATAAATTGAAGCTGTACCATCCAAGACTGTTACAGGATCTTCTGTAAGATGGCCCAGGCTGTCGGTTGCAATTCTGTGAGTTGATGCATAACCAAACCTCTAGCGAACCAGACCTTCTTGATAAGATTATCTGGTCAGATGAGGCTTCTTTCAAATTGTCAGGCCACGTGAACAGAAATGACTATATGTCTTGGGCAGATGAAAATCCTCATTTGACTATCAAATCTTAACTGAACCAGCCAGGAGTCACAGTGTGGGTTGCACGTTCCAGCGAAGGTGTTGTAGGTGTTTGGTTTTTTTTTTTTGAGGAACTGTGGGTAGTAACACTTACCTAAACTTGTTGGATCGGACAACGTGGCAGCATTGAATGGCCTGATATAACACCAATGGACTTCTTTTTTTTTTTTAAGATGAAGGTAAGAATAAGGTTTTTGAGAGGAATCCCCAGGCAATGGACAAATTAAAAGCATTCATCTTGGAAGCATTTATGGACATTGACTTGGACATGGACTGGAATTTGTGTTGTAATTTGTGTCACAGTATACTGGACAGGTTCAAGAAATTTTGCAACATGGATTGAAGACATTTCGAGCACTTGCAAGATTAAATAGTGTGCAAATAAGCTATACTGTATACCTACTTTTGGGCCACCCTGTACATAAAAGAGAACTGATTGAGAAGTGTATATGATATATAAGTGGCTTACATCAGGGCTTGACAAATTTGTTTGGAATCTAGGAGCCAGCTGAAAAAGTTAGGAGCCAGTCTTTTTTAAAGGACACTATAGTCACCAGAACCACTACAGATTAATGCAGTTGTTCTAGTGCCTATAGCCTGTCCTTGTAGCCTCTTCAATGTGTAACGGATCACCTGGCACCCCAACTGGGTACCTCCGTTGATGGATGCTCCTAGCGCTTCTTGAGGATTCCAAGCACTCTAGCCGACACCACAACCACCGCAGGCCAAACCTCACTTCCTTCAGAGCGAAGCAGGAACAAGCTCTTAAAAGAGCTTAGGAGTGATTATAGCAAGGGAATATGCAGAGCATAGCAATACCTTGTAGCAGATTCCCCCAATAAGAGACAGGACTCCAAATTGAGGGTGAAGGGACACTGGCACACTACGGACACAACACTGGGAGATATGGGGACACAGATACTAGGGACACTGGCTGGGAGACATGGGGACACTAGGAGTGCCCCATGTTTCCCAGGTTTCAAAGTCGCCCAGTGTCCCCCTTTCTCTGTGGACCCTAGTCTCTCAGTGTTCCCATGTCTCCCAGAGTCCCCTAGTCTCTCAGTGTCCCCATGTCTCTCCCAGTGTCCCCTAGTGTCTCACTGTCCCCATATCTCAGTGTCCCAATGTCTCTAGGTGTCCCCTAGTGTCCTAGTGACATGGGGACACAGAGACATGGGGACACAGATTCTAAGGGACACTAGGAGACATGGGGATACAAACACTAGGGGACACTGGGTGACATGGGGGCACTGAGACACTAGGGGACACAGAGACAGGGGGACACTGGGCGACTTTGAGACCTGGGAAACATTGGGCACTCCTAGTGTCCCCATGTCTCCCAGCCAGTGTCCCTAGTATCTCAGTGTCCCCATATCTCCCAGTGTTCCTGGTGTCTCTCAGTGTCCATAGTGTGCCAGTCCCTAGTGTCTCAGTGTTTCCTAGTCTCCTAAAGTCCCCTAGTCTCCCAGTGCCTCAGTGTCCCAATATCGCCCAGCGTCTCAGTGTCCCCTAGTATAAAATAAAAATTTCAGGCACTCACTGTGATAGATTTAAGCCGGTTTTTTTGGACACAGCAATGTTTCGACCTGTACCCCCATCTTTATCAAGTCTCCAGTGTCCCCTATGTATCATAGTGTCCCCGTGTCCCATGTCTCCTAGTGTCCCTGGTGTCTCTCAGTGTCCATAGTGTCCCCTAGTCTCCCAGAGTTCCCTAGTCACCCAGTGTTCCCATGTCTCCCAGTGCCCCCAAGTGTCTCAGTGTCCCTTAGTATACAAGAAATAAATCTCAGGTACTCACCGTTATAGATTTAAGTAGGTTTATTGGACACCACAACGTTTTGACCTGTACCTAGGTCTTTATCAAGTCTCAAGTGTCCCCTATATATCAAGGTGTCCCCTATGTATCACAGTGTCTCAGTGCCCCGTGTCTCCAAGTGTCCCCTCATGTCTCAGTCACCCAGTGTCCCCATGTCTTCATGTCTCCCAGTGTCCTCAAGTGTCACAGTGTCCCCAGGTCCCCAGGCACCTCCTCCCCCAATGAGTATTTCATAAAGATAAAATCTTTCAAAAGATATACTGAGACAAAGTATGGACTACATTGTCTTACTATTTTTCCTACATGTGGAGCCGAAAAGAACTAGCAAGAAAAGCATGGCGGTGGGAACAAGGGACAGGTTCATGTAATTATAACTCAGCTTCCCCTGTACCCCTTGACCATCACATTGCCAGCGGTAGAGTCACCGCTAGAGTCAAATAGAATTATTTGCAAAAACCCCGACAGTGACAAAGCCAGTTTAAATGTATTTTTTTCAGGATAGGTGTTATAGTTTTAACAACCACAAAAGATAAAAATATGTAAAATGCGGGAGAAGCATTTCACAGTTGAATGCTGGGTTTTAAAAGGCATTTCAAACTCCGTATTTTGTTTCTAGTGGTTGCCTATAGCACACGGGACACCTTGATCACTGTGAAGATTGCAACCACCTTCACAGCGTTCTACAGATAAGTTTGAAAGATCAGTTGAAATATTAGTCGAATTGAATTCAAAAAGAATAAAGCAAATTATTTATTTTTAACCTTACGTTACCTTTTCATATCTGCTGGCCTTAATGTCAGAAAATAGCCTTCAAGAAACAATACATAAATGGATAGATAGATGATAGCTAGACATACAGATGGATAGATTAGTTTGTAGGAGTTCATGGCATATTATCTGTAATTGAGGGAAACATTCGGGATGCTATAAGAGAAAGATGTATGTGAGATGTCTTCAAGTGTCGCAATGTGATCTTGTCTTGTTTGATTAAAGACGATGGGGCCTTATCTAATAGGACGTTCACAAAATAAGGTTGAAGTCAATGACCTTTGAGTTATGAAGCGCCAGGAATCTGAGGGTTTCATTATACTATTTTGAAAAATGGTTCAGAGGGCTAACAAAACTATTGTCTTCGACTGTGAATCATATGGTGCTTTGCTACCATTAAAATTTCATTCTAGAACAAGGAAGGATATTACTTAGAGACTGGTGAAATCAGAACAGACAAATTGCACCCTTAATCTCCGAAAATAGAACTAAAAATAAAAAAAGTCGGAGGAAAAAAACAAAAAGTCGGTTGAAGTTTGTTTTTCAAGCTTCCAACTTTTACGGAACTCAGCTAGTTCTAACAGAATATCACCCTTAATCTCATTATAAAACTGAACCTGTAAGAATCTACTGTTTAATTGTTTATGATCTGTAAAATGTTAAACCATTTTCCATATATTTCCGTTTCCTTTTCTATATAATAAGGTATCATAAAAAGCATTCACGAGGGATTCTGTTTCAGTGGCTGTCTAACATTCAGGTGATCAATAACCCGCAACAGAGTTCCAATGGTAATAAACCGCTTATAAAACGCTACTGAGATGGTATTTTACCCAGCTCAGCTTACAAGACATGGGTAGATTTGATTTGGACCTATGCTGGAAGGGTTGTAGGAGTAAAGGCATATACTTTCACCTCTGCTGGGAATGCTCACACAAACGCACAGCTATGGTTTCACAACACGCATCTAAGATATTGCACTCAAACATGCCACTAGACGAAGCATGTCCAACTCACAGCCCACAATGAATAGCTCTGCGGCCCAGTGAGCCGTGAGTTTTACATGCTTACTAATGCAGAGTAGGCACCTGCTCTCCCCACATTGCAAGTGCCTACTCTGCTTAAATTTACCCGGCTGGGGGGAACGGATGCTGGCTCAATCTTCCTGCTCTTCACTGCTCCCTCGTGCATGCCCTCTGTAGTGATGATGAGTGCCAGAATATGACGTCATTCTGGCATCACTAAACTGCCCGCATGAGGAAGCAGGTAGGAGTCCTCCCGAGAGAAGATCTCCACTGGACCCAGGGAGAGCCCCACACCAGATCCAAAAGGTAGGGAACAATAAATAAAATGATGTGAGTGTGTGCAAGAATGTGTAAATGAGTGAGAGTTTGCGAGTGTCTGTCAGTGAGTGTGTGTTTAGGTCTGCCTCAGTATATGTGTGTGTGTATGTCTGTCAGTGTGTGTGTATGTATGTCTGTCAGTGTGTGTGTGTGTGTGTGTGTGTCTGTCAGTGAGTGTGTGTGTGTCTGTCAGTGAATGTGTGTGTGTCTGTCAGTGAATGTGTGTGTGTCTGTCAGTGAGTGTTTGTTGGTCAGTGTTGTGATGGTGCGGCTGGACAGTGGAGGTGCACGGAGACACGCAAGGCCACGCCACATTCCGACGTGATGTCGATGTGCTACAGCTTCACAGGGTTTTAAGGAATAGCTTGAGGATACGCTTTGGCACAGGGTGCGGACAGGATCATTGAGGGTATGCCAGAGGCCAGACTCCGGAGTTATTTATTTACTTTTAACCTTGTTTATTTGGCCCCTGCTAGCCTTTGAGTTTGATATGTTTGCACTAGACCCATATATTTGTCTCCTCTCCAAACTACACAAGGACACCCCAGAGCACAACACAATCCTAAATCCCTTTCAGGGATTCCTCTCCTCAGGATCTTCTTTCCTCCCCCTCACCACCACCCTTTTTCCTTTCTTTTCTCTTTATTCCTTCCATCCTTTCACTACGCTTTTCTTTTTCTCATGCTTTTTCTTCGCTCCCTCCTCTAAATTCCTTTTGACCTTGACATTTAGGAATTTCTTTAGATACTACTCGCTACAGGTCATTCTAAAATATTCTAAAGGCATACAAAGCATCACAGGAGTTGTAGTTCTACAACATCTTAGAATCTACCTTTTGGTACCCCCTGCGTTAAAGTTTAAATTTCTATATATGTTTCACTGTTGATGTATGTACTTTTTATATGTTATACTGGTCAGGCTATAACACCCATGTATTTAATGTAACCATACTCAAGAATCTCAGCATGTAACACTTTACCTCAGACCACAAGTTATATTATGTTCATATTGTTTTGTATCTTTTCTTTGCCTATTTGTATGACTTGTTTTATATATATATTTTTATTTATTTATAAAATATTTTACCAGGAAAGATACATTGAGATTTCTCTCGTTTTCAAGTATGTCCTGGGTCCACAAATCATTGCATTGTTACATTAGGTACAACAAAATACAAAAACAATATTAATACACAATATATACAAAATTTAACGTAGAACAGGCAGGAAATATATAATCAACTATGACACGTGCATTCTGTTTTGAGGTATGTAGAGAGGGATCTCTTAAATGACTTTAGGCTTAGGGAAGATTTTAAATTGTGCGGGAGGTCGTTCCACAATTGCGGCGCTCTATACATTGTGCTCTAAAAAAGCGAAGTAAAAAAAATTAAAATGTAAACTGATAAAGAATTCAAAAAAATAAATAACATTTTATACTACTTAAAATTGCCTATGGGGTTTTAGTTATACCATATGGCCATATTGTGTTAAGCCCACCACTACATCACAGTACCCCACTGGTGGGCGGTAAGGAACAGGTTGACGACCCATGCCCTAGGCTGTAATGTAAACACTGCCTTTTCTCTGTAAATACAGTGTTTACAGCAAAAAGCCTGAAGGGAATGATTCTACTCACCAGAACAAATTCAATAAGGTGTAGATGATCTGGTGACTATAGTGTCCCTTTAATGAAAAAACATGTGTGTTTTGGTTCATGAGGTCTACAATATTTATCAGGAAAGGTAGAGTTACCAGTTCACCTAACATGTTTCATAATATATAAAGCCAGCTGACACTTTTTGACTGTTTGATACCACTGAATAAAAATAAAATGTATTCATGCATTTTACACATCCATTACTACAGAGAATGCACGTCCCATCCATCTTTGACAAGAAGGGATTCAAAAGTACAGTACTGAAAGCTGTAAAACATTTTTTAATGAAATCCAATTTTAAAGAAGAACAGATAGAGGGTATTCAGACTGACCTACTTATTATCAACCCATAAATTTGGACTTATCTGTGCTATTTGGCACTATTGGGCCTTATTCTTTTACTTGAACTTTTTATCTACGTCTAATATATTTATTTTTTATTCATGCACATAGTTTGCTGTGCTTATTGAACCAATAACATGTTACTCCACCAGAGAAGGATCTCTCATTGCATCATTACCACATACTACATAGAGACCAGCTGGAAATAGTCCCTCCACGCTACCCATGAGAGCCATATGCATAGATTTGGCTCCATGTTTGTGAGTAACCTATATTAATTTGCATTCTTTTTATTGGCTATATTATACTAAGTTCGGTCTCCTCTGTAGAACCCTCAGAGTGTGTTCCATCTACTGTATGTATTTGCTAAGTATTTTTAGAGTGGTATAAGGGGTTCCCACTCAGGTGGTTTATAGCAGTTATTGCTAACACACACACACATCCACTTTCTGTGTATTGTATATCTTCACGATTGTACATTTAATAATTTGTATTGTCATTCAGAGATATTGAGATACTATTTTGTTTAACACCCAATTCATCAAGCACAATGGACACATTTAATTTGAGATTAAGTGAGATATCAGATGTAGAACATTCACAATGCTGTGCTTATTGACATGAATGAAATCAAGCAGCGTCCTGTGATGATTCTACCAGGTGCCAGTAGGTAAACTGGGTCACTGTAATATGTCTGTTGTGATGTAGAAGAGCGGTAATGTTCAAGCCATTTGAGTCAGAAATTTCACAATCACAGTTCAAGGTTTCCAAAGACAGTGAAATTACCAGCCAACTGCATTGTTTCAGCACACAGTGGACATCAGAGCTGTATATACTTTTACAAAACGGGGGGGATTAAATATATATTATTTATAAAGCGCCAACAAATACGCAGCATTGTATAATACTGTTTGTTATTTGCAAAGCATAAACACAAAATGCATCTATTTATGAAAAGTATGCTTGTGTCGTGCTCAGGTGTGTTACCATGCACAGTGAGGTCCTGTATGGCAAGTAAAGCTAAGATAAACAGATCATTTGGGTAAGTGTGTCACAGCACTGCTAGTTATGACTTTTAGGGTTTAGGTTACAAATTAGGATTAGTTAGAAGGATCGATGATGAATAGCAAGACTAATGACTCAGGGTTACATGCAATTTAACAGGCAGAGCTGGCGGCCCCTACAGAACAGATGCCTACTCTGCCTAATGGGAAATCCGACCCTGAATACATGCATGTGCATACTGCAGGTGTGCCGCTGAGCATGCTTCAGGGTGACTCCACAATGGGGTTGTGGCGCCAAGCATTGTGTGAAGTCATGGCCAGCATTGCTGAACAGCACAAGATACCTAAAGTTCACATAAGTAATATAATCTATATAGCTACTGCCAATGTCACAGGTTAGACGTGTAAATTACATTTTGACACTTACATTAACCTGACTTTGTCATATACAATTTGTTTTGAACAACAGCAACACAAACTTAATTTTTCACTAAAAACAGTCACTTTATATGGCAAGGATGCTTGCTGCAAGGTTTTTTTTTATTTTTGTTTGTAAGTAATTATGAATCTCATTTCCAAAGTCATCTGGAAAGATTCAAGGCTGTTTTGTTTCTCTGTGATTTAGAAGAACTCATTCAGAAAGCAGATGGCGCAAAGTCAATCCCGTTAATGGAGTCTGACTGGACACATAGACTCCTATGAACCAAAAAGATATATTTCCGCGGAGATGAACAGCAGATGCAGTTTGTTTTGTGGAGGAATTTAGTTCTTGTTAAGGATGAGAGCAGGGAATATAAAACCTCCTACTGCTTAATTCAAAGCCAGATAGCAGTGCTTGGCTGTGGAGGCTGCTCCGACACAGTGTTTGGGAGATTAACCTCAATATGAGAAAATGAATCTATATATATTTTTGTAGTGAAGAGTAATCAGTAGAGCTTTTTTTCTTACTCTATTTTACTCTTTAGAACAGTTCTGCCAGACTCCAGCACAACCATATCAAGGTAAGAAAACATCTGAAAACTGCAATGCTTAGTGATCAGTGAACTCATTTATACTGAACAAATCATGAGGAAGTGAAAAGCATTTGTATGCTGACTGTTGCCCAGCGGATGTAAACATCAGGGCTATATATCCTAAATAATTCTGCGGCAAAGTTCTAAAAGAATGAAACAATCACCAAAAAAAACAAAAAAAACAATGGAATGCTCTGGATCAATGATCTACAGCTGAATAAATCAGTATAGAAACCAATGGAATGATTTGAATCAATGATCTTCAGCTGAAGAAATCAGAATAGAAACCCAAATGGAATGTCCTGGATCAATGGTCTACAGCTGGTATAGAAACCAATGGAATGGATCAATGATCTACAGCTGAATAAACCAGTATAGAAACCAATGGAATGCTTTGGATCAATGATCTACAGCTGAATAAACCAGTATAGAAACCAATGGAATGCTTTGGATCAATGATCTACAGCTGAATAAACCAGTATAGAAACCAATGGAATGCTTTGGATCAATGATCTACAGCTGAATAAACCAGTATAGAAACCAATGGAATGTCCTGGATCAATGATCTACAGCTGAATAAAGCAGTATAGAAACCAATGGAATGCTTTGAATCAATGATCTTCAGCTGAATAAACCAGTATAGAAACCAATGGAATGCTTTGGATCAATGATCTACAGCTGAATAAACCAGTATAGAAACCAATGGAATGCTATGAATCAATGATCTTCAGCTGAATAAACCAGTATAGAAACCAATGGAATGCTTTGGATCAATGATCTACAGCTGAATAAACCAGTATAGAAACCAATGGAATGCTTTGGATCAATGATCTACAGCTGAATAAACCAGTATAGAAACCAATGGAATGCTTTGGATCAATGATCTACAGCTGAATAAACCAGTATAGAAACCAATGGAATGTCCTGGATCAATGATCTACAGCTGAATAAACCAGTATAGAAACCAATGGAATGCTATGAATCAATGATCTTCAGCTGAATAAACCAGTATAGAAACCAATGGAATGTCCTGAATCAATGATCTTCAGCTGAATAAACCAGTATAGAAACCAATGGAATGTCCTGAATCAATGATCTACAGCTGAATAAACCAGTATAGAAACCAATGGAATGTCCTGAATCAATGATCTTCAGCTGAATAAACCAGTATAGAAACCAATGGAATGTCCTGAATCAATGATCTACAGCTGAATAAACCAGTATAGAAACCAATGGAATGTCCTGAATCAATGATCTACAGCTGAATAAACCAGTATAGAAACCCAAATGGAATGTCCTGGATCAATGATCTACAGCTGAAGAAATCAGCATGGAAACCAGTGGAATGTTCTGCTTAGTTATTTACAGCTTTACAAATCGCCAAGGAAATCAATGAGATGTTCTGCTGATTGCTCCATAGCTGTAACAGTCACTTTGGAAACCAGTTTTTGTTGATCACCTGACATTTAGAACTTTGCCTACATTTGCCCCATATTTCCCAGTTATATGCCAATTCAGATATTATATGTCATAATTATATTATATTATAGATATTATATGTCATAATTCTACATTAAAAAAACACTACATGCACCATAACCAGTGTCTCTCCAGCGTAAGTAGTAAAATCATTTTAGAATGGATACCTGAGTTATGTCAGGCAACATTATGTGGCACCCAGCAGACAATAGAATTGCAATTAATTACATAGCACAAACATATTCCACAGCGCTGTACAATAGGTAAACAAGGCAAACATTTAATTTTAACAAGACACATATAACATATGTTAACAGTAGGTGAAGAGGGTCTTTCCCAAACGCGCTTATAAACTTATTGTCTGAAAGCGATCAGCGGACCCTCTCAGCCAATGAGCTGGCCCTGCCCTGCAGTACCTGGTAAGAAGTCAAAACATTATCAAATAGTTTGACTATTTACAAATATTGGCGAGTGAAGTACACAGAGCATTTTTGGCACAATAACCACTACAGTAAGCTTTAGTGATTATGATGTGTGTAGTGTTCCTTTAAATGCAGCAGAAACCTTAGTCTCCATCATGGGAGACTAAGGTTCATGCAATTTCACAATGCAAGTGTCAAGGACACAGCCACAGAGATGCTGCATAGAAGAAAACAGAGGGTAAAATGTGTTAACCGAGTGAATATAGCAGCAAGTACATGCATAATTTTAGTAATTCACCATCAAAACATGTACTTGGCACGTAACCGTCGACATTACAACATGCCAAAGCTTGAGAAATTCCAGAACTAAGGGAATGGTTGCTTGTAAAAATATAATCTGTACTGTCTACAGTTTAAAGCAGACCTGACAGTTCTATACATATTGCAGGTCCTTGTTCCCTAAACCCTGGCAAATGCTATTGACGTGCCTTCTAAGTGCAGTGGTGGCATGTAAAAAAAAAACACTTCAGTAAAAATTTCAGGATTCTGAGCAGCCTTGTGGCACTATGATATCCCTGGTGCACCATGCAACTGCAGCGAAATGCAAATGGGATTAACCCCTTCAGGACAGAGTCAATAGTACACGCTCTTATCAAAGCAAAACGTAAACAAAAACTGGAATTTGCGCTATATGTCTGTTCAACCGTAATTCACCGCTGTCACATTAAGTGCACCCACACTTATTATATATCATTTTGTTCAGGAGAAACAGGGCTTTCATTTCACATCAAAAATTTATATATAAAACATAATTTATTATGAAGAAATTTAAAAAAGTGTGAGAAATTTAAATTTTTTAAAAAGAATTGTAGTTCCACCTCACATTTTAGCTGTAAAGGTCATAATACTGTTAGGTTTTACTGCAAAAAAATGCACATATTTGTAATCAGCGATGTGTCACGAGTACAACAGTACCCCTTATTAACAGGTTTTATGGTGTTTTGGAGAGTTACAGGGTCAAATATAGAACATTTTCTATATGGAAATATAGTTCCATTTTCAAATTGAAATTTGCCAGATTAGTAATGTTACCTTTGAGACGGTGTGGTAGCCCAGGAATGAGAATTACCCCCATAATGGCATACCATTTGAAAAAGTAGACAACCCAAGGTATTGAACGTGGGGTATGTTTAGTCTTTTTTTAGTAGCCACTTAGTCACAAACACTGGCCAAAGTTAGCGTTCATATTTGTTTTTGTGTGAAAAAAGCAAAAAATTTATATTTGGCCAGTGTTTGTGACTAAGTGGCTACTAAAAGTGACTGGACATACCCCATTTGCAATAACTTGGGTTGTCTACTTTTGCAAATGGTATACCATCATGGGGGTAATTCTTATTCCTGGGCTACCATACGGTCTCAAAGGCAACATAACCAATCTGGCAAATTTCAATGTCAAAAAAATTAAATGCAAGCCTTATATGTGACTCTCTAACTTTCCAAAATACCATAAAACCTGTACATGGGGGGGTACTGTTATTCCCGGGAGACTTCACTAAACACAAATATTAGTGTTTTAAAACAGTAAAACATATTACAACAATAATATAGTCCATAAAAGTGCCGTTTGCTTGTAAAAAATGCAAAAAACGTCACGTTTTACTTAAAATATCATCGTTGTAATACAATTTACCAGATTGAAACACTAATATTTGAGTTCAGCGAAGTCTCGTGAGTAAAACAGTACCCCCTATGTACAGGTTTTATTGTGTCTTGGAGAGTTACAGGGTCAAATATAGTGCTTGCGAATTAAATTCTCTGCACTTTCTCCCTGTGTTGTCAGGCATGTCAATCAAATTTTAATTAATCAAATCACATAATTATGTTAAAAGATTACTTAAATATACAAGTAGAATTTTAATATATATGCATTTATAGGTATTTAAATTCTACGTGTATTCTAATGTAATCTTTTATGTAATTATATTTATTTATCTATATATTTATTTGCGGTTATTTGTATTTTATATATAGATAGATATATATAGAATGTCATTCTAAGTGTATTTTGTTACCAATATATATATATAAATAACAAAATACAGTTAGAATGAAATTACATATGAATATATAATTTATATTAAATTTTGTTTCAATATTTTATTTATTACTGTAATTATACATATATATATAATATATGTGCATATATCTATTATATATATATATATATATATATTATATATACATATATATATGTAACGTCATTCTAAGTGTAATATCAATATATATACTAATATTAGTATTAAAATACACTTAGAATGACATTACATATATATAATATGTATATATATTATATATATATACATATATATACATATATTATATATATAAAAATACTTTACATTTATTTTTAAACATGTTTATTTTTTATATTTTTTACACTTTCCACCAGCAGGGGGACTGTCTGATATTTCAGACAGCCCCCCTGCTGACAGATCCACAGCCAGCTATAGGGGGCCATGTGATCGCTCTTTGAGAGCGATCACATGGCCCCCGGGGGCCTCACTTGCCGGGGGAGGGCTGTCTGGGCCGTCAGGCAGCCCTCCCGAAGTGGATCGTGGCGGAGGTAAGTAAATTTTACCTCCTGGGGCTTAAAGCCCTTTAAAGCCGCAACGGCATAGAACGCTGTAACGGCGTTAAGGGGTTACCTTCTATACTTCTGCCTACCATGAGGGTTAAAATAATTACCATAGTATGCCCTCGCCTTGCCAGGACATCCAGGTATGTAAATTAAAAAGTGGGTTAGACATAAATCTGGTTTGTTTTTATATAACACTCTGTAGACATCTTTTAGTTAGCTATCAGGCTGTGCAAACCGATGTGACAGATATATTTTACATACTACCTGTAATGATGGCCTCATCTTTTATTTATTTATTACTGGCATTTATAAAGCGCCAACAAATTCTGCAGCGCTGTACAATTGGGAAAAAGACAAATACAACACAACAGGTAGAGGACCCTGCCCGTGAGCTTACAATCTAAAGCACGGCTGTCCAACCTGCAGCCCCCCGGATGTTGCTGAACTACAACTCCCATGATTCTTTCAATGAAACAGATAGCCAGGGAATCATGAGAGTTGTAGTTCAGCAACATCTGGGGGGCCGCAGGTTGGACAGCCCTGATCTAAAGGTTAAACTGGGGAGATGAGACAAGAGGTAGCAGAGGGATTTGTATGTGATAGCAGAGAGAGTTATAATAGTATAACTGTAGCAGCTGATAGCATGTGAAGGGAACGAGGAGGTGATTGGCTGTGGTTCCAAACAGCTGGAAGAGCATGCTATACAGGTACAAGAAACCAGGGTGGGTGGGTAGAGCCAAGTAAAATTAAAAGGCCTTCATGCAGGGATGTATGATGACTTGGGGCTAAGGAAGAGAGATAAAACCGTTCCTTAAAATACATTTACAGCTGGGAGTGGCAAGCAGGGGGAGGGTGGGGAATCAGGGGGAATGGAGCAAGCTAGCCGTTTGCTATAAACAAGTATAACTGGCAATTTCCAGTTTAGTGAATAACTCTAAATGGATGGATTCACATATGTTATCCTGCACCTTCTATGCAGATCTGATATCAGGTGGCCGGGTTACTTACCCCCATATAGGGGCACGCCAACCCAGTCAGGGCTTCTCATGTGCCAACCACTCTTGCAGTGCTCATGCATGGTGGGCACCTCAAGCACAGTCAAACAAGTACTTGACCTCAGTCTTCCCAACACATCCTGCAGTGCAGGGGGCAATGTTGTAAAACTTCAACTCCCTTAATGCTCTGTGTGTCTTTAGAATGACAAAGCATCATGGAATCTGTACTTTTCAAACCTCTGGGTATCTACCTTTTGGGCATCACCTGCTGTGTTTGCTATGAGGCTAGGAGTATCCTGACACTGTTCCCCACTAATAGGGGAAACCCATATCCTACACAAGTATTGCTGCACTTCTGTGGTGTATTTTGGATCTGTGCTGCCCTAGGCATGACGGAAGTCAGACATCCCCTAATTTAAATTGCCCTGTCACACCTCTTCCTGTTAAAGACTAGCACACTTTGACTGACAGACACACACTCAGTGATTTGACACAATTTGACAGACACACTGACACACATTCACTGACATACACACACACCCACCCACACACTAACAGACAGACAGACACACACACACATCCCCCCCCCCAACACTTACAGATTATTGTTATATTTGTAATTTTAATTTAAATCCACCCAGTCTCCCTACCTGGCCAGGCTGCTGGGAATGAAGGCAGGCATGCAGGCAGACGGACGTGCTTAGCTGTCAGCGAGGGAGCTGTAATCTCCCTGCTCAGCTTCCTAACGCGCCGCAGAGTGATGCTGGGAGCCAGGGTGACTTCATATTCTGGCTCCCGGCATCACTGCGGTGCGCGAGCTGTGAAAGCTCACATATCAGTGCTCCCTCGTCGCATGCCTGGGAAAGAACTGTCTGCCCCAAGGGTGCCCCAAGGTGGCCAGCCGGCAAGCTCTTGGGCTCTCTTAAAACGAGGCTAACAAGGCATTAGCCTGGGCATTTGGGGGCGGCGTGTTTTGCCGCTCCTTGGAAAATGCCGCCCAAGGCAAATGCCTTGCTTGCCTAGTGGCAAATACATCGCCGTTGCAAGTAGCTTAAATTGGAGGCATGCAGTTATACATGTCCTGTATCAGGATTTTGCACAGTGATATAAGTGCATGCTGTAGTGATTATGGTGCCAGGAGTGCCCTGGAGCCCTCTCCCCCATTATAAGAAAACTATTTATTTTAGAAAAGTTAATATTTTTACCGTGGTCTGCAGGCACCGCTCCCTGTAGGTGGAAGTAAAAGCCTGTTCGCTCTTCTGAGATACGCCCTGCGGAGAGCGTCATTTGATCACTCTCAGCCAATGAGCTAGGCCCTGCTGGGCTTCGTTCAGACAGAAAGCTTCCAGGTAAAAAGGCAAAATGTTCTAAGACAGTATTGTGCCAGGGCTCTGTAGTGGATTTGGTGCTTGGAGTGATCATTTAACAATGGATTAATCTGAGGATTTTGTCCAGAAACACAGACTCAGATAAGATTCCTTATTAATGTAAATGTGTGTAAACACTCCAAGAAATGATCTGACACTGCCTTTTTTAAAGGTTATTATGGCATCAGCATCCAGTTATATTAAATATACAAAATCAAAATAAAATAAAGAAAAGCCCCTCAATTCTGAAGACAACCCGTGACGAATCCCCACCCCCTCATTCTTACAGGTTGAGGACCATAGGGCAGTCGAAGAACTACACATGGGTGCTGCAAACTTAATACACACCTATTCAGAGATATGGTCATACTGGCTACAGACTACTGAAACAGACATGAAGTCCGGCTGAAAAATAAGAGGGCGAAAATAATGCCCTATGAGTTCAATGCAGGTTGTGTGGGAGCGGGATGCATGTTAAGGTTTTACACAGTATTGTTTTTCTTTTGCAGTTTGGACCTGGGACCTGAGTGTCCCCTTGACTGTCAACTGTTCAGTTATTTATTTTGAGACCTACATGTTCTAATGTATACCTTCAATTGTCAAACATGCTTTATATTCCTGCCAGGGACCTACGAGTCCCACGTTTCACACTTTGAAGAAATGATTAAAAAAAAAAAAGCTATCCAAAAAAAAAAAAAAAGCCAAGACAATGACACAAAAAGGAAATAATTTTGTATTTTTTAAAACAGGTCTGGCATTGTTAACCCCTTAATGACGAGTGAAGGATGAGGTCCGTCACAGAGGGGAGACCCTTAACGACGAGTGACGGACCTCATCTGTCACGCGGTAAAATTAACCCCAGATCGGCTGCCCCAACACCGGTGCTCGCTCTGACAGGTTGTCAGAGCGAGCACATGTGCTCAGTATACTTACCTTCCGCCTCCCTGCACTTCCTGGTTCTGTGTGAAGTGCAGGGAGACGGATCAGTGCTGATCCTGCCGCCTGTGTAAAAAAAATAAATAAAGTTAGAATAAAATCCCACCCCCCCTTTACCCATTTTAATAAAAAAAAATTAACCCCTTCCCTGCCAATTGATCACTGACTACAGTGATCAATTGGCAGGGATTACATTTTACTATGATCTGATTTTTTTTTAAACCCCTGAGGGTTAATTCTTTTTTTTTTAACCTGCAGGGGTTAAATTTATTTTATTAAGTATTTTAAAATTATATATTTAGCTAGCTGGGGTGGGTGGAAGTTAGTGGGGAATTGGGGGGGATTTGGTGTTAGGCTAACTAGGGGTTAACGTTAAAAAAAGGTTTAAAATAAGCTTTAAAAAGTTAAAAATTAAGTTAAAAAAAGTTTTAATAACGTTTAAGTAAAAAAAATTAAAAACACCCCCCTTTACCCAGTCCAAATAAAAATTAACCCCTTCCCTGCCAGTCGATCACTGCCTACAGTGATCAAAATACAGATCACAGTATTATACGGTGATCTAATTTTTTTTAACCCCTGACGATTAACTTTTATTTCTTTTTTAACCCTCAGGGGTTCAATTTATTTCATTAACCAATTTAAATATTTTACAATTATATATTTTGCTAGCTGGGGTGGGTGGGAGTTATGGGAAAATGGGGAATTTACTGTTAGTGCTGCTTACTGCTAGTTAGGGGTTAACGGTAAAAAAAAAAGCTTAGAAAAATGTTAAATCTGTAAAAAAAAGTTTTAAGAAAGTTTAAGAAAGTTTTAAAAAATTAATAAGCTAAACAAAAGTTTAAAAACTAGTTTTAAAAAGTTTCAAAAAGTTTCAAAAAGTTAAAAATACATTTAAAAACAATCATTACCACTACACCTGGAACAAACTAGAGAAAAAATGATCCCACGCTAAGGTTCAAAATATGCCTTTTGAATTACCCCAGGGTGTATTCTTTAATAAATAGTATGTGTTTGTGGGGAACTTTCAATAACCAACCATCTAAACTACTCCAAATTGGAACATGGACACAGCGTAAAACTTCAAAGTTAGAAAAAAAACTGAATGGCTGCGTCTCAAATGTGCCCCTTCAACATCCACATATACCTGGCAAAGGTACATACTGGGGTATTGCTGTACTCAGACCACATAGCTGAGCAACATATGAAGTATTTTACAGTCGTAGCACACATAAGGTTTGCAAAATATACTGTGCAAACTCACTTTGTGTGTCAAAAAGGCAGAAAAAACGATGATTACCACTACACTTGGTACAAGCTAGCGGAAAAATGATCCCACGCTAAGGTTCAAAATATACCTTTTGAAATACCCTAAGATGTCTTTTTTAAGAAATGGTATGGCTTTATGGGGTATTTGGATTATATAGCCTGGTAAAATACTCTAAAATGGGACATGGGCACAGCGTAAAAATTTAAAGTTTGAAAAAAACTGGAATGGCTGTGTCCCAAATGTGCCCCTCCAATGTCCACATATACCTGGCAAAGGTACATACGGGGGTATTGCTGGATTCAGCCGACATAGCTGAGCAACATATGAAGTATTATACAGTCGTAGCACACATAAGGTTTGCAAAATATACTGTGCAAACTCACTTTGTGTGTCAAAAAGGCAGAAAAAATGCTTATTACCACTACACCTGGTACAAGCTAGCGGAAAAATTATCCCATGCTAAGGTTCAAAATATACCTTTTGAAATACCCTGGGGTGTCTACTTTAAGAAATGGTAGGCCTTTGTGGGGTAGTTTCAATTTAAAACCTGCGAAGATGCTTGGAAATTGCACATAGGCCCAGCGTCAAAATTCAAAGTTCGGTAAAAAATGATATGGCTTGGTCTCCTATATGGCACTGTAGCTTCACAAAATAGTGCCAAAGACATTCATTGGGGGTGTCATTTTACTCAGAAGACTGAGCTGAGCATAATTTGGGGGTTTTGAACTTAGTGGCACATATGAAATATACAAAATGCCCAGCAAAAATGCAATCCGTATGTAAAAAAATGCCCAAAATAATTTTTTACCACATACTTTGGCATATATTGGTGTAAAAATGGGGGCACGCTAAGGCACAATATGCACCTTATGAGATACGCTGGAGTGTCTACTTTTACAAATGGTAGGCCTTTGTGGTTTTTTTTGAACAGTCAAACTACTATAATACCCCAAATGGAAACATAGGCTCATTAAATCAGTCACTCTAAATTCTACTGTGAATACTGAAAATAGTGCCAAAGACATACAATGGGGGTGTCATTTTACTCAGCAGATGTAACTGAACACAAAATAAAACTTTGTACAGAAATAGCACACACCAACTGTACAAAATACACATGAGAATTTCTTTGTTATAAGTTTGTGTGCCAAAACCCCCCAAAACACACAATTTTACTCCAATATTTAGCAGAGGCTGGCGGTGAAATGGCTACGTAGAAAGTGTCAAAACAACCCTAGGTAAATAGCCCGTGATGTCTTCTTTATATAAATATATACTTTTGTGTGGCAATTTTGTTTTCTTTTTAAGACAAACATACCAAATTCTAAAATCGCTCCACATTAAAAGTTAAGTTTACTCCTTGTGCTTTGTGACCTGTAACTACCAAAAAAAACTTAAAATCTCAGACACATTATATATTCTGTAAATCAGAACAACTAAATGAATTTATTTTTAATTACTTTCCTTAACCTGCACTAATTGTGCAAACATTATTATTGCAAAGACTGTAAAAAAATTTAAAAAATTGCATTTTTCTGTATTTTTTTTAATAATAAATAAGTATATATATATGTTACATCAAATTAAAGCCCTTTCTGTCCTTTAAAAAACAGTATATAATATGTGTTGGTGCAATAAACTAGTAAAATGCAAATTGCAGTTGAACGCAAACAGCAAAAAATGCTGTGGTCATTAAGTGAAAGACAAGCTTCTGAAGCTCTGTCCTTAAGGGGTTAAACAGCCCTGAAAAATGAGTGGGAAAAATATTCATATACCAAATGCCAGTTGACATGACTTTTTTATATATATTCAGTTTAGATGAGATAAAATAGCCAAAGCTAATATGTTGTTTAAATCCAGACCCCGGGCTGAAAAGAGGTCTGTAAATCTAGAAGTAACTGATGCTGATATTTAGAAGTCTTTCATACGTTGAACGATAAAAGGTTGCATATATTAATTGTCTGAATGCATCACCGTATTATCTGTATATTGAATGATTGCAGATGCTCGGATTTATTGTATTTGCTTAACAACAGCAAACACTCACAATTATTATTTTACCACGCGAAGGCACATTACTTAGAAATTTCGACAATCATACTTCTGATGGATTATCCTAAAATGTCAAATGTAAAGGATGGCTCTCGCGATGCTGAAAATGAAACCCACAGTTATATTTTTCATTTTCATTTTGATTTAATTTGCAGACACTTCCACTTTCTCACCATGCATGACTGCCTAAATTCATTTTAGTTGTCAAAAGAGAAAGATTTTCATAATTAAACACTAAAATGTGGTGGCCTTTCAAGATTACCACATATTTCATATTTGTTTTTTTTGTTTTTTATAAATTTTGCTTTCAAGAAAGCAGATTTAGATCTTTTATTGGTTTTGGAAGTTTTTTCTAAGTTCTAAGCTTGTGCTGGGCTTGTTTCAGGTAAATAAATTATCACGATAGAATATTTTATACAGATACACTTGTTAAATAAATCCCCAAATGAAATAATTTTTTTTTTTCTTCTTCTAAGTTTAACTGCCCTGTTGATACAGTAAAATAAAAAGGAACAAACATCAGTTGATAGCACACCTAATATTTTATGAAAACAATAAAGGCTTTTACGTGTGCCGAGCCTGTAGGTAAGAGCACAGCAGAGCAAATGCCCTGTTGAGGTTTCAGTGTCTATTTAACAACTATAACTCGTAACACTCCTCACAAAATTATACGGTTATACTTGTTGCACTGCCTCTTCTTTTCCAACATGAGAACCTAATACAAAGCCCAGTCCTGTTCGGATGGAAGCAGGTCTTCTAAAGTCAAAATATTACCTATTAAGTACTTGCACCATCACTTTAGACACAGACATTGGTGACCTTCACCATTGCACCGCAAGGTCCATTACCCAGTAGAAATCTGTCCATTAGGAAGATAAGCTATGAAACTGCATCAGTTACTGGTTGCAAGTATAATAATATTATTATTATTTACAAGTCTCCAACAAAAGAAGGGCTGGTTGCACAGAAACAGAAGTTGTAAAGGGTCCTGCTCAGACGAGCTCACATTCTAGAGGGAGTGGGGTAAAGTGACACAAGAGACTAGGATTTCATGTATTTGAAAAGTAGGTTGCTAGAAGAGTTTACACATTTTTTAGATGACACAGGTGCAGGAGAGAAGGTAGATTAGCGAAATGCGGGAAGAGAAAGTGGTTACGGTTTAATAGAGATTTTTTAAAGAGGAATTTCAGACTGGGTGAGAGTCTAATGGAGCTGGGAAGGGTGTTCCATGGGAATAGTGCAGTTCTAAAGTCTATAAAGCGAGAGGTGCAAGTACAGAGGATAGATGCAGGTATTTGGCAGAGAGTAGGGGCCTGGGCGAGACATACTTAGTGTATTAGTGAGGATAGGTAAACAGGAGAAGTGTTATGAAAAGATTTGTAAACACGGACCAGAATTTTAAATTAAGCTCTAAATATCACAGGTGTAAGGATTGACAGGTGTAAGTATTGACAGAGGGAGAAGGCATGGCAGGACAGAATGATGAGCCTTACTGCAGCAGTCATTGTAGACTGTAGTAGGGCAAGCTGGGAGTGCATAAGACCAGTGAGAAGCTGAGTGCAGTTGTTAAGGTGGAGGATGATAGCAGTGTAGACGAGCACCATGGATGCATTTGGTGTTGGGTAAGTGCAGATGCATGTTACTGTATTTTTTAGATAAAAGCAACAGGATTCGGCAATTGGCTGGATGTAAACGGTGAAGGAGATGTTGAAATAAAAAATAATTCGAAAGAAATAAAAACCACAAATGCAACATCTTCAAAGTTGAGTCAACTAAATAAAAATTTATTTATTTAAAAAAAAAAAAGACTATGCATACACAGACAGATGACGGACAGTATCTAGCTATATCTCTATAAATTCTAAATGGCTTAATTACTTGGGACCAATGTTTTATCTTGCAGTGACCTTAGACATGTGTGAATTGTTAAAGAGAATTGTAATGAGATCCCCTCAGCTTCCCATTGAGATGAATGCTGCAATCCTACACTACAGCCCTGGCAATATCAAGGGGCATGACACTTTCACGGCTAATTATATTCCCAGCCATTACCATATATCGGCAGCAGATTATTAATCCATTAACCTTGTCTTATGATTTATGCTTTTTCTAATATTGTACATAAGCCTCCTACTAATCGTATTTCATAATTTTGAAGCCAAGGCCTTATTTAAACAAGAAACATCGCTATTCACTATAGACAGAGCTAGATTTAGCAGCGTACCTCAATTCAAAGTGAATTTCACATTTTAGGTCAAAATAACCAATAAGCTCCCTAAATCAGCATTGCTTTCAGTTATGTTACTTTTAATTAAATGTGAAATTCACTTTGCAATCTTACATTAACCCCTTAAGGACAGTGGGCGTTCTATGCCGTTCTTCATACTTACCGGGTCCCCGCCAATTCCACACTGGCGGTCGCGATCCTGGGGTCTGCCTGGGAGCTCAGACAGACCCCCTCTTTCTAAATACATATATATATATATATATATATTATACTCTAAAACTCAGTTGTTGGAAGCATATTAAAAGGTCCCTAGGGATTGTACTGGGTGCTCTTGCCCGTTTTGGGGCTCTGAAAGTGGCATTCAGCTCTATGGTTTTTGCTTGCCGCGGGTGGAGCAGCGCCGACAGGAGCCTTCGCACCAAGTGCAGTAATTTGGCTGTTGGGATATCTTCCTTTATGCACCGTACCTTGATGTTGTTCGCAAGGCGTGTGTCTTCCAGGGCTTTAAATCTCCGGTCATTCTCTGCATTACGCTTTCGCAGTCTCTGGATCTCCTGCTGTAAGGTGGTGATTTGCACATCATGGACGTCGGAGGTGTTCTCCAATGTGCTCAGCCTTCCTGTCAGGCCTTGGATGTCCGTACGCAGATTGGCTACATCAGAGTGGATATTAGACTGAAGGTCTGCCCATAGTTTCTTAAGGACCTCTGTTGTGACAGGTGCAGAATCGGAGTTTAAGGGTTTCGGCTTTGGTGCCTGCTCGGCTGGTAAGTTTGGCGCTTCCTCCTCCAGCGAGGAGTCGTCTGAGAGCTCTGAGTATGTCTCCGGATAGTCGGCCATCTTGGGCCCAGCAGCTCCATGTGTTTATTTTAGCAGCTCTCCGATATTCAGGCTTTGTCGTGGCCTGTCGGGTTTCTGTTTTTTGGTCTTCCGACCCATGCTGGATTTCCCCTGCTTGGTAAGTATTTGCAGCGGTTTTTGCTGTTTCCCCCCCCAAATCTGGTGTATTTCAGCGTCAGTTTGCCGGAGCTCTAAAGCCATGCGACTGCTCAGCAACGTGGTTAAGCTAGGCCCCCAAAACACTAATATTTGTGTTCAGCAAAGTCTCCCAAATATAACGGTACCCCCATGTACAGGTTTTATGGTGTTTTCAAAAGTTAGGCTTTAATTTCCTTTTTTTCCACATTGAAATTTGCCAGATTGGTTATGGTATGACATCATGATCATGGAGGTAATTTTTATTCCTGGGCTACCATTTGGTTTCAAAGGCAACATAACTAGTCTGGCAAATTTCAATGTGCATAAACTGAAAAATGTAACGTGCTATATCTGACCCTGTAACTTTCCAAAACACCATAATATCTGTATATTGGGGGTACTGTTTTACTCGTGATACATTACTGAATACATATATGTGTACTTTATTGTAGTAACAGCTAACAGTATTGTGACATTCACAGTTAAAATGCCATGCAAAACTAAAAAAATAACATTTCTTAATTTCTCTTTTTTTTTTTTTATATGGTATTCATATTAAATTATGTTTAAGATACAAATATTTGATGTGACATGAAAGCCCCGTTTCTCCTGAACAAAATGATATATGATAAGTGTGGTTGCACATAATATGAAATAGGTGAATTATGCCTTAACAGACATATAGCGCAAATGTAAGGTTTTGTTTACATTTTGTTTTGATCACAACTTGTACAACTGCCTCAGTGCTTAAGGGGTTAATGAATAGCCCTGTTAAAGGGACACTACAGCCTAAATAAATAAAACAAAAAGAAAACATTACTATTTAGTATATACACTCCCAAATGAAACCATGCATGCATTTAATTATGCATTTTTTTTCCATTGGGGATATATCTAAAAACAGCTTTTAAAAACTGCAGATCACTAGTCTGCTGCCTTTGGACACCCTCCCCTTATAACTCCGCCCAGATTTTCTGTGGCTGTCCAATTACAGACTTCCTAATGCAGCTTAATGAGAAGTCTTTGTTGGCAGGTGCTCTCAGAAATTGTGGTCTATTGAGTTTAGATAAACTGAGCTAAACAAACCAGGAAGTAACAGGACCTGTTTCTATTGAATTCTGCACTTTTTGTAAAATTAAACCACTCTTCTCATAAAGCATTTCCGCAAGCCAGTGCTTTAGGGGTCCAGAATTTTCATAGATTCAAAATGTATTTCCAATTCTAGGCCAAAATTAGCAAACTGAAGATATAGTTGACAGATTTCTTTCTTTTTTGGTCTAAAATTTTAAAAATCACTTTAAAGTCACAAACAAAATATGTTGCTTTTTTTTCACTAAACACTGACTTCTAGAAAATATTAGGTATAATAAATGATTTGTAAAATTTTTTTCAAAAAAAGCAAAACATCTCTAACTGTTTTAATCCAAAGTTTTATATAAATTTTACAATTCAGCTATTTAATTGACTACAGTTTGTTGTTAAGTGATTAAACTCCACAGTCAGTGATAATTTCTCCTGCACTTGATCAGCATGGTACAATGATCTGGAGAGGAGACTTGATCCAATTTACATTTATTTGTAGTTCCTGAAACTTCTGACTTGACATTACATCATTAGAGAAAATACAAAGACCCCTGGTATTTGGAATCAGACGTGGTATTTATTGTTAGATCTGACTTAATTCCAGCCATGTGGTTGTTTGTTTAAAAAAATGGTTTCCTAAATCTCTAGCGGCTGACAACCCTGCCATGTTTCACACCCTTGACTCTTTCCTTATCTACATGTCTGGGGCATAGAAATGTTCAGGAGAACACCATGGGGTTTACTCACACAGAACTGTAGCGACTTGAAAAAACACAAATGGCAAAATTTAGGCAAAAATAGCTTATGTAACACAAAATCTCCAACCTGGGCACAGTCATACCATAGTTATTATAGCTTAATTTTGCCATATGCACATCAGTTGTCAAAAACTTGATGCAAAGTACATGACCTCCTCCAGGATTTAAGCAATATTCAAAACAGATCTTATAATTTTGACTATGTATTGCCCAAATGGTGTGTGTAAACACCTGCAGACACTCATCAACTCCAGAGACCCAGTTGGAAACTGGAAGTGAGAGTCCTGCCCGGCATTTTTGCGGCAAAGGTAGGGGCATTGGCCGATCCCTCACCATCTATTCGATTTACTTAGCAGGCGAGAATATTTCAATGTCCACAGACCGGTAGGGGTTATCCTGGCCCTTACTATGGAGGTTGTAGATAGTCACAGAGGCTTGATTCTGCTTGTGAGTGTCGATGAGGTCCCACACACAAGGAATATGCCCCCTCAAAGTTTCCAGGAGGGATACACTGGCCAGGAAGGCATATCATGCATGCCAAATAGATCCTCTCTGCATAACTAGCAAAGAAGCTTGAACTTTGAAATTAGTATTTACATGAAAAATTTCCCACAGAAAGAACCGTGACCACTTAGTGATTCAGCTTCACCCACCTCTTATCTCCCTAGCTCCTCCCATGGGGTCCCACACCTTCTGAAATGCCTGCATAGCATTGTGTTTCATGAGATAACCCTCTTATTTTTGCTTTAACTTCCATCATGTGGGGACTTTGTCCTCCAGCAACCCTGCTGTGAAGGTTCTACATGCTGCTAGGGTCAATCATTAAACCTTTTTTGGGGGAGCGTGTTGGTAATCCCTCTACTCATTTGGACAAGAGGAACACCCAAGTTGAACGGCCTTCCAAAGACCCTTGACAAAAGAGTCAGTGCACTCTCACAAAAGGGTACTATTTGCGGACACATCCACAACATATGGGGATAAGTACCTTTAAACCGACACGGTCGCCAACACAGGCCTGCAGTTATTATCCTCATTCAACACAAGTTTAGAGGAGTAGTGTACCACTTCATCAACATGTTGACCACTTGCTCATGTAAACCCACACAGGCATAAAATGTATGTTGCTTCCCAAATGTCCTGCCTCTCCTTTCCTTCCCCCCAATCTTTCTCCCATTTCATTTTTTGACATAGGCCAGTTCCCCCACACGTTTTCTCTGAACAAATAGCATTGTGCAGCAGAGATATCAGCACCTTTTGATAAGATTACATCTTTTAAACTGCATATGTCCAGAATCATGATTAAATGATACATTTAAAAAGGGTAACATTGGACAAGAAACTTCAGTGAATTTGCAACTTCATAGGGGAAAATGAGTGGTACATGGAGAGACTAATAGGAGGGAGGCTAACAGAGAGCAGCCAAAAGATTCCAATACATAAGATTCTTCTAAAAATCAGTGGTATTACAATTTTATGTGTTATATAGAAGTGAGAGACAAAAAATGGGGATAAAGTCAGGAGATATGCAGAAGGAACAAAATATAACGCTTACTAAATATTTTCTTAATCAGCACAGAATAGAATTTATGTTGCACAATAATATACATAAAGTTGTGAGGTTGCACAGAGTATAAACTTTAGCAGTACCCGAAACAAGCAGAGTGGGTGGATATAAAACTAAATTACATAGATAAATATAATTTTTTAAAATACACTATAAGCAATAAAAAATAATTTTGTTTACGCATTTTGGCTGCACTTTTTTATAATCTCCCATTCACATTAGATTGTATGTGTAATAGCTACATTATACCTGGCATAAAAATTTCACAATACAACACGTTGATGGCTATGAAAACAAATCTGTTTATGAACTAAACACTTTTAGACTGTAAACATTAAAACTTAGCAGAGATGTATAGATGGCAAACTGCTAAAGTGCAAAGCTAGACAAAGTAACTTTTCATCATGCTCGTATAAAAGTGATACTAGTACTTTGTAATTATTTTGGGATATTTTGCTAAAATATTGTGAAAGCAGCAGGCTTGGGATTGTCCCAGTGGGTACAATAACAAAAATACAGTAGGGAACCTGTATCCACGGGGGATAAGTTCCAAGCCCCCAGACAGATGCCTGAAATCACAGATCGTAGTGAACACTATACATACACATGTTAAAGTTGAGGAATATATATATATATATATATATATAGATAGATAGAGAGAGATATGAGATTATGTCAACAGAATTTAATCAGAAAGGCGCAATTCTGAATATTTACTGTATAGACCATATATATGCGGTAACGGGGAGAGCCTCAGAAACACCAGTTTGTCAGATTTACCAGACAGCATCTATGCACTAAAAGCATCATATTTGATGCCCAAAATGAAGCATTTTCTACTTGTTACACAAAATGTTAGCTTTTAATAATTGGCTGAGAAGCCAAACTTCAATGAAATACAGTGGTTTTGGTGCTTAGAGTGTCCTTTAAATTGTCCTTCTTACACATTATTTTTTTTAAAAATTCTTTATTTTTATAGTGCTTAGCATATTTCACATATGAACAAAGACATTGTAGAAGGGATCATAAAATATCAACTAGTTAAATAGGTCACATGTCTGATTTTCTGCACTTTTACTTTTTAAACTATAGTATCAAGATGGATATTCATGCTTGTAAAATATAGAGTAGGTAAATTGTTAAACACAGGCTAGACATGCTGAGAGAGGTTAAAGGAACGCTAGTCATCTAAATTACTTTAGCTAAATAAAGCAGTTTTAGTGTATAGATCATTCCCCTGCAATTTCACCACTCTATTCACTGTCATTTAGGAGTTAAATCACTTTGTTTCTGTTTATATGGAAAGGAGAGACAGCGCTAATTAATAAACAGGCAGCAACCTTAAAAAGGGAAACCCTCCAAGCCCTTTTAAAACAAGACAGTAAAAACAGTAATAAAAGGCTGCGCCAATAAGAGAGTAAAAATAGAGTGACTAAGAAAAAATGTCCAACGTAATAGATAAAAATAAAAAATAAAAGTTCAACTTAAGTGTCCTTGCGGATAGTCTTTATAGTAAGTGTTGCAGCAGTGAAGTCTTCATAAGCTGTATAGGTTCCACTCATATAAAAGACAAAAGGGGAGAGAGAAGGGCGACCAGTAGTGCAGTATTGTATAATTCCAAAAGTGACGTATGGAAAGATAATATTAAACAACTCACATTTAATAGAGCTTATGTCCAGCTCTAGGATAGAAGCGCATACAGCGGTATAATCCCCGCTTGTGGGATATGCTGTGGGTTTCTCTCCGTCAGTGGTGTCCAATTCTCAAACAAGGAAAAAGAGAGACAACCGATAGTGCTCACTATTTAAGTAGTCTTAATATAAGTAGATGAAAACGTACTTACAAATGAGGAGCAGACCAACTGCTCTTGTGTATCAGCATAGGTGGATTGATCCCCACCTTTAGGATTTCTTGGAGTGCAGGAGACTTCCGAAGTCAGTGTTGGTATATAGTAGTAAAATGCTAAAAATATACTAAAATATACTAAAAAGCCAGGTATAAAAAGAGTAATGTGTATATAAAACTATAAAAAAGAATAGTTGGCACAAATAAATTACCAAAAATTGCTTTAATATTACAATACACAGTATAAAATATCCATAACGCGTTTCGTCAACAGACTTTATCAAATGGAATAGCAAACATTACCTGGCTAGTTGTATTATATAGGAGTTTAAATTTGGCGCCAAAAATGGTCCATCCAATCAAAATTAAGTTACATTTGGTAGTATAAAAACTTTAAAATACAGCAATAAAACCAAAGTATAGGGTCTAAGAACACTCATAATTGACTTTGATGACCAAAACGAAGGTTTTAAAAGCATAAATTAAATGATTAAAAATGCGCACGTGACGCGCGGCACTTCCGGTTTTCGGACTATATGCCGCTATGCTTTATGGGAGATGTAGTTGGTAAGCCGCGAATGGCGGCTAGGAGTGTAATATAGGTGCTGCCAAATATTGGGGGACATAGAAGCAAAAGCCCACAGAGAGGGCAAAAACTAAAATACATTAGACACTCTGCTAGTAGAAATGAAAGTATTAAAAGCATAAATTCAGCAAATGAAATAAAGCACGTGACTTACGGCACTTCCGGTATTCGGACAAAATGCCGCTATGCTTAGTGGGAAATGTAGTCGGCTGAAGATAAGCTCGATCAAATTAAAGGGACATGAAAACAAAAGTTCCCAAAAAGGGAGCTCTATATAAGAAAGAGATGGCAAAATTAAAAGGGACATATAATTGGTGGGGCCATATACTAAAGGGGCACATGTATATGAAATATAAATAAAATAAATTAAGAAATAATAAAACAATTTTGTAAATGCAGAAAATCATAAATAAAAAATACAAAATACAGTTTGAGCAAGGTAAAAGGCATTGGTGTAAAACAGACATGTAAAATACTTTTGTGTTACAAAAAATTATATAGGTCAAAGTCTGCATTAAGGCCATGGGGTATAAGGGTCTTAAGGTTATACACCCATTCCATTTCTATTTTCCCAAGTAGTTTTTTTATGTCTCCTCCTCGCCAGGGGGTAGAACATTTTTTTTATACCAATACATTTTAGAAGTTTAGGATCTTTGTTATGCATAATAAAATGTTTGGATACTGTATGATTTAAGTATCCATTTTTGATATTTCTGCAATGTTCGCTCAATCTTGTTTTTAAGCACCTTGTGGTCATCCCCACATATTGGAGACCACATGGGCATTCGAGCAGATAAATAACATTTTTAGTATTGCAGCCGATAAAATCATAAATATTATACATTTTTTTAGTCTTATTGGACATAAACTGAGTAATTTTAGATGGGGTAGATGGATCTGTGGTTCTACACACTATGCATTGTTTGCATTTATAAAAGCCTTTTGTTTGTGGGAAGAAAGAGAAACCCCTAACTGGCGATTCTCGAGTAAAATTGGTGGTTAAAATGGATTTAAAATTTGGTGCCCCTCTAAACACGATATTTGGTTGGTTGGGTAAAATTGAGTTTAAAATATCGTCTTCTTTAAGTATATGCCAATGTTTTTTTATAATTTTTTTGACATTATTACTTTTGCTATTGAAGTTAAAAATAATAGGAAGAGATATTGATTCATCCTTTTCTTTATTCTTATAAGTCAGAAGATCTTTTCGTTCTTTTTGTTTAACTGTATTAATTGTGTTATTGAGCTCTGATTCTAAATATCTTTTTTCCATAAATTTATTTTTTAGGATATTAGCTTGTTCATTAAAATCTGTTATTTCTGAACAGTTCCTACGGAGACGTAGGAACTGGCTCTTTGGAGCACTCTCAAGCCAAGGCTTGTAGTGACAACTAGTTTTGTCGATGGCTGTATTAACACACACCTTTTTGAAAAAAGTTTTTGTGTGGAGTTGGCCTTCTTTAATAAAAATATTAATGTCCAAAAAATTAATAGATTCTTTGCTATATTCATGTGTTAGAATAATGCCCCTATCATTAGTATTAAGATAATTTATAAAAACAATTAGGTCATCTTCTGGTCCTTCCCAAATAAAAAAAAGATCATCTATGTATCTAAAATATGAGACCAGGTTTGCCCGCCATGCATGGTTGCCCCAGATAGCTTCGGATTCCCAGTCTGCCATGAACAGATTAGCGTAGCTTGGGGCAAACCTAGTACCCATAGCGGTGCCCCTCTTTTGGAGATAAAATGAATCTAAAAACCAGAAGTAATTGTTTTTTAAAATTATATTAATACCTTCTATTATAAAATCGATCTGGATGGAAGGAATATTGTCTTCTAGAGTAAGGGTCCTTTTTATGGCCTGACATCCAATATCATGAGGGATGATTGTGTAAAGTGACTGAACGTCACATGTAACTAGTATAAAATTGGGTTTCCAGCTAAATTTGTTTAAAAAATTTAAAAGTGACATTGAGTCTTTCAAGTAAGATTTCATTAATTTTACTGAAGGCTGGAGAAGGGTATCGATGTATTGAGAAAGGTTGCATAGAAGAGACCCTATTCCTGAGACAATAGGTCTTCCTGGGGGTTGCTTTTCATCTTTATGAATTTTGGGAAGGAAATAAATAACAGGAGTAATAGGAAATTCTTTGTTTAAAAAGTGAAATTCTTGTTTGTTTAAAATGTTTAAATTAGACCCTTTATTTAAAAAAGTAGATAATGTAATTTGGATATTATTTGTAGGATCAGATGGGAGTTTTTCGTATACATTTTTATCATCTAGTTGTCTTAAAGCTTCTTTAATATACATTTCACTAGATTGAATAACTACTCCTCCACCTTTGTCGGCTGATTTTATAACGATATCTTTATCTTCTTGAAGTTCTTTAATTGCCTTCCTCTCAGCGTTTGTTAGGTTATTTGCATCATATTTATTATATTTGATTTTTTCCAGATCTTTTTGGACAAATTTTTCAAATAAAATAAGAGGGGCAGATTTATAGTGTGATGGATAAAACTTTGATTTTTCTCTTAGGTGTGTATTGATAAAACCATGATCTTGTGGAGAGGGGGTGGGAGTTGGTGGTACATCTGTTTTATTATTAAAAAATCTTTTTAATGTAGCTTTTCTGACAAATTTATTTACGTCAAGGAAAGCCTGAAATGGATTAAAAGAGGAGGTAGGAGCGAATTTGAGACCTTTGCTAAGAACTGACAATTGAGCAGCAGATAAAACTTTTTGAGAAAGGTTAAAAATCCCACTACAGGAGTTTTGGGGGGATATTATTGTCTTTCTAGTCTTTCCCTTTTGTTCCCGTCTTCCACTTCGTCTTCCTCTAAACTTAAAATTCGTTTTTGGGAGCGTGACGGATGTGGTGTCTGAACTAGTGTGGATGGATGAGTGCGTATTTCTAAAAAATGGTCCTCGTTGTCAAAATCAGAGTCTATTGACAACAATTGATATCTGTTGGGGTGATTAGGAATAGGAGGTGATTTTGAATAGTTTGAATATTCATGGTAATTGTTAGTGTATCGTGATCTTTGTGGTTTGGGTGAGAATTTAGGACCAGAAGAATAGTGATATTTGGGGGATTGTGTTACAGGATTATGAGCATAGTGAAAAGATTTCTTTTGTTTATATGACGGGTGTTGGTAGGTAGTTTGATATGGTGCTTTGGAAGCGGCATGATGGTATTGAGCTGAGGTTTTAGTGGATCTCATCATAGATGGAGATTGGTAGTGAGATTTGCGTGTGGTAAAATTGTGATATTTAGGAGGTGGTGGATTGTTATTGTAAGAGTGAGAATAAGGATATTGGTGATCATAGTGATTGGTCTTTGTGGAGTAATTGTCAGAAGTGTACTTTTTTTTCAAATGGTAAGTTCTAACTTGTTTGTTAGAATAATCAGTTTTGTCTCTGATATATTTTTTAATTTTCAGATGTTTTGTGTCTACCTCAACTTTTTCAATTTTGTTCTGGATAAGAATACAGTTTTGTTTATAGGCCTTCGTATCTGTAAACGGTAGGAGTTTCTCTCTAAGCTTGTTTATTTCAATGTCTAAAATAGATAGTTTCTTGCTTTTTTTTACAATTAGGGTTTCCATCAAACCAAAAGTGCATAATTCTAATTTATTGTTCCATTCTTCCATAAATTCAAGATCGTCTTGGTCTGAGGTGGGTAATTTTAAAAGTCTTAAGCCACGGGGAGTGATTTGCTCATCTATATATTTCTTAAAAGTGGCGATTTCCCATTTTAGCTTAATTTCTGTGGCTAAAGCTTTTTCTAGTTGAATGAACAGTTCTTGTTGGTTAGAATTGTAAGGTATTGATTGAATGGAGTTAATTACTTCTGTATTAAATACATTATTTACATCAATTGAGTATTTGTTCCTAAATTCAAAAATAGACATATTGGCTAAATTAAAAAGCAGCTATCTCAAGAGGGAATAAATAAGTGGTAAGGAGTATATGGAAAGGAGAGACAGCGCTAATTAATAAACAGGCAGCAACCTTAAAAAGGGAAACCCTCCAAGCCCTTTTAAAACAAGACAGTAAAAACAGTAATAAAAGGCTGCGCCAATAAGAGAGTAAAAATAGAGTGACTAAGAAAAAATGTCCAACGTAATAAATAAAAATAAAAAATAAAAGTTCAACTTAAGTGTCCTTGCGGATAGTCTTTATAGTAAGTGTTGCAGCAGTGAAGTCTTCATAAGCTGTATAGGTTCCACTCATATAAAAGACAAAAGGGGAGAGAGAAGGACGACCAGTAGTGCAGTATTGTATAATTCCAAAAGTGACGTATGGAAAGATAATATTAAACAACTCACATTTAATAGAGCTTATGTCCAGCTCTAGGATAGAAGCGCATACAGCGGTATAATCCCCGCTTATGGGATATGCTGTGGGTTTCTCTCCGTCAGTGGTGTCCAATTCTCAAACAAGGAAAAAGAGAGACAACCGATAGTGCTCACTATTTAAGTAGTCTTAATATAAGTAGATGAAAACGTACTTACAAATGAGGAGCAGACCAACTGCTCTTGTGTATCAGCATAGGTGGATTGATCCCCACCTTTAGGATTTCTTGGAGTGCAGGAGACTTCCGAAGTCAGTGTTGGTATATAGTAGTAAAATGCTAAAAATATACTAAAATATACTAAAAAGCCAGGTATAAAAAGAGTAATGTGTATATAAAACTATAAAAAAGAATAGTTGGCACAAATAAATTACCAAAAATTGCTTTAATATTACAATACACAGTATAAAATATCCATAACGCGTTTCGTCAACAGACTTTATCAAATGGAATAGCAAACATTACCTGGCTAGTTGTATTATATAGGAGTTTAAATTTGGCGCCAAAAATGGTCCATCCAATCAAAATTAAGTTACATTTGGTAGTATAAAAACTTTAAAATACAGCAATAAAACCAAAGTATAGGGTCTAAGAACACTCATAATTGACTTTGATGACCAAAACGAAGGTTTTAAAAGCATAAATTAAATGATTAAAAATGCGCACGTGACGCGCGGCACTTCCGGTTTTCGGACTATATGCCGCTATGCTTTATGGGAGATGTAGTTGGTAAGCCGCGAATGGCGGCTAGGAGTGTAATATAGGTGCTGCCAAATATTGGGGGACATAGAAGCAAAAGCCCACAGAGAGGGCAAAAACTAAAATACATTAGACACTCTGCTAGTAGAAATGAAAGTATTAAAAGCATAAATTCAGCAAATGAAATAAAGCACGTGACTTACGGCACTTCCGGTATTCGGACAAAATGCCGCTATGCTTAGTGGGAAATGTAGTCGGCTGAAGATAAGCTCGATCAAATTAAAGGGACATGAAAACAAAAGTTCCCAAAAAGGGAGCTCTATATAAGAAAGAGATGGCAAAATTAAAAGGGACATATAATTGGTGGGGCCATATACTAAAGGGGCACATGTATATGAAATATAAATAAAATAAATTAAGAAATAATAAAACAATTTTGTAAATGCAGAAAATCATAAATAAAAAATACAAAATACAGTTTGAGCAAGGTAAAAGGCATTGGTGTAAAACAGACATGTAAAATACTTTTGTGTTACAAAAAATTATATAGGTCAAAGTCTGCATTAAGGCCATGGGGTATAAGGGTCTTAAGGTTATACACCCATTCCATTTCTATTTTCCCAAGTAGTTTTTTTATGTCTCCTCCTCGCCAGGGGGTAGA
The DNA here is from genome assembly GCA_933207985.1 of Pelobates cultripes. Taxonomy (NCBI): domain Eukaryota; kingdom Metazoa; phylum Chordata; class Amphibia; order Anura; family Pelobatidae; genus Pelobates; species Pelobates cultripes. The sequence continues at coordinate 6,702,559 of OW240923.1, read as the reverse complement.
ACATTTTTTTATACCAATACATTTTAGAAGTTTAGGATCTTTGTTATGCATAATAAAATGTTTGGATACTGTATGATTTAAGTATCCATTTTTGATATTTCTGCAATGTTCGCTCAATCTTGTTTTTAAGCACCTTGTGGTCATCCCCACATATTGGAGACCACATGGGCATTCGAGCAGATAAATAACATTTTTAGTATTGCAGCCGATAAAATCATAAATATTATACATTTTTTTAGTCTTATTGGACATAAACTGAGTAATTTTAGATGGGGTAGATGGATCTGTGGTTCTACACACTATGCATTGTTTGCATTTATAAAAGCCTTTTGTTTGTGGGAAGAAAGAGAAACCCCTAACTGGCGATTCTCGAGTAAAATTGGTGGTTAAAATGGATTTAAAATTTGGTGCCCCTCTAAACACGATATTTGGTTGGTTGGGTAAAATTGAGTTTAAAATATCGTCTTCTTTAAGTATATGCCAATGTTTTTTTATAATTTTTTTGACATTATTACTTTTGCTATTGAAGTTAAAAATAATAGGAAGAGATATTGATTCATCCTTTTCTTTATTCTTATAAGTCAGAAGATCTTTTAGTTCTTTTTGTTTAACTGTATTAATTGTGTTATTGAGCTCTGATTCTAAATATCTTTTTTCCATAAATTTATTTTTTAGGATATTAGCTTGTTCATTAAAATCTGTTATTTCTGAACAGTTCCTACGGAGACGTAGGAACTGGCTCTTTGGAGCACTCTCAAGCCAAGGCTTGTAGTGACAACTAGTTTTGTCGATGGCTGTATTAACACACACCTTTTTGAAAAAAGTTTTTGTGTGGAGTTGGCCTTCTTTAATAAAAATATTAATGTCCAAAAAATTAATAGATTCTTTGCTATATTCATGTGTTAGAATAATGCCCCTATCATTAGTATTAAGATAATTTATAAAAACAATTAGGTCATCTTCTGGTCCTTCCCAAATAAAAAAAAGATCATCTATGTATCTAAAATATGAGACCAGGTTTGCCCGCCAAGCATGGTTGCCCCAGATAGCTTCGGATTCCCAGTCTGCCATGAACAGATTAGCGTAGCTTGGGGCAAACCTAATCATTTAATTTATGCTTTTAAAACCTTCGTTTTGGTCATCAAAGTCAATTATGAGTGTTCTTAGACCCTATACTTTGGTTTTATTGCTGTATTTTAAAGTTTTTATACTACCAAATGTAACTTAATTTTGATTGGATGGACCATTTTTGGCGCCAAATTTAAACTCCTATATAATACAACTAGCCAGGTAATGTTTGCTATTCCATTTGATAAAGTCTGTTGACGAAACGCGTTATGGATATTTTATACTGTGTATTGTAATATTAAAGCAATTTTTGGTAATTTATTTGTGCCAACTATTCTTTTTTATAGTTTTATATACACATTACTCTTTTTATACCTGGCTTTTTAGTATATTTTAGTATATTTTTAGCATTTTACTACTATATACCAACACTGACTTCGGAAGTCTCCTGCACTCCAAGAAATCCTAAAGGTGGGGATCAATCCACCTATGCTGATACACAAGAGCAGTTGGTCTGCTCCTCATTTGTAAGTACGTTTTCATCTACTTATATTAAGACTACTTAAATAGTGAGCACTATCGGTTGTCTCTCTTTTTCCTTGTTTGAGAATTGGACACCACTGACGGAGAGAAACCCACAGCATATCCCACAAGCGGGGATTATACCGCTGTATGCGCTTCTATCCTAGAGCTGGACATAAGCTCTATTAAATGTGAGTTGTTTAATATTATCTTTCCATACGTCACTTTTGGAATTATACAATACTGCACTACTGGTCGTCCTTCTCTCTCCCCTTTTGTCTTTTATATGAGTGGAACCTATACAGCTTATGAAGACTTCACTGCTGCAACACTTACTATAAAGACTATCCGCAAGGACACTTAAGTTGAACTTTTATTTTTTATTTTTATCTATTACGTTGGACATTTTTTCTTAGTCACTCTATTTTTACTCTCTTATTGGCGCAGCCTTTTATTACTGTTTTTACTGTCTTGTTTCTGTTTATGCAGCCCTAGCCACACCTCCCCTGGCTATGATTGACAGAGCCTGCATGAAAAAAATAAACTGGTTTCACTTTCAAACAGATGTAATTTACCTTAAATAATTGTATCTCAGTCTCTAAATTGAACTTTAATCACATACAGGAGGCTCTTGCAGGGTCTAGCAAGCTATTAACATAGCAGGGAATAAGAAAATCTTAATTAAACAGAACTTGCAATAAAGAAAGCCTAAATAGGGCTCTCTTTACAGGAAGTGTTTATGGAAGGCTGTGCAAGTCACATGCAGGGAGGTGTGACTAGGGTTCATAAACAAAGGGATTTAACTCCTAAATGGCAGAGGATTGAGCAGTGAGGCTGCAGGGGCATGTTCTATACACCAAAACTGCTTCATTAAGCTAAAGTTGTTCAGGTGACTATAGTGTCCCTTTAATAAAACATGAACACAACTTACTCAGAACTAAAAACAACATGGTTTAAATAAAGGTATATGCAGGCAATGCCATTATGTATAGATACGAGAGAGACCTTATACATTAGTGAAGAGTTGCTGAACAGTAAACTATAGTAATAGGGAAGAGTGCGCTATGCTCAGTAAAGACAAGCTACCATATGCTAAACCAGCCTATCAAGATTGAGTTCTGTGACCAGATTGTTGGCTAGACATGGTAAAAGAAGCCACTTGGGAACCCTGCCTGCGTAGCAGTAGAGAGAAGGCCATTGGGACCTAGCCTGTCTAGGGATAGTTATTTCTCCCTAGGCTGCGGCCTAGCGTCATAAAGTGTGTCAGTCAGCCAACTCCCATTACTGAGGCCTGCAGTTCTCCGGCAGATACCCACGCTGTGATTGTCTTTGTATTGTTGGGCTCATTTGGAGAATCACTCCCAGAAGGAGTGTTCCACAAGCGCTGTTGCGATGGCTGATCCACTGAGGTCTGCGAGAGCACTGTTTCTAAGATGGCCTGGTCCGCCGTGGGAATGGGATGCAGTCTGTGAGACACTGAGGCTGTCGACGTGGTGGAGTACCTGGTGCCAGCTGTTGAGAGGTCACCTTCTGCTGGGTACATCTCTGGTGTGGACACTGGGTTATGTCAGTGGGTCGCATTTCGTGGGTGTTGCTGTTCGGTGGGTGAGTTCCCGGGATGGCCTTCTCTCCTTGGCATCTACTCATTTAGGCCGCAAGCCTCCGATGTGACTTTAAGGGCTAGAGTGGCCCGTGCAAGGTGTCTCCGGGTTCAGTGACCTCCCCCGGGCAATAAGAAAGGTAAGCTCCGGTCTGCAGAAATGAGTGGTCAGAATGTATATCCCGATTTTTGGTACCAGACGTGGGAGCTCATGTTGAGCATGTGTGGTCTGCTCAGTAGCAAGGCTCCGCCCTCATCTTTCACATTATTTATGTACTATCCATTTAATGCATTAAAAATTAAATCAACTAAAACTTAGAGTAATCTTTTAGACCTAAACCTACACAATAATAAAAAAAATAGTTTAATACATTTTTTATTTGGGAATGCATGTAGATAGATTTCCTGTTGAGCAGCCAAACTGAAACAGAGCTGGTATCAGCAATGTTTGTGGCCAATCTATCCAGAATGGTGTACATTCTAAGCAGTGGATGACATCTGATTTTTTTTTTATTTCATTTCCACCCTTCTCCAGCCTATAATCTATATTTCCTATTTAGAGGGCGTTTTCTAAATGGGATTTAATTTACTCATTCATGCAGGCCTCTCTGATGTATTGAACTGTTTTTATTTTTAAATGAGATAGAGACAGAAGGAGGCAAAGAAAGAGACCAACAATCCCATGGTTCTAGAAGATCTCTGTGTATTACATGTGATGTAATCTGACCACGTATGTGGTGTTTTGACAGATGTTTGAAAACATTTGACCTGCCCCATTCAGTTATTGTAGTTACCAAGAAACACCTGGCTTTGATCAGCATTGGCTGCAAAAGCAGCTTTGACTACATCATATTTGATGCCCAAAATGAAACATTTTTCTACTTGTTATACAAAAATGTTAGCTTTTAATAATTGGCTCTGAAGCCAAACTGCAAGACAAATCTCTTTAGGAATCTCTTAAGTCTGTAATGCTAAATGCCATCTTCTGACCTCAATTTTGTAGTAATTACACTGCTCCATAATTACTTTGAATAATCTATTTCACAACATCGCAATCCCTCGACATATTTTCTACTAATAGTCAAATATCAGACAAAGCCCCCTAAGTAATGGATCTTAATCAGATTGATTTTTTTTCCCCCAAGGAATCACTTACGGTGCTGTAAAGAGTGTCATTGTGTAATGTAAGATGCCTGGAAGGTGTAATGTAGCGGGGATCTTATCCAATGGTAAACAACATTAATACATTGTATTTTTATAATGAAAGCACAATTCCTTGTGGGATACAGTGTTGTCATTCTGTCTGTGGGAATCAATACAATAAAAATGCAGTGCCCCTAGAATGTATAGAAAAACTGTTTAACTTCATCTCCTCATTTTGAAAACTTCTAATGCAAGAAGACTTTCCATTGACAGAGGTGTGAGGCTTGAAGCAGGCTAACACATTACAGAACTCCATAGCAATAAAATAATACCAGTGATGTGCAGTGTGGATTGCACAACCCAACAACCCTGTAACAATTATGGGACCAGGAGTGTCCTGACACCATCTAAGCATAATCGGTCACCATTCTTGCATTCGTTGATTGCCTGGGTCCTGGTGGGTGTCAGCTGTAATAGTTATGGTTTCTGAGAATGCATTATTTAGCCAATAAAGCAGTTGGGTTATTATAGATAAGAAACAGCACATAGTGTAACTATCTGCAAACACATATATTAATTGAAAAGGGAGCCTTTATCTCTTGGTTATACTGGTGCCTGAGGAAGTTTGCACAATTAGAGAAAACATGTTTGGCAGAAGATTTAATCTCTTAAAGAGATTGGCTTGATTTATTTTATGGTACATTTGTTTTATACCTGCTGCACATTCAGTCACCTATATGACTGTAGAATGTCAGAGATCTGCCCTACATCTCTATCAGTTTGGAATAGGTTGGCATAATTTAGTTGTTCGGTGCTTCAGTGGGTGAAGATAAGTTTGCAATGTGAAGAATTAACATTTCTTTTTCAATCAGTTGCAGCAATCTTTGTAACATCACCACAACTCACTATTAGTGAGTGTATTGTAATACAAATGGTACAAAACTAGCAATTGGTATATACGTAGGTCATGAGAAAAAGAAAGTACACTCTCTTTGAATCCTATGCTTTTACATCATCTTTTCCTTAGCAGGTCTTAAAATTAGCTAATTACAACTTCAGATGAACAACATATGACCTTTTACACCTTGTCGTGATTCATTTAACAAAAATAGAGCCAAAAAGGAGGTTACGTGTGAAAAAACTAAGTACACCTTATGATTCAATAGGTTGTAGAACCACCTTTAGTAATACCTTGAAGCAATCGTTTTGTGTCTGACTTTACCAGTCTCTCACATCGTTGTGGAGCAATTTTGGCCCACTCTACTTTACAACGTTGCTTCAGTTCATTGAGTCTTTCTGGCATTTGTAAAAGCACAACTCTCTTAAGGTCCTTCCACAACATTCAATCGGGTTGAATTCTGGACTTTGACTGGGTCAATGCAACACCTTGATTTTTTTTCTTTTTCAGCCATTCAGTTGTAGATTTGCTGGTGTGCTTGGATTCATTGTCCTGTAGCATGGCCCAATTTCGGCAAGCTTTAGCTATCGGACAGATGTCTTCCTATATGACTTTAGAATACTTTGGTATACAGAGAGGTTCATGGTCAACTCAATGACTGCAAGGTTCCAAGGTCATGTGGTTGCAAAAAAAGCTGAAATCACCACCCTTCCACCACCATGCTTGACAGTTGGTATGAGGCGTTTGTGCTGATATCCTGTGTTTGGTTTTTACAAAACATGGCACTGTGCATTATGACCAGACATTTCCACTTTGGTCTCGTCTGTTCGTGACAAACAAGAAACGTAAGAGGATTGACTATTTTTGTAATAGAAAATGCTAAAAGGTAAAGGGATAATAACAAAAAAATTGAGGTGAGGTGAGGTGCACGAGTGGGCTAACAAGTCTCTGGTACTTTGCACAGATAGACCATCAAACCTGGTTTCAGTGTTCTATTAAACCAGTAACAAGCAGTAAACATCAATCATACCAAACCTTGCCCTATTGCTACATCAGTGATACTTTACCACAAGCAAAAATCTTCAATTCAGAAGTGTTTTAACCTGGGGTGGTGGAGGTTGTTCAAAGGTTGTCCAAAGGACAAAGGCAGCTGGATCCCATTCAATTAAGAACTACATTATAGTAAGGTGCTTTTTAAATGTGCTAAATGCTGAAAATAGTAATTGTAACTTATCCCAATGATTGCATGTGGTTTAGTGAACTTTCATTCAGATCATGAATACCATTTCTTTTAAAAATACATCAGTTAATTAAAATTCACCTGCCCAACACATACGTATGTAAGGTCGTAACAAGCTATCATTTAACAACAAATCAGGCTCACTGCTAATTAATATGTACAAATCCAATCCTGCAAATAATTTGTTCTCTAGTTTGTAACACAATTTTCTTATCCTGTGCTTAATGCTTTTCTGAATTAAAGGTCAGCTTATTACTACCTAATTCTGTTATCTATCATTATGACCTGCATTGATTAATTTGGTTTGTCTCTAACGCTCCAATTTAGCACCACTTATAATGGCCTCTTTTGCAGCAATAGTCTGTGTATTACTGTTGTGTAATGAAAAGAGTTCTAGACTTTATTTTTGGGGAACTAAAAAATGTAAATAATTACATCAAGAGGAACAGAATTTCTCACCAGTTAGTATTCTCTAAGCGATGTGTTTCCATGTTGAGAAAAAGATTACCCCAAGTATACAATATAAATTGGCATACATCAATTCAAATCAATCAAAAATCCACTAAAACTGTGTCAGGACTTGTGTCTTGCAGAGTCACAGGAAGTGTCAGTAGTAACCTCACACTAATGTTGATTCTGGCTGTGTATACCCATACACACACTGGTCAGCCAAAACATTAAAAGCACCTGCCTAATATCATGTAGGTTCCCCTCGTGCTGCCAAAACAGCTCTGATTGTCCTTTATTATTGCCTAGTCTGATGAATATTTGAGTTCCATGAACTTCCAAAGGATAAAGGACAAAACACTGATAAATCATCAATAAAATATGAGAATGTGAAAGTTTACCAAACTGCTTGATGGACAAAAATAGTTACCAAACCACAATAAAAGGCGACTTTGTTGCAATTAATAATGGTTTCATTTTCTGTAGTGAGACCGTGTTTGCACATTTTTTGCTACATTTGGTAACTTGCTATTATAGTTGAACCTAACAAGCATGTTATACTGGACTGTGAAAGCGCTGTACATTATGGTGGAGTTTTTACCATTTTTGCAACACTGCTATTTTTTTTTTTTTTTTAAGATTTTTAGCGGATATATCCCCTTTCTTGGTTTGCCCTGATAAATCGCCATGAAATAATCAATTGGCAATCTTACTATTTGTACATCCAACCCCTTTATACAGTTGCCAAGTTACAAGGCTTTTCATATTAATACGCTGAATGTGGTATTTGGTTCCATTGCTAGATACAAATAACACTATTGTCTTTAGGAGGACTTACAAAACTAAATACAATAATATCATGTGGTATAATCACTTGACAGTCATCCTATACGTTTCCAATTACTAGGGTCATTTACTTTTCTGTTCAAAGCAATTTTTCTTTTTCTTACATAGAAGAAAAGTGTGCAGATAGAAAATAATATAAAATGTACATTCTTAATACACAGATGGCTGTCCTCACAAACAGCGCATTCAACTATAATTGGCTGCAATAAAACAATGCATCAGAAATACTTGAACACAGTTTGTTGCAAGTGGCTGCTAACTAGTGGTATGCCAGCACCGGATTCTGCTTTTACGTTCTGCTTTCTCCTATTACGGTGTCTGGATATTGTTTGCAGACAGTGAATAGGAGAACTCTCGCAGGTGCTATAGAATCAAACAAATGTTCAAGAAGATCGTAAAGGAACTCTAGCAAATTCAGAATCCTGATGGGTGTGTAAGAAACATTTTGTGACCATCTAATAGCAGGTACGACTCCATATGGCACAACAACAATGTTCCACAGGACATTGAATTAGGCAGTTTGTGGAGGTGAATTCCTGTTTTGATTTTCAAACCAAAACAGTAATGAAAGAAAACAGGAGGTAAGAGAATAGAATAGCAAACAGTGTTGATTAGTCAATAAGATACACTGGTGAAAGAATCCTTAAAGAAAAAGAAAGTGGTGCTACTATCACCTTAGTGGAGCCACAGAAACCACTACATAAATACAAGTGACAATAAAGATACAATCGGTGAGAGCACTCAAATAAAACAAAACAAAAAATATGGTATAATAATATTACCCAAACTGGATTACCATCTGAAAGTAAACACAGATAAAGAGACACATAGGGTAATAACGTAATAATAAAAACTTAAAGACTCTATTACTGGTCTCACTCACATAAAAAGAGCCACTTAGAAAGCTGGCTCAAACTTGCATGCCTTGAATCAACCTCTTATTGGACTTGCACTGGGTCCTTTCTGTAGTTCTGTAGTTGTGTTCCATGCACCACCAGGAAACGCAGGTTCAAGGGGTAACAGTAAACTTTATTGCCAAAAAATGGAAATTAATAAAAACAACTGCACATAAAAAAGGAAGTCCCTTAGTGATAAAAGTCCAAAGAGCACCTGATGCGTTTCGGCAGTAAGCCTTCGTCCGAGGTGGTTTTCATGATCCATAGCATGCTGTCTTATATCTCTATCTCTCGCGCCCTTTTTCCGCCGCATTCGCGGCACTTTACTTCCGGGTCCGACGTCGGGACGCGTCCTGCGTCATCACGTCCCGACGTCTATCTTCACTTCCGGTTTACTACATATCAGGACGTATCAGAAACGTCATAAGAGAGACGGAGCATCTTTTCATTATATTGCTCCTAACATTACATATCCAAAAAGGATCAAAATACTTAAGATTCTTGTTAGAAGGAAAGGATATGTAACAAAATATACACAATAAAATAAAGCATTAACATAATATATTACAATAAATTAGAAAATGCATATAGATTTAAAAGAATTAAAAAGAAATTGATTGGAACCTGGGTAGCACAGGAGAAATAATAAATAATAAAATAGGAAAAAATATCAAAAATATATAATATCTAAAAATTGATAATATAATAAAATGTTTAAAAAAAAAAAAGGACCAATATATATATAAAAATATACATATATAAAATTAAATAAAATATAATATATAATAGAATTAAACCATTTATATATATTTATTAATCTCAAAGTCAACATTAAGTCCTAGTGGTGCCATTGTATCAAGTTCAAACATCCACTTCATCTCTGCTAATCCCAAAACATGCTCTTTGTTTCCCCCTCTCCAATGGATTTTAATTTGATCAATGCCTATAAATTCTATACCTCTGGGGTTACCATTATGAACTTGTGAAAAATGGTTAGAAACACTATGATTAGCAAATTTACGTTGTATATTATATATATGTTCCCTGATTCGGTTTTTCAAACTACGTGTAGTCTTACCAATATATTGGAACCCACATGGGCACGTAACCATATAAATCACATCTTTACTTGAACATGTTAAGAAAGACTTAATTTGGTATTCCCTTTTAGTTACACCGGATACAAATTGTGTAATTTTCTTATTTTTATTCAATCTAAAGGAACACCCTCTGCAGGTACCACAAAAATGGAACCCTTTATTTCCCTTTAGAAAATTTCCTTCTTTCTCAATTTTTTCTTTACCTAAAAAACTTTGAGTTAAAATTTGTTTAAAATTACTAGCTCCTCTAAAAATAAATCTAGGTTGAACATTTAAAAATGGAAGTACATCAGGGTCTTCTTTAAGTACATTCCAATGTTTTTTAATAACTTTTTGTAATACATAATTATTAGTACTAAAATTGAAAATAAGGGGAATTTTTTCTCCATCTTCTTTACTATTTTTATCCTCTGGATAGAGGAGCTAGTAATTTTAAACAAATTTTAACTCAAAGTTTTTTAGGTAAAGAAAAAATTGAGAAAGAAGGAAATTTTCTAAAGGGAAGTAAAGGGTTCCATTTTTGTGGTACCTGCAGAGGCTGTTCCTTTAGATTGAATAAAAATAAGAAAATTACACAATTTGTATCCGGTGTAACTAAAAGGGAATACCAAATTAAGTCTTTCTTAACATGTTCAAGTAAAGATGTGATTTATATGGTTACGTGCCCATGTGGGTTCCAATATATTGGTAAGACTACACGTAGTTTGAAAAACCGAATCAGGGAACATATATATAATATACAACGTAAATTTGCTAATCATAGTGTTTCTAACCATTTTTCACAAGTTCATAATGGTAACCCCAGAGGTATAGAATTTATAGGCATTGATCAAATTAAAATCCATTGGAGAGGGGGAAACAAAGAGCATGTTTTGGGATTAGCAGAGATGAAGTGGATGTTTGAACTTGATACAATGGCACCACTAGGACTTAATGTTGACTTTGAGATTAATAGATATATATAAATGGTTTAATTCTATTATATATTATATTTTATTTAATTTTATATATGTATATTTTTATATATATATTGGTCCTTTTTTTTTTAAAAACATTTTATTATATTATCAATTTTTAGATATTATATATTTTTGATATTTTTTCCTATTTTATTATTTATTATTTCTCCTGTGCTACCCAGGTTCCAATCAATTTCTTTTTAATTCTTTTAAATCTATATGCATTTTCTAATTTATTGTAATATATTATGTTAATGCTTTATTTTATTGTGTATATTTTGTTACATATCCTTTCCTTCTAACAAGAATCTTAAGTATTTTGATCCTTTTTGGATATGTAATGTTAGGAGCAATATAATGAAAAGATGCTCCGTCTCTCTTATGACGTTTCTGATACGTCCTGATATGTAGTAAACCGGAAGTGAAGATAGACGTCGGGACGTGATGACGCAGGACGCGTCCCGACGTCGGACCCGGAAGTAAAGTGCCGCGAATGCGGCGGAAAAAGGGCGCGAGAGATAGAGATATAAGACAGCATGCTATGGATCATGAAAACCACCTCGGACGAAGGCTTACTGCCGAAACGCATCAGGTGCTCTTTGGACTTTTATCACTAAGGGACTTCCTTTTTTATGTGCAGTTGTTTTTATTAATTTCCATTTTTTGGCAATAAAGTTTACTGTTACCCCTTGAACCTGCGTTTCCTGGTGGTGCATGGAACACAACTACAGAACTACAGAAAGGACCCAGTGCAAGTCCAATAAGAGGTTGATTCAAGGCATGCAAGTTTGAGCCAGCTTTCTAAGTGGCTCTTTTTATGTGAGTGAGACCAGTAATAGAGTCTTTAAGTTTTTATTATTACGTTATTACCCTATGTGTCTCTTTATCTGTGTTTACTTTCAGATGGTAATCCAGTTTGGGTAATATTATTATACCATATTTTTTGTTTTGTTTTATTTGAGTGCTCTCACCGATTGTATCTTTAGTGTTGATTAGTCAGACAAGTTCATCTATTTGAGGTGTGTGTACTATTACTAATCTAATTTAAAGAGAGACTCTTAGCAACATATTCCCTACAGTGCAATGTATTGCAAGCATGTCAAACTCAGAGGCGGACACGGGCCAAATGAACAAGGTTTAAGTTTATGTGGGCTGCAAAAAATATATATAATTTACTCAAACGCTTTAATTCAAGTTACTTACTATGCCCCCCAAATCTAATACATTGCCTCCCACGCCCCCCCACTCTTATACAATGGCCGCTCCCCCAATCTAATACATTGCCCCCCTCACTCGAGTCTAATTTAATAGACTGCTTCCCCTCCCTCCCCCAAATTGAATACACTGCCCTCTCCCTCCCACAACTCTAATACATTGCTGCCTCCCTCAATTAATTACACTGCGCCCTCCCACCACTCTAATGACACTGCCCCCTCTCCCCTCCCCCAATTTATTACACTGCCCTCCCTCCCCCTAATTGTATACACTGCCCTCCTCCCCCTAATTGTATACACTGCCCCCTATTTAATACACTACAGAAAGGTTCCTCCAAGCCCCTTTTCCCCTACCTTAAGCCGTCTTCCAGTCTAGCCCTGCACAATCTTCTCTGTTCAAGCAGGCCACATACTCCTCTGGCACTGTGAGCAGCAGGTAAGGGGGAGTGGCTGGCTGTTCTGCACGCATCCAACCACTCTGCACAGTGTAGAGCTGCCGTGCAGCCACCGGATGGGATTTCATACCCTGTATGTGCATATCCGGCGGCCAGCGTGGAAGAATGTTTTGGGCTCTTGCAGCCAGGGGCGGGTTGCAGGAGCATGTAATCATTCACGGCCTGTGGGAGGGCCACAACAAAAAGCAGCATCAGGGCTGGCTGCCTACCTAACCCGGTAGGCCAGTCTGGCCCTGGGCCGCATGCGGTGTTATACGTCTGTGGAGAACTACCCTTTGTCAACCTGTTTGGTTTGTCAAAAACAGGTGCTCCTTGGCACCCAAAGGCCACCACCTCTCCAGCCATCTTGATAATGCAGCATTTACACTACCATTATGTCAGGTCATCCTACTTACCTAGTACTCCCTCATCTTTGAAAGCGGCTCTACGTTGGCGCGTTCGAGGGTCCTCACCGCAGTGGACTTTTTTTTTAGTTTGCCTCCGCAGGTAGGTGGCTGGCATAATGACAAGGACAATTGAGACATGGAAGGGGTGTACCCTTCTCCTGTATATAACAAACAAAACAAAAAAAGACTTAATTTTTAATTTTCTTCATTTGTACGGTGCTCTCAGTAGTAACACTTCTGTGCTGAGTCCTGTTACTATTTGTCTATCTGGTAGCTGACCCAAGTTGCCACTCTATTGCCTGTGAACTTGTGCTATCTAACATGACAGCATGGCAGAGCTATTCCTGACCACGTCCACACCTTTTTCGTATTAATACTTTGCTGCGGTTGTTTCAGCATTCAGCTCATTATTGCATTTGGGGCTCTTTCTCATAAACATGACACATTACCAATAGCAATTGTGTTTATCTTGAATGGTGGGTATAGGCTGCAAGGTTTGGGGCCTGGTTAGCCGAGTGCAGTTATCCCACTGCTTCCCATCACTTACATCAAGGTTAGATGGAACGGATATCAATAACGTGACAAAATAAACACTACCAAATCGTAGGAGAAGGGGAGTGTTTGGTCATCAGGGAGATTCTAGTTTTGTGTCATTCTGCTATGAAATATTTGCTGAAAAAACTAAGCTGAGCTGTAATGGCTACACAGCAAGGATCCAGTAGCACACTCTCTCTCTTTCCTGGTAGTTTTTACCAACAAAGCTAAAACAGGTAGGAATAAAGTATTACACTGTAAGAAGAGAAATGGGGAAAGATAACATCTTCAGTTACAGTACATGAAGCAGATTAGCTGTACTGTCAGTGGAAAGAAAATTAAACAGAGCACTAAGAGCAAGGAATAATGAGATTAAACACAGATCCAGTTCTGACAGTAAATTACAGCTTCTGCCGAATGCAGGAGGTAATGGAATAAACATAGGGAAGGATGTGCATTGTGTGTACACAGATGGATTAGATCATAAGAGGGGGAAGAGAAAAACTGACAGTGACTCATGTGACATCATAGCCATGCTCCTAGACTAAGGTACATTTTATGGGTTAATATTAGCCTCTCAGTAGAAGCCTGTATATCTCTGCTACCCTTGCTAACTCTGCACAACAAACGGTTTTCTGCAAAGATTCACCGAGTCTGCTTTCTGCATTACCGACTTGTTAAAGAAATACTTTAAGCACCATAACCACTACAGAGGTACTGGTGCATGAAGTACCCTGTCCCCCAATCTCCTCTCCCAATGTAAGTTGTCAAAGCATTTATTTTTGATAAAAATCAGGTTTCCCACATCTTCAGTGAAATGGTAAAATACAAAAAACAAAAGTAACATTGCGGGAACGTGCATGTCCCAGTTCTCGAATATAGTGTGTACTTGCAGGTCCCATAATCATGCACATAAAACTGTGAACATTGTCTTGGTATAAAGGTACCCAGATGCCCAATTGTAGCTTGTATCAGCCTAAGGGTCTCCATTGCTTGGCTTATGGGCAATTTTTTTGTTGTTCCCCCCAGGGTATGTCAAATCATTTCTAAATGGTTTGACTTGTTACTTCGAGCCCATTGGGTGCTGCTCCTTTCCTCTCTGCAGCCCAGAAACTGCCATCAGTTAAGCCAAGTGGCGCCGGGCTTAGCACATTGACTGTGGGTGAACAGCTGACAATGCACTGCAGGACTTAGCTCAGGAGAGCTAATGGAGGCTTCCAGCAGGTGCTTAAGATGACCATAGAAGAAGGGAAGAGGCAGGGAACACCACCACCTGATGGACAGCAGGAAATAAGTGAAATAGTTAGCAAGCCATTTCACTCTATACATTGGATGAGAGGCGTCCGGACACTCCTGGTAAAATAACCACTACAGGGTGTTCCTTTAAACATCCTATATTTTTTTACAACTCTTTATTTTTGCATGGACAGCAAGTAGGCAATGTAACAAAAATGCAAGTTTAAAAGTAGGACATCTTTTCAATTGTTTTGACATTATAGTAAATTAGATATATCATAACTTTTTTACAGAACAAGGTGAATACAGTATCTATCTTCTATGTGTCAGTGTTTGCTTCTGTATACCTGTTGCCAAATATTTTTTTAGAATTAAATAGAAATCAGGAAAATCTGAACACAACATAAATAACGTTAAGATTGTTGGGTGGCAATTATATCATGCGATACACCTGTGAGTGTATCTTTTCGCCCTGGTAAGGGATCAGAGACCTGCGAATGCTGGCTTTGTCACTATGGAAGTCAGAGAAAAGATAGGTAAGATAGTACAAGAAGAAAGGGGGTAAGATATGAATAGAAACAGAGTTGTCTTCATAAGAGTGAACTGAATCAAAATTTTCATGTGAAGGCCTAGAGAGGACTATGATTCAGTCTAGGCTAAAGAAAGGATTTGCTCTACCCGGAACAAGGAGAGTGTTATATAATGAAGGAGAGGCATAATGGCTACCCACCAGAGCGAAGGAAGAGCGATTCACTCCCCCCAAACCAAACACACACTAACCTTCCCAGTTTCTAACCATCCACAGTTTCCATACTTTTTCAAACATCTTCATTGTACCTCTAACCTGAGCCGTTAATATGTCCATAAGATATGGGTCTTTCATTTTGTGGATTAAAGCGTCAGTCACCAGAGCTCTAAGATTATGCTGCTAAGGTTATCTTGTGTCAAAGTTTTTGATCCATATTTGCCCAGACATCCATAGGTCTAGACAGCAGGAAGACCCAAGGGTACCACTCCACGCTCCTTTGAAAAATGTTATTTAGAAGGTCACCCACCTTCTTCCAGAAAGTCTGCACCCTCGAACATTCCCACCACATGTGTGTAAGGGCCTCTTTGTCTGCATCTCCTCCAACACTGATTGTTCGTGATTTTATTCATAAGGGATAACTTCACTTGAGTGGTATACCATTGGAGCATAGTCTTGTATGACTGTTTTTGTTATACATATAAATGATGATTTATAAGCGTCCCATATGTCTACCCAATCAGTATCTTCTGTGACCTCCCCTAGGACGGTTTCCCATTTTAAACTTCCTATTTATTCTTACCTAGCGATGTCATAGCCACAATCCCTGAAATTGAGAGAATATCATACGCAGTGCTTTGTGAACATGCTCACTATGAGTGCCAGTAGAGCATTTGTATTTTACCAAGAAAGGTACCAAGAGATCAAGGAAGGACACAACACAGATGCACAAGACATGGTTATTGATCATCAGTTGAGGTCGCACTTTATAAATAGGCACATGAGTCACAGATACAAAAAAATAAATAAGTAAAACCATCAGGAACAAGCAAGTAAGAACTGTAGTACAGCGCTAAGGAATTTACTGGCGCTATGTAAATAATAATAATAACTGACAACAAAAGACATATACTGTACAATCATAGAATGTGACGGCAGATAAGAACCATTTGGCCCATCTAGTCTGCCCAATTTTCTAAATACTTTCATTAGTCCCTGGCCTTATCTTATAGTTAGGATAGCCTTATGCATATCCCACGCATGCTTAACCCCTTAAGGACACATGATATGTGTGACATGTCATGATTCCCTTTTATTCCAGAAGCTTGGTCCTTAATCCCTTAACGACGAGTGACGGACCTCAGGGGATTGCCATAACGACGAGTGACGCACCTCGTCCATCACCCGTTGAAATTAACCCTGGATCGCCGCTATTGCTGCAATCGCGGGGTTAATGGTGCTCCGGTCTGCCTCTGTATTAGAAGCAGACCAGGAGCACCCGATCAGGCTGCCCCAGCACCGTTGCTCGCTCTGACAGGCTGTACTCACCTTTTGCCTCCCTGCACTTCCTGGTTCTGTGTGAAGTGCAGGGAGCCGGAACAGTAATGATCCTGCCCCCTGTGTAAAAAAAAATAAAGTTAATTTAAAATCCCAACCCCCTTTACCCATTTTAATAAAAAATTAACCCCTTTCCTGCCAATTGATCACAGACTACAGTGATCAATTGGCAGGGATTACATTTTACTGTCATCTGATTTTTTTTAACCCCTGAGAGTTAATTTTTTTTTTTAACCCTCAGGGGTTAAATTTATTAAATCAATTCATTTAAATATTTTAAAATTATATATTTAGCTAGCTGGGGTGGGTGGAAGTTAGTAGGGAATTGGGGGATTTGGTGTTAGGCTAACTATGGGTTAACGTTAAAAAAAAATAAGTTTTAAAATAAACTTTAAAAAGTTAAAAATTAAGCTAAAAAAAGTTTAAGTAAAAAATAAAAAAACACCCCCCTTTGCCCAGTCTAAATAAAAATTAACCCCTAATAAAAATTAACCCCTTCCCTGCCAGTCGATCACTCCCTACAGTGATTAAAATACAGATCACAGTATTATAACTCGATCTAATTTTTTTCAACCCCTGAGGATTAACTTATTTATTTTTTAACCCTCAGGGGTTCAATTTATTTCATTAACTAATTTAAATATTTTATAATTATATATTTTGCTAGCTGGGGTGGGTGGGAGTTATGGTAAAATGGGGAATTTACTGTTAGTGCTGCTTACTGCTAGTTAGGGGTTAACGGTAAAAAAAAAGCTTAGAAAAATGTTAAATCTGTAAAAAAAAAAGTTTTAAGAAAGTTTAGGAAAGTTTAAAAACTAGTTTTTAAAAGTAAAAAAGTTTCAAAAAGTTAAAAAAATACATTTAAAAACGCTCATTACCACTACACCTGGAACTAGAGAAAAAAATTATCCCACGCTAAGGTTCAAAATATGCCTTTTGAATTACCCCAGGGTGTATTCTTTAATAAATAGTTTGTGTTTGTGGGGAAGTTTGAATAACCAAACATATAAACTACTCTAAATTGGAACATAGACACAGCATAAAACTTCAAAGTTAGAAAAAAAACTGAATGGCTGCGTCTCAAATGCGCCCCTTCAACATCCACATATACCTGGCAAAGGTACATACTGGGGTATTGCTGTACTCAGCCGACATAGCTGAGCAACATATGAAGTATTATACAGTCATAGCACACATAAGGTTTGCAAAATATACTGCGCAAACTCACTTTGTGTGTCAAAAAGGCAGAAAAAACACTTATTACCACTACACTTGGTACAAGCTAGCGGAAAAATGATCCCACGCTAAGGTTCAAAATATACCTTTTGAAATACCCTGGGGGGTCTACTTTAAGAAATGGTATGACTTTATGGGGTATTTGGATTTTATAGCCTGGTAAAATACTCTATGCTGGGTTTACTAGTTCGGTAAAAAACTGATATGGCATGGTCTTCTATATGGCACTGTAGCTTCACGAAATAGTGCCAAAGACATTCATTGGGGGTGTCATTTTACTCAGCAGATGTAACTGAACACAAAATATGAGATATGAGAGTGTCTACTTTTACAAATGGTCGGCCTTTGTGGGCTTTTTTGAACAGTCAAACTACTATAATACCCCAAATTGAAGCAGAGGATCATTAAATCCGTCTCTCAAAATTCTACTGTGAATACAGAAAAGAACAGGCCTCCTATATGGCACTGTAACTTCACGAAATAGTGCCAAAGACATACAATGGGGGTGTCATTTTACTAAGCAGATGTAACTGAACACAAAATAAAACTCTGTACAGGAATAGCACACCCCAACTTTACAGAATACACATGAGAATTTCTTTGTTATAAGTTTGTGCGCCAAAAACAAAAAAAAAGCACAATTTTACTCCAATATTTAGCAGAGGTTGGCGGTGAAATGGCTACGTAGAAAGTGTCAAAACAACCCTAGGTAAATAGCCCGTGATGTCTACTTTATATAAATATATACTTTTGTGTGGCAATTTTGTTTTCTTTTATGGCTATTAAGCTTACAAGACAAACATACCAAATTCTAAAATCGCTCCACATTAAAAGTCTATTTTACTCCTTGTGCTTTGTGTCCTGTAACTACCAAAAAAAAACTTAAAATCCAAGACACATTATATATTCTGTAAATCAGAACAACTAAATGAATTTTTAATTACTTTCCTTAACCTGTACTAATTATGCACATATTATTATTGCAAAAACTGTAAAAAAAAAACAAAAACCCACATTTTCATTTTTTTTGCATTTTTCTGTATTTATAATAAATAAGCATTTATATATATGTGTGTTACATCAAATTAATCGCTTAATCCTTTCCTCTGTAACCTGCTCGTGTTAAATTAGCTGAAATCCCATCCTACCGCACAATTATAAACCAGACTCATCGAGCATCGGGCTCCCAAATCCTAAAAAGGTGTCACATCCTGTTCCTAGCTGTGGATCATTCTGGCTATGGCTTCTGGTATCCAGTACGCTTTTTACAATTCTTGTTTAGTTTTTCTTGTTTTTTTGGTTTTCTAGTCCATGTCTGGTTTTCTTTATGCTGGGTTTTTCTGGGTTCATTCCTGTAATCCATCCCTGGATTTCCCAGTCTGTTGGATTAATTTAAATTGTTTGTTTTATGTTGCCACACCCGTTTGTTTTCCATCATTCCTTATGTTTCAGTGTCCCGCAGGCAACTGCTCAAAGCTTCTGCCCTTTCTTGCAGGTAAGTACTATGTGTGTTTTCTTTGGTTGGTTTAGCTTGCATTAGGCTGTGTAGGACCTGCCAGATGTGGGGTACATTGGTGTTGTTGGCAGGTTTATGCAATGTATGATCATATAATGTGACTAAATCCCCATGATTTTCATATATAGTACTTGGTTATTTCTCCTCTTGTTTTGCCTATGTTATCTTGTCTTGTTTTAGTTTGTATACCCAGTCCATGTACAGTCCTGTCTTGTCCTGCCCATGTAATGTTAAAGTTTCCCTAATGTATTGTGTACATGTTCTGGGTTCAGCTTCCTTCCTATCCTTCTCTGGTTCTGGGTTGTATTTGTTCTGTCTTGTTTTTCATGTTTGGTGCCTATCTCTAGTCTTGCCTTGATTCTGTACTGGATACATTCTTGCTGCAGAGCCTCCCTATTCAGCATCTAGGAGGTCTGCTTATGTCCTGCTCCTAGTTCCTGGGATCCGCATAAGCTGAATCAGGGTTCTGGTATGTGGCTGCACAAACACTGGTGCTCAACACCAGGGGGAGTGCTGTTACCCTGCACCAGACCCTGCTAATCCACCTCCACACAGTGACTCCTACTCTGAACATCAGGCATACTGGGTCCCGGTCCTCGCTCCGCCGCCCGGACAGTGACTGGGTCCCGGGCACCGGACCGCCACCATGACAAAAGGGGTCTCTCATGCCCCCCTGCGCCAGTACCTCTCCACCCTGTTGGACTTGGCCACAGGGGCCCACTCTCCGACATTCTGCCCCCCACCAGCTTCAGATGACATGGACTGGGGAAGACTCCTGCAGGCATTACCCACAAGCGCTGGTTTGGCGGCCGCCAACAGAACCCTACAATCCTCTATCTGGATGGATATCCAGCCCCTCCGGGAGGACATTCAGGGCCTTGGAGGCCCCATGAGCCGCGTGGAGGCTAAATGCGACCAGCTCCAGTCAGTCCAGGCTCAAACAGGGGACACCATGTCGAGGCATGAGGACATCCTGAGAGGTATGCCACTACATGTAGCTGATCTGGACAACAGGGGGAGGCGGAACAACTTAAGACTAAGAGGCCTCTATGAGGTATGGACTGACCCCCCACACCTCCAGGCCATCCTGAAGGAGATTTTTTAATGGGGCACAGGGACCCTGCCCTCTCCACTACAGCTCGTGAGGGCCCATTGCCCTACACCCGAGGGGACCCTCGGACGCACTGCCACGGGACATCATATGCTGCTTGGAGGTGTTTGCTGTCAAGGAGTCTATCGCTATAGTACTGGAGACTGCTCAGACCCCTTACACGCGCTCTACAGTCCGCAGGGACAAGGTATCGCTTTTCCCGTCTGGTCTCTTGGTGACCACACCAGGGGGACCATAGTAGTTCGTACCCATGCAGACTTCATTTACGTGGTGGCTCTCATATCCATACTCCCACTTAACATGAAGTGGCCTGATTCCTCGGACTTAAACCTGCTTGACACAATATTGGCAGTGGCCTTACCGCAGAGGGACTGCCAAGCTACTACCTGCACAGCCAGGGGGTGCCAACATGAATTGGACCCCGTACTGTTTACCGTATATACTCGAGTATAAGTCGAGTTTTTCAGCACATTTTTTGTGCTGAAAAACCCCCACTAGACTTATACTCGAGTCAGTGTCTGCATTATGGCAACTTACATTGCCATAATACAGACAAGGACCGCCGGGCTCATTACAAGTCCGGCGGTCCTGTTGGGGACTGGCAGCGAGCTGTAACTTACCTTTCCTGCAGCTCCTGTCAGCTCCCTTCTCCTGCGTTTCGATCAGCTCCCTTCTCCTCCACTGTAAATCTTGCGAGAGCCGCAGCGTCTGAGCATTGCCACCGGTTACCATGGCAACGCTCGGCGCGGCACTCAGACCGCGAGACTTACAGGGGAGCTGACCGAAATGCAGGAGAAGGGAGCTGACAGGAGCTGCAGGAAAGGTAAGTTACAGCTCGCTGCCAGCCCCCCTCCTGCACAGCCCATCCACTGGACCACCAGGGAATGAGAGCCCCCCCCCCATGCCATGTATCAAGCACACTCACACACACTCATACAAACACACATTCTGCAATATATATATATATATATATATATATATATATATATATATATATATATATACACACATATATATACACACACACACACACACACACTGCATTATATACACACAGTGTGCGTATATAATGCAGAGTGTGTGTGTGTGTGTGTATATATATATATATATATATATATATATATATATATATATATATAATGCAGTGTGTGTTTGTATGTGTGTGTGTGTGTGTGTGTATATAATTATAAAAATCACAGAATTTCATAGCCCCAAGTTTTACCCTCGACTTATCCAAGAAGCATAGCATATTTCACAATTGTTGGTCACAAAACTGCACTCGACTTATACATGAGATCGACTTATACACAAGTATATACGGTAATTACCTACTCACATTTATATACATCATGGATAGCATGGGACCCCCCTCTGACTTCTCACCTGCCTGCCCTCACCCACCGTGATGACCTGGAACGCTAGCCTTCACATGATGACTTGTATATGAGGAGGTGACAGGTGAAACAGGAGATTTTCCGTGATACCACCTTTATTCTACACCCTTGCTCTGTGGCGAACTGCTACTCCCCCCGATTATTCGTGCTTGAGCGACCAAAGTCTGAGGTGATTGCCCTGTCCCAGCTGGTCTGCACCGGGGAATTGGCCCACCTCAGTCGCTCTAGCAGGAGCAATAGTTCCTCATTACTCCACACACAACACGCAGATCTGACACCGGACACCAGCAGGCAGTCACTTGTTAACATCCAGCCTACCTCGCTACTACCACACTCCGTGGCTGTCTATTGGGAGCGGCTCCACATGCACTAGCGCACCACACCCAACCCCACCCCGGACAGGTGGACTGGTGACCTAGAAAGACCAGTGACCCGGGACTCTAACTATGGACCTCCATGGAAAACAGCCAGAATGGGCCTGGGGACAGGCCCTTTTCCCCTGTGGAACTAAAACTCCTCTCAACCAATGCCCAAGGTCTAAACACCCCCAAGAAATGCTCCATTGCCCTGAAAGATTTAAAAGCTCAAAAAGTCCATATAGTTTATGTACAGGAAACCCACTTCCAGGAAGGTAGCGCCCTCACGGACAAAATCCAGGACTTAGAGACCCAACATAAAGAAGCCCACACGCTTTACACGTACCAAGAACTGGCTTACTTGAGGGGCAATTATCCTCTCTCCTCCGACAATCCAATGCTCACTCCAGCACACCAAAGCATTCTTTTCTACGTAAATAGCGATAAGTGTGGCAAACTTATTGCCACAATCATAAACAAGAAAAGGAACACATCCTATATAACCTGCCTACGTGATACCCAGGGCCAGCCGAAGAGTGCCCACACGCATCGCCGAAGTAGCACGTCATTACTTCAAAAAAACTGTACTCTAAAAAGTCACCCGAGGGTAACTCACAGAACATAGAGTCCATGCGGACTTATCTGGCTGATAACCTTCACACGAAAATACCGGCGGAAGCATCAGAAGTGCCGCTGACCACAGAGGAACTAGTGCTGGCAATCAAGACGTCAAAATCGGGCAAGAGTCCACGTCCTGACAGACTGACGATACGCTATTATAAACGTTTTTCAGACGTCCTATACCCATATTTCCTGTCCGCTTATAACTCATTGATGCAGGGACAGAGGCTTCCCTCCTAGGCGCTCGAGGCAAACAAAGCCTGATCCCCAAGGAGGGCAAAGACACAGAGCAATGTGCCAATTACCAACCTATCTCCCTCTTGAATTGCGACTTAAAGCTTTCGCCAAAATCCTGGCAGCCATGTTGATGCCTTACCTACCATCCCTAGAAAAACTGGACCAAGTGGGGTTTATACCACACAGAGAGGCGAGGGGCAACACCTCTAGAACCCTATCCCTGATCCATCATGTAAAGCAGACAGGCAAAGGTCTTCTCCTGCTCTCTACCGACTCCTATAGCGACCTACAAGTAGATCACTTCACTGTATGCCAACCCATCGGCAAAGGTATGCATTAAAGGAGCTTACACGGATGGATTCCACATCCGTAACGGGACCAGACAAGGTTGCCAACTATCGCCGCTGCTGTTTGTCCTGGCACCATTTTTTACAAGGAATTAGAAGAAACCCAGATATCGGAGGAATCGAGGCAGGATCCTTAATGCATAAGGTGGCCGCTTACGCAGACCACCTGATCATCTTCGTCTCTTTAACCGAGACAACCCTTCCTAACATTATACGGGAACTGGAACGATACAAAAGGAACTTCAAGATCAACCTCACGAAATCCAATCTGCTCAATCTACCAGCTGACAAGGTCAATGTACTGCACCAGAGCTGGGGATCCGACAGAGTAATCAAAAACCTGGGGACCTGGATATCCCGATTAACTCGCCCAAATATACAGACTAAACTTCACTCGATCCTCAACAACTTTAAGAAAAACCTGGAGGAATGGAAACTGCCTCACTTGTCCTGGCTTGGCCGCATCGCAGTAATAAAAATTATTCTCTTGCCCCGCATCCTGTACCTGTTCCAAATGCTTCCCATACAGATTCCAACGGCGTACTTCACATCTCTGAGGTCCCTGATGATTAAGTACATATGGGGCCAGTGCACTGTCACGGCTCTCTGTTCTTCTGCCGGCGTGGCTGCACATAAACTAAGCAGCCACGCTGACAGAGATATTGTATACTTACCTTGGTCGCGGCAAACTGCTGCCCGACCTCCTTCCGTTCGGGTCCTCAGCGAGTCCGGCGTTCCTAGAATACGCCGGCTGCTGCGGTTGCAGTTTTAATAGGATACTCACCTTCGCCCACATCAAAGATGGCACCAACATGCGTGGTGACTTCAGACGCGCACGCATTTTTTGCCTGGGTCCTTCACCACAGAGCTAAAATTGGGTACTTAATGAACCAACTGAAAGGTAAAGCCTTAGCTTGGGCCAATCAATTGTGGGAGAGTGATAGGACTATTGTCCATAATTACGAATAATTCCTTGCGGAATTCAAATTAACGTTTGAACCATTGGGAAGGGAGAATAACACTTCCACTGTCCTAATGCGTATCAAACAAGGGAATCGTTCTATCAGATTATGCCATAGAATTCAGCACCCTGGCTTCTGAGGTAGACTGGACGAATAACGGATTAATCAATGCATTTGCAGAGGGATTATCCAAAACTGTCCTTGACGAAATTGCAGCCAAAGAGCTACCAGGGAGGTTAAATTGATACATCACTTATGTGATGCATATCGATAACCGACTTAGGAACAGGGATATAACTAGAAAAAGAACCAGACATATGCATATATCACTGGCACCTCACTTCTCCAATCCTGTTGTCCCTGGCCCTTTCGTACAATCTGAACTGGAACCTATGCAGTTAGGGGTTATGAGACTGTCAGAGGCAGAAGAACAGTTTAGGAGAAAAGAAGGCCTCTGCTTACACTGTGGCAAGAAAGGACCCATAAGAAATGCTTGTCCCATACCTCCTGAAAACTTGCGCACCTAAGAACCATTAGTGGACCGGCCTTAGGTGTTATGTATATGTCCACTGGTACTACCCAAAGTAGATTTCTCCTTAGTGTTGCTACTCAATGTGATCAAATACGTTTTACGTGTAATGCCCTGATTGACTGAGGCGCTGCAGAAAACTTTATCGATTTACAATTTGCCAGTAAACACCTCCTACCCATCAAGGAGAGATCACCACCCCTGGGCATCGAGGCCATTGATGGGAGACCACTCTCAGCCTTTAACTACCCAAGAAACACTACCTATCACTACCACGATTTCAGAAGAAAAAAAAAAGAACTCATCACATTTCAGATAATTGCTTCCCCTTCTTGTCCCATTATACTTGGATTTCCATGGTGTAACATATTCCTCGGTATTTGCGCCCAGAGGCCGTGCGTCTGTGTAACTGACTTTTGCAACATGTTGATGGATGCCAAATTATACGCACGTTTTGGGGTCAAAGGCCGTTTTCGGCCACAAAGAACTGTAAAGCACTTATTTAAACTCAAATTTACTTTTCCTCATTACACTGTCATGGTTTCCCTAGTGGTTGTCCGAGAGTGTGTTCCTGAGTGTTTATTTCTGTTTTTTGACTTTGGCTTTGTTTGACTTCCCTGTGTTCTGGTATCCCTGACTTCTGGCTTTCCCTTACCCTTGTGTCCCATTCTGTGCTCCCTGAACTAGGGAAGTATCCTGACTATTCTTTGGTACGTTAAGTACAGCCATTCTAAGGCCCGGTAAGACATTACATTTTAGTCCTAGGTGTGATACAATTCTACGTGTTGGATCAATCAGTAATCCTGACACATGGCTTGTTAAGCAAAACCCTCATGTTGATTGGGCTAAAGGGGAAATACTGGAATGGGGTAAAGAATGTAAAGAGAGATGTAGGTTACCTATTACTAAAAAAGTGGGTATCGTTAATCTACCAAACTCCTACACCTCAGTCTACTGGAATTCCTCTGCATTATAGGGAGTTTAAACAAGTGTTTAATAAAAGTCACACAGATACGCTACCCCCTCACAGATCCTATGATTGCTCCATAGATCTGTTCCTGGCACTATACAATCTAAAGGGGGAGTATATACCTTATCACCACAGGAGAGTAGAGTTATGGAAGAATACATTAAAGCAGGGGTCCTCAAACTCCGGCACCCCAGATGTTGCTCAACTACAACTCCCAGGATTCTTTGAATTACATAGATAGCCAGAGAATCATGGGAGTTGTAGTTCAGCAACATCTGGGAGGCCGGAGTTTGAGGACCCCTGCATTAAAGAGTCTCTACAAAAAGACCACATAAGTAAATCTTCTCCTGCAGGTGCTCTTTTTCGTTACCAAGAAAGGAGAGTTACGCCCATGTATTGATTATAGGGCATTGAATAAGATCACCATCAAAAAAGCTTATCCCATTCTCCCTATCTCAGAATTGTTTGACAGACTCCAGGGGGCTAAGTTGTTTACCAAACTCGACCTTAGGAGTGTTTATAATTTGGTAAGGATTAAGGAGGGACATGAATGGAGAACTGCATTTACCACGAGAAATAGTCACTATGAGTATCTTGTCATGCCCTTCTGCTTATGCAATGCCCGAGCCGTATTTTAGGATCTCATTAATGATGTTCTCAGCGATAATTTTAACTTTCGTATTGGTATATCTTGATTCTATTCTCATTTATTCCCCTGATATCCAGACTCATCATGGGCATGTTAAACAAGTGTTGCAAACTTTGCTTAAAAGCGAGCTATATTGCAAACTTGAAAAATGTCTATTTGACCAGACGGAAGTTCAGTTCTTCGGTTATAATATCTTGGCCTCTGGTTTTCAGATGGTCCCACGCACACTAGAAGCCATTCTACATTGGCCAGTACCAAATAGGTTAAAAACCATTCAAAGGTTTTTTGGATTTGCAAATTACTATAGGAGATTCATCAAATGTTTCTCTACTGTGATACCCTCCCATCACCAATATGACGTGAAAAGTGATTAACTGTAATATATGATCTAAAGAAGCAAATGAAGCTTTTGAGCTACATAAGAAAATATTCGCTTCTGCTGAAATATTGGAACACCCTGACACTAACAAACCCTTCATACTGGAGGTAGACCCCTCTGAGACAGAGGCAGGGGCTGTCCTTTCTCAGAGGGAGAGTCAGAATACCCCTTGGCATCCTTGTGGGTTCTTTTCTAGAAAGTTGTCACCAGCGGAGCGTAAATATTGATATTGGTAACAGAGAATTGTTAGCCATTATCCTAGCTCTGAAAGAATGGCGACATCTTTTAAAAAGTTCCAGGGATCCACTTCTGATCATAAAAACTTGGCATACATTGGTGATGCTAAAAAGCTGCTGCTAGACCAGCTAGATGGTCGTTGTTCTTGTAAGGCTTTAACTTTATTATCATGTACAGACCGAGTCCTAAGAACGTTAAGGCTGATGCCCTAGCTAGGCAATTTGACCTAGAGGCAGAACAAGAAAAAGAAACCTCTCCCACTATACCACCTGAATGTATCATTGCCTCCACGGTTCTTTCCTTGTCTTCTGCGCTTCTTTGTGCTATAATGGCAGCCCAGACTCAGGCACCTAGTGATAAACCTTGAGATAGGTTGTTTATTCCGTTACTGGAAAGAAAAGAGGTACAAAGAATGTTTCACGATAATGTGACAGTTTGTTACGCTACTTGGGTGATTTGGCTTGGAACTCAACTGCAGCTTGTAAACTCCCTAATTACAATTGTGAAGAAACGGATAATCTTTAAAGTATCTATACTGTAGCTTTAAGAAAAGAGGGAATCGCTGGTAACTTGATTCAACCGAAGTTTTAATAAGTGTTAAACTTAAATGAATTGCATTTAGACAAAAATCCAATAAGAAGAAGTTCAAGTAATCAACAACACAAAGTTCATTAATAAGTTTTTCTTCAGAGATGCATTAAGTAACATTCTTTGGTTCATGAGAATAATCTTCAATAGTAACATTAAGCAAGTAGCTGAGAATATTTGCAAAGTAAGAACAGTTCATAGTTAATAAGCATGATGGGAGTTGTCCTCCATATAATTAGTAGCTTGAAGCAATGAAGATTTGAGTAAGCAAGCATTAGTTCTACGAAGAAGTAAGTAGAAGTATAGATCAGGGTGTTGCCGTGGATGTGATCTATTTGGATTTTGCCAAGGCGTTTGATACAGTTCCACACAATAGATTAGTGTTCAAACTCAAGGAAATCGGTCTAGATGAAAATGCTTGTTCTTGGGTAGAACATTGGCTTAAAAACAGAGTACAAAGAGTTGTCATTAATGGTATATTTTCAAGCTGGACAGAGGTGGCAAGTGGTGTCCCTCAGGGGTCTGTTCTGGGACCCCTTCTATTTAACATGTTTATAAATGATCTTGAACAAAAGCATTGAAAGTCATGTTTCAGTGTTTGCAGATGACACCAAACTTTGTAAAATAATACAATGTGCGCAAGATATTACTTTGCTTCAGAGGGATTTAGATAGACTGGGGGACTGGGCACTCAAATGGCAGATGAAATTTAATGTCAAAAATGCAAAGTTATGCACTTCGGCGTAAAGAATACACAAGCAACGTATACCCTTAATGGAAGCAAATTAGGGATAACAACATATGAAAAGGACTTGGGAATTGTTATAGACAACAAACTATGCAACAATGTGCAATGTCAATCAGCAGTGGCCAAGGCCAGTAAGGTATTGTCATGCATGAAAAAGGGCATTCATTCTCGGGACAAGAATATAATTTTGCCTCTTTATAAATCACTGGTAAGACCCCATATTGAATATGCTGTGCAATTTTGGGCACCTGTTCTAAAGAAGGATATTATGGCACTAGAAAAAGTGCAGAGGCGGGCTACAAAATTAATAAAAGGAATGGAACATATCGGCTATGAAGAAAGGTTAACAAATTTAAACCTATTTAGTTTAGAAAAACGTCGCCTGAGAAGGGATATGATAACATTATACAAATATATTCGGGGCCAATACAAACCATTGTGTGGAAATCTATTCACAAACCGGACTTTACATAGGACACGAGGCCATGCGTTTAGACTGGAAGAAAGAAGATTTCGTCTAAGGCAAAGGAAAGGTTTTTTTACTGTAAGAACAATCATGATGTGGAATTCTCTGCCTGAAGAAGTGGTTCTATCAGAGTCCATACAGATGTTCAAACGGCTACTAGATGCATACTTGCAAGAACAGAATATTCAAGGATATAATCTTTCAATGTAGGGCAATAACTGCTTGATCCAAGGATAAATCTGACTGCCATTCTGGGGTCAAGAAGGAATTTTTTTCCTAGCTTGTTGCAAAATTGTGCTTCAAACTGGGTTTTTTTGCCTTCTTTTGGATCAACAGCAAAAAACAAATGTGAGGTAGGCTGAACTTGATGGACGCAAGTCTCTTTTCAGCTATGTAACTATGTAACTATGTAACTAAATGATATTGTAGACAAATAGCTGAAAGATATACTTAAGGTTAATATGAGTAGTCCTCCAATAGTTCGGGGATATGCTCCACTTGTAAAGTAAGTGAGTTTCCGTTCTCCAGTAATCCTCTATGACATGAAGCATACTTGTCTTAGTCCAGAAGGCTAGGACAACTTCAGAGTTTGCAGAGCCGGCGTATCCCTGGAGCCGGCGTACATATTCGGAAGTATGACCCACATTGCCAGAGCTTGTGGAGAGGTAAGTCTGGCGGAAGTAGATCCCAGTAGCTGAGCCTGTGGAGCCCGCGGTCTCGCAGAGGCAGCTCACACATTAGCTCACACACAATCACCAAGCACCCTCTCTCTGGCCTGGTCTCCCTAAATACCGTCAGAGCTGTGTCAGAGGGGGGGCGAGGTCCGGCTCCGCCCAGGGGAGTGCCGAACCAAGAAGTGTTACCCCATGACACAGTTGGACATTCAGGCATTCATTAATTAAAATGGTGCCTGCTGTCTCTAGATCATTTTGGTGGCCATCTCTTAGAAAGGACATCAGAGAGTATGTGGAGACATGCACTATTTGTGCGGTTTCTAAGGTTCCCCATAAACTACCTTTTGGGTTATTGCAACCGCTTCCTATACCCAGTATCACATGGTCTCATTTGTCTATGGACTTTATTGTGGAACTCCTGATTTCTAAAGGCTATAACACCATCATTGACTGTTTTTCTAAAATGGAACACTTTGTTCTGCTTAAAAAGTAGCCTTCTTACCAAGAGCTGGCTCATATATTTACACGCGAAATAGTCAGATAACATGGTATTCCGCTTACTATTGTGTCAGACAGGGGTTCCCAATTTGTGTCACAATTTTGGAGAGCATTTAACAATGAGGCATAGAATTATAATTTCCATCTTCATACCATCCTCAAACCAATGGTGTAGCTGAGAGAGCCAACCAATCATTGGAACAATATTTGAGATGTTTTATTAATGGCACTCACACTTACAACGGTCATCATCCTACTATTCTCCCTGCGGTTCCAGTTTTAATTGGATACACGCCTTAACAGCCTATTAATAGGATACTCGCATGCACGTTTTGGGGTAAGAGGCCAGAGAAACCAATAACAGTCTCAAGAGGGTTATTTAAACCCAAATTACCTTTTGGTCAGTGCCCTGTCGTGGTTTCCACTAGCTGGTTATCCGAGAGTGTGTTCCTGATTGTGTTTTTTCTGGTATTTGACTTCGGCTCTGTTTTGACTTCCCTGATATCTGGTATTCTTTATTTCTGGCTTTCCTCATCGTTGTGTCACATTATGTGTCCCTGACCTCGGCAAGTATTTTGGCTATTCTCCGGTACGTTAAGTCCAGCCATTCTAATGTCTGGTTAAACGTTATCCTTAGTCCTAGGTGTGATACTATTCTGCGCGCTGGAATAATTATAATCCTGACAGGCACACCACGACTGAAATATCAAACACTAATACGACCGAAACCTGAAGGCGGTCTGGCGGTCCCCAACTTCCACCTTTACTACCGGGCTGCCCACTTACAATGAATACTGGAATGGATCAAGGACGGCGTAGTTAAACCTTGGAAGGAGATTGAACAAGCTCAATCTGGTGGCTCCCTGAAAGCATTGACATGGATGACCTCAAAAACTGGAAGGCGGATATCGCACCATCACTACTGGTTACATAGTTACATAGCTGAAAAGAGACTTGAGTCCATCAAGTTCAGCCTTCCTCACATATGTTTTTGCTGTTGATCCAAAAGAAGGTAAAAAAAAAAAACCCAGTCTGAAGCACTTCCAATTTTGCAACAAACTAGGAAAAAATCCTTCTTGACCCCAAAATAGCAGTCATTTAGCTCTTTAAATCAAGCAGCCATTACCCCACTAATTCAAAATTATATCCCTGTATGTTATGTTTTTGCAAGTATTTATCCAATTGCTGTTTAAACATCTGTATGGAAAAAACACCTCTTCAAGCAGAGTATTCCATATCCTTATTGCTCTTACTGTAAAAAAAACCCTTTTCTTTGCCTTAGTTTAAATCTCCTTTCTTTCAGCCTAAATGCATGACCTTGTGTGCTATGTATAGCCCTGTTGATGAATAGATTTCCAGATAATGGTTTGTACTGGCTCCGAGTATATTTGTACAATGTTATCATATCCCTTCTGAGGCGCCGTTTTTTTTTTTAACCTTACTTCGTAACTAAAACACTCCATTCCTTTTATCAATTTTGTAGCTCATCTCTAGAGATGTCGCGAACCATCCGCGAACTTCTCGCGAACCATTCGTGGCGAACTCCGGTCAGCTGACACATCCCGGCCAATCTCCAGCAGACCCTCCCTCCCAGACCATCCTACAGCCTTGCATGGCTAGCATACTGAAAGTACAGTTGTGTCATGGACCTGCGAGTCCTACCTCTTTGCCGCAAGCTGCAAAGATACGAAATGTTCCATGAAAAATGACAAAATTCTTATAAAAAAAAAAGTATACTGGAAAATGCAAATAACTAGAAAAACGAACATAAATAACACTGAAGTCTATTCCTATCATTGTCTAGTATGTTTCATCCCCTTTCAGGAAGAGTTACTTTGAGAAGTATGAATTGTGTCAAAAATTGGGGTGTAATGTTGTATTTTTTTTATATTGTAAACTGTCACCTTTGATAGACATTTTCATTGTGATCTAGAAATAAAAACCCAAACTAAATCCTTATGAAAACGACAAAGAGCTAACTTCTACTCAACTGTTAAACAAACAGACTGAAAAGCATTTAGTAATGACACCCATCCCCACCCTCCCACCCCCCATTGTCGTATTTGTTTGTTAAAATCCTCCAGGAGGCAGAAAACCTCTCCAGCCATCAGTAATGTTGATTTGCATATCATTACCCACTGTGCACCATAATGAGCCTCCCTTCCCTTGTAATTCATTGCACAATGTCTGCGGGAACAGGCCTCCTGATTTAGGTTGTAGTTGAAAATGAACCAAAGAAGCCATTATTGTTTCTCATTTTCACACGCGAGCTATGTCTGGCGCTGGGTTAAAACCAGGACGTGCTTACTATCTATTTGGAGGTTGGTAATTTCTGCTAATGCCATTTTCTCTGAAACAGCAATTGCTCCTCTGCTCCATGGTCATGACAGTTGCTCTGGGGGATTGCAATAATGGCGCACTCTATCTAGATTGGTAATAAATGTGTTAATCTCGAAGCAACTGGAGTCAGTCTAACTTTTTTTTTCCTAGGCATTTAAGCAGCATCTGCTGAGGCTATTAAGCTCCAAAGTACACTTGCAGAGTTGGAGAATGATTGAAATGTATGTACACGTAACCATATGCCATGTGAAACGTTGTAGATATGAGTACAGCAAAAAAAAAAAAAAACACACAATATTTCAAGAACCCAAACACGCAGTGCACTCCAGATGTTTAGCAGCCAGATTTGGTTTTCGAGATCAAAAATTGACCTACTCCAATAGAACCAAGGTTACTTTGCAAATAATGGAACCTTGCGCGGCTTAAAAGGTTAATGTTTTGGGAATGTTTGATAATGACCCCTTAATTCAGGCTTTCTTTCAAGTTTTCTATTGGTAAAAAAGACAGATGGAGACTTTTTATCCAGTGATTCAATAATATTGATTAAGGTGATATTTGCTTACATCTCTTGCTGCACAACTGCTTAAATTATTCTAAAAGTTATTACATTTTGCAGAGCAGAAGTGGCTCCCGCACCTAAAAAAAATAAAAAATAACAGCACTAATATTTCTTGGTATTCATGAAAACCAAACGATTAAAAATAAACGTAAAAAAAACAATAAAGAAACAGAACTCGAATACCTAAAACGACATAAAAGTGTACGGTGCCAATTGTAGAAAATCATAAAATACCCAAATCCCAAGCACCTGTTATAATGTATCACAAAGGTGATATAGGATATATGCCTCCTCAAACCACACAATCTGCAGGTTAACACCGATATATAACAATTTGCCCATTTAAACATCACCCAGCACATAATATTTAGGGCACAGTCTCTGACCGTTATGGCAGAGTGTTTTTTTTGTGTGAACTACAGTCCCATGATGTAGTGCCAACTTCAACATCATGGGAAAATATGAGTCATGTGAAATCAATCCACTAAAGCTGCGATGCCAAAATAATAGTCACTGATGGCATATACAAAAAAAGCTCACAGATTGGTAAATAGCCTTACATGAAAAACACAATTTTACAATTTGTACTGCATGTTAACAGCCATAGGATGTTACCAGAGGGCAGGTTTAAACTATGGGGTTATTCAATAAAGTCCGAACTGACCCATCCCGAATGAGGTATCTGCCTGTGTACGGGGTCATGGCGACAGCAAACTCTGAACATTGTTCATGTAACAGCCCTGAATTTGTTCTAGATTTCAGACAGAACAAACCGAATGAATTAAATCCAGGCCTGTTGGCATTGCTAACAGTGCTAGGGTTAATTACGTGGTGGCTGGCCTGCCCTTCCTAGCCATTAAAGAACATTAACACATTAAAAATAAATTTTAAAAAGTCTATAGGCCAATAAGACCCCATATTACTATATGAAAGTTTTAAACCTCCCTATGCGGCCACCTGTCGCATTGCAGAGTGGAGACATGTCTGCTAAAAATTCAAACTGGCGACTCTGTACCCATTTCATGGGGATGGGGTTTATAAAAAAAAACAAGAGGGATATGTCATGGGAGTGGACTCTGTTCTGGGCTACCTCCTGTAAATTCTGTGCATATTTTACTTCTGTTGTCAGTGCACGGTGGCAAAAGACATGGTCAGAAGTTTGCTCTGCCCGCTCGCCCTCCCTTCTTGCAGTCCCTCCAAGATGGATTCATTCATTTTAAACAGTAGTCCAGCCATCCCTGCCCACTCCCCTCTCAATCCTCTCACCAGCTACAAGCACATACATGGCATCTGAACCAGTGAGATTGGTCCTACCACATACTTCTGTTTGAGAAGCATTTCAATGGACCACGCACGGGAGCTTGTAATGTTGGAACTGGGATGTGGAGAGGAGTGTCGGGGATCTTACCTGTGGTGGAAGTCCGGTTTGCAGAGATGTGTGCTTACCCTTGCAGATAAACACAGTCCAAGGTGATCAGGTAAGAAACCACCAGGACTGTGAATCTGTGCATGAGGGCTGTGCAGGAAAGGTGCTCCAATTTGCAGTACAGACAAGGACACAAGCAGGAGCATAGTCGAGGATAAGCCAAAGTCAGAGGATGCCAGAGGTCAGGATAAACAAGGAGGGAAGCCAAGGACAGGAGACAAGGTCAATCTGGAGAACAAGTTCAGGAGACAAAGCAGGAACATACGACCACCAGAATCAAAGAACTGACAAAGTTCCCATGGCAAGGCAGTGTTTTATACCCAGCTAATGAGCAATCTGCCTCAAGTGAAGCACAAACAATAGCCACAGATAAAGTCCAGCCCCCTAGTGCTGCAGACATAGCCAGCTATAACAGGGATAGAACTACTCAAAAGAATAGAACCTGCTGTAGCTTAGAGGCAGTAAAGCAGGCCCAGGACATCAAAAGATCCAGGTTCAAATCCCCAGTTTGGCATTTGTGGAACGGTGGCCACGCTTGGCCATCTGGATAGAATGGTGAGAACCGTGACAAGGAGCACCATGGGCTTTGCCCAGCACTGGATTGCAGGTAACGTTACCTTTTAAATCTGCATTTGAAATGGTGGGGAGGGTGCTAACATTAAACCATTATTTAAAAGGAGTTGGAGTAATGACTCTTGGAGACCAGAAAAATGTGAGATTTCTAAGGTGTGTAGATAGATGAATTGAGATTTCTGGTTGTTTTTTTATACCAAGACTTCCATATCATTGTGGAATGTATCCATTAGCTCAGGGCTCGACAAATCCCCAGTGCCAGGTTGCCATGGCGACCATGAATTTTGTCCTGGCGCCTGGGATATGTTGGCTCTGAGTGGCAAGGGAGAATACAGGTAGCCGGCCGTGGGGGAGCGCAGATAGGTGGCCGGCCGTGGGGGAGCGCAGGTGGCTGGCGGCCATGGTAGAGAGCAGGTAGCCGGCTGGCCGCTTCTAAGGAGTAGCAGAGGTAGCCGGCCATGGGGGAGCAGAGGTTGGCGGCAAGGGAGGAGGCAGTCATCTCTCTGCTCTGCTCCCTCGTGCTCCTTGCACTGATGCTGGGAGCCAGAATAGGATGTCATTCTGGCCCCGGCATACTAAAGAGTGCACCACAGGGAGCAGAGTAGGGAGATGACAGCAGCCCCACTGGACACCAGGGAAAGCCTATCCACTCTAACTCTCCAAAGGAAGGGAAGGCTGAGTGGGTTTCAATCAAAATAATTTTAAAAAATTCTGCTTTTGAGTCTATGAGTGTGTATCTGTGTGAGTGTGTGTCTGTGAGCGTGTGTGTGTATATGTATGTATGTATGTGTTTGTGTGTGTCTGTGAGTGGGATTTCAGTGGCAGCCACTAATGGTGTTACTAAGCAGCAATGTGAACACTGTCTTTTCTCTACAAAGGCAGTGTTTACATTGAAAGGCCTGAAAGGACAGGCTATAGACAACATAACCACTATATTAAGCTGCAGTGGTTCTGGTAACTGTAGGGTCCCTTGAAAATGAAGCTTTGTTAGTTAAAAAAAAAAATACTGGCTCCTAACTTGTTTAGCTGGCTCCTAGATTCCAAGCACATTTGTCAAGCCCTGCATTAGCTTTCCCATTGTACATATACAGCACACTTTGTTAAAGATCACCAGAGCCTAAGGGGCTGAATTTTAAGAAATAAATAAATAAAAATAATACACAATGTATCTGTCTTTCCTCTTTATTTTCTCTTTCTGTAATATTTTCTTGTCTTTTAACCATATTGATTTCAAACCTCCCTCCCTATCATGTTGACCTTTAATAGCTTGCCCTACAGCAGAGATCATAGTATCCTTGTGTTATTGCTTTGCAGGTGCAATGAAAGCATCTACCACATGCATTATTAAAGGAGTGCCTTGCATTCCTTCACAGGGCACATATGTATAGGAAATGACAGATGATCTTGCTTCTGTGTCAAGCAGGCAGGCTAGGGATGCATGGAGCAGGTCTTGACTATAGCAAAACAACAGCTCTTAACAGATTATAACTGCAACAAACCTCGGACCATAAACACAGATTATGGCTAATTGGGAGTGGGGATAGGAAATTGTAGTATTTGACAAGTTGTGGCATACAGTAATGAATTAATTAATGCATGTAAGTATTACATGAGAAGTTGGTGAAATTAAGCCTGGGGCTAGCAGGGTTTCAAAAGAAATCTAGTTTTGGCTTCCAAGTGGCTAGCATTCAAATGTCACATGCTACTTACACAGAGAAGGGAAGGCAGGGCCGGACTGGGGATACAAAGCAGCCCTGGAAAAAAAAAATCTATGCCAGCCCCATAAATCATTGCGCCATATATTGTTGCATGTAATATGTAAGGCTATGTCTTGCCACCCCAGATGATTGAGTTTATATATATATATAGCTTTTTTTAATATAAAATATTGGCCCTTTCAGAGTAAAATGTTTAATTATACAGTAAGCATACTCACATGCAGACACAGACAATCTCACTGACACAAGCTCATTGATACACAGCCTCATAGACAATCTCACTGATATACATAAGGTCATTGACATAAAAATACAAGCTCACTCAGTAGCAGGCACACACACACACATATGCAAGCCTACTCACTAGCATGCGCGCACAAAAAAACAAAGCTTAATGTAGTGGTTCTGGTGTCTATAGCCTGTCCCTGCAGGCTTTTCAATGTAAACACTGACTTTTCAGAGAAAAGGTAGTGTTTACATTGCTTCCTAGTGACACACACTCAGACGGTCACTAGAGGTGCTTCCTGAAAAGGCAGTGTTTACATTGCTTCCTAGTGACAGACACTCAGATGGTCACTAGAGGGGCTTCCTGTGTCAGTGCGGAATGGCTGAGATCATCAAGCAGCTCCCCCCTGCGGCCGCCATCAGACTGAGCTCCCCCTGCGGCTGCCAGTAGAGCTCCCTCTGCGGCCGCAGGTCAGCCAGCTGTCTGCCCGGCACTAGGTGCCGAAGGCCCACCGGGAAATTTCCCGGTATCCCGGTGGGCCAGTCCGGCCCTGAGGGAAGGTCTCACCACAAGTACTGCCTCGCACAGTACAAATCACACGCAGATAGATAAGAGTAGAATCTCCCACATTATTCTCAATCAAGTTAAGTTAAAGATCAGTGAAGGTGCAAATAAATGTGGCAAATTACATATGAAAGCTGCAACTATAAGAATAAATATAACAAATATATGATTGTACTACAAAATACATTGTGTTCAAATTTTAAAACCATTTTACACAGTCAGACCTATCCCAAGGAAATATTTTACCAGTTGGAGAAATGTCTTCATCTGAATGCTCTTTGACTTTATCCCTGAGGCTCTGTGATTTGTTATTGACGAAACCTCAGGGGTGGTGCACTTTAGGCAGGGGGAGTGGCCCAGTCCAGTATTTCTAGGGCACACCCACTGCATATATTTAGAAAACAGTCAAACATGGGGGAAGGGATGCAGAAAGGTATCCCTGAAAGATCATATCAAATTGCACTGCCGCAATCATGGAATATGAGATAATGGACCATTAGCTTACTGGCAGTATCTGTTTGAAAGTGAATGTACTGTGATCACAAATGGATAAGCAGATCAGCAGCATTGCATACGTACATTATGGCATTTAAAAGACGCTCAATTCAGTTTGCCAAGAAAACATGCAGATAATGATTACAATCATTACCTCCCCCCCCCCTTTACCTTTCCCTTCACAGTTCTGCAAGAACATGGACAGGATCCAGGCAGGTTACAGTAAATCTGCTGTCTGCATATTGCATTTCTATAGTATTTATTAATATCCCTTCTTAATACATGAACCTGCTTCTTTTTTTTAAAGTTCTTTCCCACTGAGCAGACACTCACTTTCTTTATCACCTGACTTTCAGGACACATTACAACCTGCAGATGGTGAAAATCCCAGGAAGTCAACCGTTTCTAATCTGCTTTAATCCCACATCAAGCACTATCATCCCATAGTCAAAGTTTCTTAAACCTTGGTTACTCCCGTCTTCCCTGTTTTAATTTTTGGTCGAACAATAACGGTCATGACAGTTAGTCTGCATTATGTGTTTATTCGTTACCGCATGTTTTTCTGTACTGATATTTCCCATAATAAGCAGATGCACCCAATAGAGAGGTCATTTTGTGGGTATATATGGTTTCACGGTAATTAATGCTCTGAGATATTCCATAGCTACTTATTCTCTTCACATTATTCACCTAGTTGTGGGAAATGTCAGCTTTCTTACATATTTAAAAATATAATTGAGGCGGAATGGTATCAAAGAGACTGCAAGGCTAATTCCACTAGAACTTTGATCATTTTAGTTTGGTTTGAGAATTCTGGCTACTCACTGTGACTGACAAACCTCTACCTTCAGGTCAGCCAAAAATACAATATATGTTGAAAAATATAAAAACTTATTTTAGGGGGGCGGAGCCTGAACGCCGATGGAGCAGGACGCATAAACCCTGAGCTCTCCCGTCCACGAGCCACAATTAGCCAACATCGGCACCTTTTCCCCGACCACCCAACAGCAAAAAAGGGTCACACGCCACCCACAGCACCCCCGCTCAACACCTCCATGGGGGGCAACAAAAAAAAAAAGGAAACCCCTCTATCTGTGGCATCGATGTTTCGCGCCACCAGGGAACAGGGGCGGCCATCTTTAACTCAGGAGGCCCAAGAATCCGGAGCTGAAACCGACGACAGCGAAGACCCAGACAGAGAAGCAGCTACACACTGCCGCACAACGCCTGAATCACTTACCAAATCCGATCTCCGCCAAATGCTGCAAGATGCCACAGCAGACATAAAGGCACACACAGCCACAGAACTGGAACGCCACATCTCAGGCCTAAAAGGGGAAATTGAAGCCCTGAACAACCGCACAGCACAGGCAGAAGCTGACATCACACAAATTAAAGTGAACACAACCCAACACAAGCAAGATATTTTTTATTTAAGCGACAAAGTGCAATTCCTTGAAGACAGCCTGGAAGACCTTAATAACCGGTCCCGCAGGAACAACATTAGAATAAGGGGCATGCGGGAAACAGTAGATACGGACGCCATACTACCCACGCTACAGGAACTGTTCCGGTCCTTACTCCCGAATTCCACAGACCAAAACAGGGAGATAGACAGAGCACACAGGGCACTGCGACCCATAGCCCTCAACCCATCAGTTCCCAGAGACATCATCGTCCGCCTATTACACTTCGCCACGAAAGAAAAAATCATGGCGGCAGCCAGAGCCATGCAACCAAAACATGGGTCTCACGTGCTTACCTTCTTCCAAGACCTAGCTCCATCCACTCTGAAAAAAAGGAGAGATCTAAAACCACTCACTATAGCATTAGCCCAACAAGGACTAAGATACAGATGGGGTCACCCCTTCAAACTTCAAGTCCGCATAGGAGAACAAGAACACGTGCTACACCACCCGTCTGCAATGGAGGAGTTTGCAGAGGCCCTGGGAATACAGCTCGCCACCATGGCACCACCGAGAGACCGGCACAACAACAACGAAGCCAGAGGAGCTTACGCCAACAACCGTCCCCAACAGACATACCGACACCAAGCCAGCAAAGGGCACCCTCCGACGACCGGGGCTACCAGCCCGGCCACTGTGACCTGAATTCAGCCCACGCGGCCTCTGGACTTTCTTTTCACCCTGCGGAGCTTACCGCTATAAACCAAACGAGGACTCAGGCCTGTATATCCTGATATGTTGAAATGCTGAAATGTTTTACTGTTTTACTGTTTTACTGTTTTACTGTATTTACTGTATTAACGTTAGTACTCGTTCCTGATATGATGAAAAGGTGACGGAGAATAGGCTGACACACTTGAGCCACCAACACACTAGATCAGGGGAATAAGCCTCAACTACCAAGGCCTCTGGCCTTCCTCTTCACTGCCCCCCCTTTCTAACCGCACAATCCCCTACGACGATAGACCACTATCTTAGAGAGGGGCCGGTTAAAACCATCCTAAAGCCCTATTAACACTCCCAAAATCAGGCCAACCACGACACAACCCGCTATCGCAGCGACAGACCCACCCCATACCACGGCCCAACATGACAACCAAACCACAGCGCTAGACAACTGAAACACCAGGAGACAAAACATTTGGAAACCCTACACTATGTTCATATAATAATAAACAAAAAAAAAAAAGACAGGTGGGAGACAGGAGACGGACCCCCAAAGGCCCTCCAGAGCTCTAATACCCAAGAACCAAACGACCAACCCAGCACACGAACGACAATTTCAACACAATGCTAACACCTACAGAGCGACCCCTGAGCACAGGCCATCTGGAACCCTTCGTAACCCAGGAACATACCATAACTGGCAGCAACTATTAATGACATGTACATTTTCTCTGCAGATCCCCGGATCCCTCAACGCCCCCACACACCAGGCCATACTGCAGCCCCCACCTAAAAGAAACTCCAGCCACCGGTTTCCAGTGACCCGACGAACCACCACGACTCAGGTAACAATGGCATGGCTCGGAGAGGAC
Organism: Pelobates cultripes; assembly: GCA_933207985.1. NCBI lineage: Eukaryota > Metazoa > Chordata > Amphibia > Anura > Pelobatidae > Pelobates > Pelobates cultripes. The sequence continues at coordinate 6,661,509 of OW240923.1, read as the reverse complement.
GGGAGGTAAGGGTAATCCCCCCTCCAGACAGCTCCGACCCAACTCACACAACCTACTAACGACCAATCCCCAGTAGCAGACGACCACACCTGCTCCCCCCCAGCCGAACAACAGACCAACCAAAGGGAAAAGGGAATAGGACCGCACCATTACACCGGTACCTACACCCCCTCAACCTCCGCCCCCGCCACACCCGGCAACCTAGGTATAAGACCGGGGAACTCCCGACCCTTACCCCACATACAAGGTAAACCCCTGACCTACACCCACGGACTCGGTCCCCCAAGCCCAACGGTCACAGAATATACAGACAACCCTTCCACCCCGGACCCACACATTCCCCTCCCTACATCCCACATACCCCCCAAGTGGCACTCAGCCACTGCATACTACAGACACGCAGAGAACCAACTCACACCACACACCTCAGAACACCATGAACACCAATCTGACATGCGTATCCATCAACTGCAAAGGCCTTAACAACCCAGCGAAAAGACATAAACTAATGAGATGGGCAAACCGTACAAAAGCAGACATAATATTACTGCAAGAAACCCATTTCACGCAGGCCAAACCCTTTCCCCTTCTTAGCAGACAATACCGAGAGTGCCACATGGCAAACTCCCCTACGACCAAACAAAATGGAGTTGCTATCCTGATGCGAAAAACCTGTCCACTCAGCACCAAACAAGTACTGAAGGACCCACAAGGCAGATATATCACTCTCACGGGACAGGCAGGACACAACCAATACGCCATAACCTCACTCTACGCCCCAAACACTCCAGACAAAGAATTTTGGGACACGTTCCACGCACACTTAGCCCTAACCCCGGGCCACCTCAAAATTGTAGGCGGCGATTTCAACGCCACAATGACATCGGCGGTCGACAGACTACGAAGCCAAACACGCCCAAATCCCACACCCAAAATAGACAAACTACTGCAGGACTTCGTACAAAGACAGAGACTGGTAGACATCTGGCGCCTGCTCCACCCGACCACCAGGGACTACACATTCTATTCCCACCCACACAACTCGTACTCCCGCATCGACCTTTTTCTGATTTCACCCTCCCTTACGCACATGACCCAGGCAGCCGACATAGGCAACATCACGTGGTCAGACCACGCAGATATCACAATATCAGTCAAGGTCCCCGACGTAGCCAGGCCATGGTCCTGGAAACTTAACCCCACACTGCTACACAACCCGAAAATAACAGAAGCGATCCAAACGGAACTGACAAACTACTTCACACTAAACGCACCCTCGGCACCTTCACCAGGCGTACTGTGGGCTGCCCACAAGGCAGTCCTAAGGGGAAAAATTATAAGCCTAGCATCCCACCTAAAACGAACACAACTGGCTGAGTTAGCAACAGCCCTCACGACTCTCAGATCCCTAGAAACGAGCCACAAACAAAACCCCACACAAGACATCCTTACGGAAATAACAGAATGCCGAACCAAAATTAAAAACTTCATGACCAAAGACACAACCAAAGCTATGCAATGGACAAAACAAACCTACTATGAAAAATCCAACAAGGCCGACACCCTACTAGCCAGGAAGCTGCAACGCAGACTTGACCGAAAACAAATAAACACAATACAATCACCAGACGGCACCACACACAGCACGCCGTCTAAAATCGGTGAAGTCTTCCAAACATATTTTGCCACATTATACGACCATAGCCCCAACACCAGACTGCAACCCGAAGAGTCCAGACAAACTATAGACGAATACCTACAAAAGATACCCCTACCAGCCCTAAAAAGGGAGGCTATATCCAAAATAAGTGCACCAATCACTATCGAAGAACTAGCCAAAGCCATCAAAAACACTAAACCCAACAAAAGCCCGGGACCGGATGGCTTCACGGGCCTCTATTACAAAACATTTCCTACTATACTCCTCCCCCACCTTTGCAACCTCTTCAACACGATACTACAGGGAAACCCCATACCCCCTGACCTCCTAAGAGCAAACGTGTGCCTGCTTCCCAAACCAAACAAAACCCACCTGGACCCAAGCCACTTCAGACCGATATCCTTATTAAATGTAGACTTAAAACTACTTACGAAGCTACTTGCAGACAGAATAAACCCCCACGTACATAAACTTATACACCCCGACCAAGTAGGCTTCATACCCCACAGACAGGCATACGATAACACCAGACGGACCTTTGACCTCCTTTGGACGACCTCTCATCGACGAATCCCCACCCTATTCCTGTCCCTAGACGCCGAAAAGGCATTCGACCGAGTATTATGGCCTTTCCTCTTCGCCACCCTACACAAATTCCGGTTCCCCGACTCGATTCTCAACGCGCTCAACATCTTATACTCCACACCGGAAGCGAACCTCCTAATCCCAAACGCTCAACCCCCCTCTTTTCGCATCAACAACGGGACGAGACAGGGCTGCCCCCTTTCCCCACTCCTATTTGCCCTCTCATTAGAACCCCTACTCCAAGCCCTACGCCTAGACCCAAAAATAAAGGGAGTATATGTCAGGGAAGAAGAATATAAAGTGGCAGGATACGCAGACGACCTACTCCTTACCCTCACGGATCCGATAAACTCACTCCCACCCCTACTACACACCATACAAGAATATGCACAGGTCTCAGGCTACCGCCTCAACCTGGATAAAACAGAAGCACTCCCAGTACAAATCCCCCAGGAGGACCTAGACTCATTAAAAATAAACTATCCGTTTCGCTTCAACCCCACGCATATACACTATCTGGGTATAGACTTACCAGCAGACGTCTCCCAGACATACAGACTCAATTATCCCCCCCTACTACAAAAAGCAACAGCGGACCTTAAAACATGGGAATCCCACTCCATCTCCTGGCTAGGCAGGGTGGCATGCATAAAAATGAACCTCCTACCGAGGTTCTTATACCTATTCCAGACACTACCGGTTCAAATAGTCGCCAAGGACTTTAAAATACTACAAACACAAATAGATCGCTTCATATGGGCCAACAAACGGGCCAGAATACGTAGAGACATCCTCTACCTCCCGACGCGCTCGGGGGGCCTAGGCCTACCCCACTTCCTCCACTATTTCCACGCAGCCCAACTAGCACAGATTAAAGCACTACACGCACCCATAGGGTTGAAAAGATGGGTAGACCTTGAACATGATCTGTTCGGCCACGACTTCCCTTCCCTCTACATCTGGGTCCCAAAACAAGCCAGACCACAACCCCCGCACACCACACCGGCACTTGACACCGCGATTGCAATCTGGAACAAACTTTCCATAAAACACGGGCTCGCATCGAACCCTTCACCTCTGACACCAATCCTGAGAAACGAACACTTCACTCCAGGCATGACCCCAAAAGACTTCGCGCACTACGAAGACAACGACCTCGTCAGGACATATCAATTTTTTCAAAACCATAAAATCATAGCTTTCACGGACCTGCCACAAACCAGACCACTCACCACACACAACTTCTTCCGCTACCTGCAAATCAAAAATCTCCTAGACACCCCTACCTACAAACAAGCTGGAAATACCCCCCTCACCGTTTTTGAACAGGCATGCATCCATGCCCCCATACAAAAAAGTCAGATCTCCACAACCTACGAACTACTGCTCAAACCGATAGGGACACACCCACCGGGGTATGTAATAGCATGGGAAAGGGATCTAGGACCCCCCGCAGACCCCACAGACTGGTCCGCAATCTGGGTAGCCACAGCGACAGTGACGATATGCGTAACACATAAAGAACAGGCATACAAAACCCTGATGCGCTGGTACCATACTCCGCTAAAACATAAGCAAATGGGACTATCCACCTCAGATAGATGCTGGAAGGGGTGCGGCCACAAGGGAACGTACTACCACATGTGGTGGGAATGCCCCCACATTGCACAAATCTGGACCGACATAGTGGCCCTGGCCTCCAGAGTCCTTCATGACACCATCCCAAGAGACCCGTGGTTATGGTTGCTATCCAAACCGCTGGTCGGTACACCACGGGCTCATAACAAACTACTAGCCAAACTAGCCTTGGCAACAAGGAGAGCCATAGCCTCCCATTGGGGCTCACCCACAGTCCCGTCACTCACTGACATAAAGAAAAAGATGAACGAAGCCAGGGCAATGGACAGTTTATCTGCACTCATTCATGACACCACAATGCATTGTGACAAAATATGGGATATGTGGCTCATGGAACCCACCACAGCCACATAAGACACCCCCCCAAAAAAAAAAAAAAAGGGGGCAACCAACCACGAAAGGAATCACGCATAAACACACAATCCATAAGGGCCAAGACGTCAGTGTCCAAGACAGGTCCACCATGTAATACGCAACTCCGAAAAACCACACAACCCACAACTCAGGGACACCTTCTCACCCCCACCCAACCCCCCCACAACCCCAGCAGAAACCCCACAGCGTGGATTCCCCATCCCACACTCCATCCCGGAACTGAACTTAACCCACTCTCGCCCCCTAACTTGCAGTTCCGAATCCGCGTACCATACCAAAGAAACTCGATCTTAGGTTTAAACTTGTTACTATTTGTCTGGTTATGTTTTGAATTGATTAAATGTATGGAAAATCGACAGAACAGAATAGTACATGAGAAAATAAGGTTGCGTTAGCAGTATACTACTCTACGGGTATATACCTCTCTGTATCACAATGCATTACTACACTGTTTATCTTTTGGCTTTTGCACAAGCCCACGCATTACCTTCTGTCCATCATGTGTATACTTACTATTTCTGTCAACTGGAAAATAAAGAATTTAAAAAAAAACAAACTTATTTTAAATGATTTTAAAAGCCCCCACAGGGGAAAATCCATGTGCAATGCAAGGACTATCAAAAGCTATTTGTGCAGGTGCAAAACCGAGTGTTCATGTGTTGTTCAAGAACATGGATAGTCATTGTAGGAAATACAGCTAGATCCTATGATGGTTGTGAGTTACATAGGCTAAAAAGACCCTGTTTGAAGCACTCACAATTTTGCAACAAACTAGAAAAATCACTTTTGTAAGGGAGTGAGATAAAATGGAGCATTCTGCAAATCACAGTTATAAGCAAAATTACGTTGGAAGGCAGGGAACCTCCTTGGATTCTAACCTATGAAGAAGCATAGGTTGTTGCAGTGCTTGGAGTGTGGGTTTCAGTTCAATCTGCTACCTGTATAGATTGTTGATACATTTGGCTATTGTGTCAAACTCCCCTTTTTACCTGAGTTTGCCAAAAGCTCCTGGAGGAGCCTGTTCGTGCAATTGGGATTATATGGTTCGTTTACCGAACAACCGCACAAACAGAGACCACCCTGGAGCTTGTTAACATCTATCAACAACCTGGAATGTTTCTCACCACAGTGTTCTAATTGTTCGTCAGGGTGGCCGCTCTTCCTATAAGCAATCATGAGGTGGTGGCCATCTTGTTCGCATGAATGCAGGCAGCGGTGTTTGGGTTTGAATATCTTGGAATTAAAATCGGCTACAGAAACTCCCGAACACCACTGGACTTCCATTATCACCTGCGTTCGGTTTTATACAAGTTAGAAGATCACTGTTCGGTGGGATCATTCATCTGGATGAAAGGAACAAGCTCCAGGGTAAGACTATTGACTCTGTCTGTTCGGTAGTTTGTTCGTTTTCAAACTACCGAACTAGACCGACCACAAGCCCTGATTCTCTGGAACTGTTTTGAGCATGGGGCAATGCTTGCGGCCGGTCAAATAAAGGGCTTCCATGGAATTTCTGAACCCCTGAACTGATCTGGGTGATTTTTGGATATGTTGGTCACCCAAATCAGGGCTATCATGGGGATTTGTGGGGATATCATGTGTTTTGGAGTACTTTTGGGACTTTTTAGAAATTTGTGTTTTTTTTGCCTGGAGATAATTGAGTTGATACAGTAATAACTCAATTATCTCCCAAGCAGAGGGGAGGGGTTGTTTGCCCTGTGTGGGAGTGCCTTACATTGTAATTGTGTGGTTATTGGTTTGGATATTTGTGTCCCTGTCCCCAACAAGGTCCATATGGGTGTCACCCTTGCTTGGAGACTTGCATAAAAGGCCAGTGTGGCACCATTAAAAGCTGTTCCAGCTTACACTCAAACTGCGTGTTGTCCTATTATTGGAGAGAAAGAAGATTTACTCCTGTGCCTGCTGTTCCAGCTTGCAGGGGATGCAACAGGAAAAGTCCATGTAAGCACTAGAGCCAATTCCCCATTCGGTTCCAGTCAAGCCATGGCAACTGTGGGCAGAAGTGCTGCGGTTTGTCCCCTGTTCCAGCTAGGAAGCGGTCCTTGGCAGAGGTACCCAGTCGGGATACAGGGAGCTCCGTTACAGCTATTATATTAACACGCTCACATTCTGAGATTTAGATCCAAGTGCAGATATTTTTCTTTGTGTTACTGTGTTTTCATAATACTTTTCCCATTAAATATTTAGGCAATGGCTGCAGCGGTGAAAAATGAAGGTGGGCGGCGCTTGACTACTGAAGCGGAGGGTCGCATGGCTGAGGAGCTCCAGGCCACTACAAACAAAAAAAACATTTTCAGCCCCCACATACGGGTTAAACCCTCCAAGGGGGGACCCCAAAGCACACCGGAACCAAAATGGGGCGAAAAACTAAGAAACTCAAACCTGATAAACCCAGAATGGACTTGCACATCAACGAACTCTGGCGGCAGGCCCGGGGCGCAACTAGCTCCAAAATGGCGTCCATACATGGCAGATGCTCAGACTTTTATGATGAAACGTCAGATTAAGCAGAGGAGATGACGCCTCCGGCCCAGCCACAGCAGCCACCGAATTGGAGACAGCCCCAGCCAACCGCGGTAAAATCCACGCCGGTGAGCATGGAGGCAATAAGAGAATTGATGGCAGATCACCACAAAAAAATCTCGGCCGATGTGGCTTCAATCCGGGAGGCCTGACAGGGCCTAGGCAGCAGGCTCAGGATCGTGGAGACTGCCATAGAAACCCACGACTGCCAAATAAAGGAGCTGCAGCATGCAATTAAGGAGCTTAAACAGCAGAACCAAATGACAGAGTTAAAAATCGCCACGATGGAAGACAAACGCCGCCTGAAACACCTAAAGATCAGGGGCATTAAGGACGATATACCTGATGCAGAGCTGCCTCACTTTGCACACAGGCTCATCACAGCATTGTTGACCCCAAAGTCTGCCAAGGCAGTGACGCTGGAGGGCATGTTCCACATTCCAAAGTCTGCTATAGCCCCAGCCACGGCTACAAGGGATGTGATCCTACAATTCCAGACCCAGAGGGACAGAACCACCATCCTGACAGCTGCCAGAGAACACCCAACCTTTTCGAAGAAATGACCCTCGAGTTCTATTCGGATCTCTCTGGAGCCACACTGGCGTGGAGGAGAGCTCTGCAGCCATTTACCGCCCATCTGCGAACGCACCAAGTGAAGTACCGCTGGGGCCCTGCACACACCCTGCAGGTCACCAAAGGCGACACCACGCACATCATTCGGTCCCTACAGGAGGCTACGGAGGCCCTGAGGCATCTAGACCTCCCCCTGGACATGCCTAACTTGTCTAAGCCTCCAGCGAGCCCCACACACCCTCCAAACTGGGTCACTGCTAATGCTCTGGAATTTGTCCCCAGGCGGCCAGCCGAGTTACCGGCCGATGCAGCCACAACCTGAACTTCAACTAAGACTGGAAGCACCATAGCTCACGGTTCTTGTCCATATCCACAGGTATTTTTTCCCGAGCTTTTGGCTGCATTTTTGATGCTCTTGTGTTTTCGGTTCTACTGCCAGGGAAATTGCCGCCCCACTTTATATATGGATGCACACGACAGAACACTGATCGATATGACCCCAGCACACGCCAGGAACACACAGACCATATGGTTTTTCCCTTGTTATTTGTTTCCTCTATTTACTCTAGTTTCCTTTGTCTTATTAGTCATATCACAAGTAAATGAAACTAGCATGTTCTCCATCATTAATTTATAAAAAGGCAGTTATAAAAATGTACTCAATAGCATAGCCAGCCTCGCAAGACTAAGCACTGCTTTATATCCAATTACCATAGCCATAACCGACCAGTATGTATTCAACTGCATTTACGAAAAAAACGATACAAGAAAACTAAGCCATGACATTGTTTTAACATGTAGTTTGTAATCTGCGATTGTGTTACTGTCGGGGCGATAATCTTATCCCGATGAAGCTATCTGTCCATATCTACAGCTTTGACTGCTACTCAGGGTTTTTTCTTTTATGTTTAATTACTGATAAAATCTACCAGAATAGGTTTTTTAACTATGAAAATCGCGAAACCGTGTGCCATGACATGATATATGAACCTCATGTGCTAGCTTGTAACACCCTTATCTTAACATTCTTGACTAAAATTTAAAAACTGTGCATGCATATCGGTTTACCCCATTGTTACAAATGCTATAAATTTGCTTGAGGAGTGCCATCGGGGTACCTCAGGCTTGTATGTTACTCTTGATATGCACTACAAAAATAAAGAATGTATATAAAAAAAAAAAAATGAAATATAAACCATATGCCAACTATTTCAAAAAGGAAAATATTGTAACCTTGTAACCTCATCCAATGAGCATGTATTTGAAGCAATAAGTATGTAGCATGATAAAGCAATAATGGTCATGCTTTCATTGAGCAAAATTAATGCTTCAGATAATAAAAAAATTCGGTTCAGAGACCAACAGCCTCAGTAAAACATAAAAATGAAGAATCTGTTCATTCTTACCACGAGAGTCCTGGCATGTAGATTCTAAACTCCAGTACAGAAATATGGATCAAATTGCGGCAATAAAAAACAAAAACATAACTTGGTGCATTGATACAAGCATTGTTGGTGGAGAGGGGGGGCACAGCAGGGTAAATGCGTTTTGTGTCTGTATGGCACTTCCACCCTGGCTACTGATGCCCAAGAGATGTCGGAGCTGGAGTCAGACCTCCAGCAGCAAAGTGGTTGAACTGCTCTGTACGCATAGCAAAAGGCTGCACATACTTTATTAGGTTTTTGACAATCTAGGCAGGGCTACTCTGACTTTAGTACATTGATGGACATTTAGAAAGACCTGCAATGGAGTCAAAACATTCCATATTCAGAACTATAATGCAAACATAGTGCACATTTATAGTTTCTGTTGGCATTTTTGCTTCAGTCTAGCAGAATTGGATGTAAGATGTATTCCGCACTATTGATTTTTTATGGTCGGACGAAATGCGCAGGGTGGAGAGACGCACTTGGTATTTGTTAACTTTATTTATTTAATATATTTCTTGCTTATTTCATTTTATTATCTGATCCTGCTCCTGGGAGGTCCTGTAAATTTGTTTTTTGTATCAAGTGAAGTGGATTGAGATGGGCCTTTTTACATAGAAACATAGAATGTGATGGCAGATAAGAACCATTTGGCCCATCTAGTCTGCCCAATTTTCTAAATACTTTCATTAGTCCCTGACCTTATCTTATAGTTAGGATAGCCTTATGCCTATCCCACGCATGCTTAAACTCCTTTTCTGTGTTAACCTCTACCACTTCAGCTGGAATGCTATTCCATGCATCCACTACCCTCTCAGTAAAGTAATACTTCCTGATATTATTTTTAAACCTTTGTCCCTCTAATTTAAGACTATTTCCTCTTGTTGTGGTAGTTTTTCTTCTTTTAAATATAGTCTCCTCCTTTACTGTGTTGATTCCCTTTATATATTTAAATGTTTCTATCATATCCCCCCTGTCTCGTCTTTCCTCCAAGCTATACATGTTAAGATCCTTTAACCTTTCCTGGTAAGTTTTATGCCGCAATCCATGAACCAGTTTAGTAGCCCTTCTCTGAACTCTCTCTAAGGTATCAATATTCTTCTGAAGATACGGTCTCCAGTACTGCGTACAATACTCCAAGTGAGGTGTCACCAGTGTTCTGTACAATGGCATGAGCACTTCCCTCTTTCTACTGCTAATACCTCTGCCTATACAACCAAGCATTCTGCTAGCATTTCCTGTTGCTCTATTACATTGTCTGCCTACCTTTAAGTCATCAGAAATAATCACCCCTAAATCCCTTTCCTCAGATGTTGAGTTTAGGACTCTATCAAATATTCTGTACTCTGCCCTTGGGTTTTTACGTCCAAGATGCATTATCTTGCACTTATCCACATTAAATGTCAGTTGCCACAATTCTGACCATTTTTCTAGTTTACCTAAATCATTTGCCATTTGGCTTATCCCTCCTGGAACATCAACCCTGTTACATATCTTAGTATCATCAGCAAAAAGACATACCTTACCATCAAGACCTTCTGCAATATCACTAATAAAAATATTAAAGAGAATGGGTCCAAGTACAGATCCCTGAGGTACCCCACTGGTGACAAGTCCAAGCTTCGAATATATTCCATTAACTACAACCCTCTGTTGCCTGTCACTCAGCCACTGACTTACCCATTCAACAATATTGGAATCCAAACTTAAAGATTGCAGTTTATTGATAAGCCTTCTATGTGCAACAGTGTCAAAAGCCTTACAGAAATCTAGGTAAGCAATGTCTACTGCACCACCCTGATCTATAATTTTAGTTACCCAATCAAAAAAATCAATAAGATTAGTTTGGCATGATCTCCCTGAAGTAAACCCATGTTGTCTCTGATCTTGAAATCCATGTGTTTTTAGGTGTTCAACAATCCTATCCTTTAACATGGTTTCCATCACTTTCCCCACTACTGAAGTAAGGCTTACAGGCCTATAGTTGCCCGACTCCTCCCTTCTTGTGAATGGGCACAAAATAGCTAACTTCCAATCTTCTGGGACTACTCCTGTTAACAATGATTGGTTAAATAAATCTGTTAATGGTTTTGCTAGTACACCACTAAGCTCTTTTAACAGCTTTGGGTGTATTCCATCAGGTCCCATTGACTTATTTGTCTTTACTTTTGACAGTTGAAATAGAACCTCTTCCTCTGTAAACTCCCATGTAACAAATTACTCATTTGTTCTTTATCCTAACTGAGGTCCCTTTCCTTTATTTTCATCTGTAAATACTGAACAAAAATATTCATTGAGGTAGTCATCTTGACCTTTATCCTCTTCTACATACCTTCCTTCTTTTGGTTTTAATCTAACTAATCCTTGTTTTACTTTTCTTTTCTCATTTATGTATCTAAAAACAGTTTTGTCCCCCTTTTTTACTGACTGCTATTTTCTCTTCTGTGTGTGATTTGGAAGCTCTTATAACTTGCTTAGCCTCTTTCTGCCTAATCTTATAGATCATTCTGTCTTACTCACTCTGTTTTTTTTTTTTATAATTACTAAATGCTAACTCTTAGTTTTTTACTATTTTGGCCACATCTGCGGAGTACCAGATCTTGTGAACCTAATAAAGTGTTATCTTATTTCTATACAGCGCTGCATTATGTTTCTGTCTCTCCTTTTGTCCCACATATGTATACCTAGATAAAGGGAAGAAAGGAAGTGCTGCATCTATACATTCTATTCTGCTCATTAGAACCTAAATCTTTGAGTGCAATATACCACTAAGCCCTGCTTGGTAATGGGATTTACTACACTATTGTGGCACTCTTGTATTTTAGATTGCAGATTAGATTTTTACGAGGAAGCTTATGACCCGAATGTAACACATTTTGACATTTAAAAGGACATTTTTGTGCAAGTGCAACATTGTGTTTTTTTGTTTTTTTTATTTGCCTATATCTACTAATATAGTTATTGTATCCTATGTTTAAACAATTGATTTATAAATTATATTATGTCCTTAGAAGTTTCAAGAGCGATCCTTGGGGTTAAATGTCACCATCCTAAATTGGCACCAAGCAGACTAACCATGGAGCCAGAATTCTAATAATTAAACCTATTTTTGAGAAGAAAAAAAAAAGTCTGTACATACATCACAATGGGTCTTCTCTTCCTATTTTCAGATTGGAGGTTTACATTTACCAGAAGAAAGATGTGATGCTGCCCTAAAAACCATAAAGGCGCTATTTACCACTATATTCAGGCGCCCGTCCATGTGAGTGGGTCTAACTATTATTTGTACACCAATATTTAATAGATCCCATCTACAGAATACGTGTCTTTTTTTCACGTTTTTACACATCTGCTATATATCCCGGTCTCTACCCCAATTAAAAGGGCATTAGCAATTTTACTTGTTCACTATTTAGTACTCCACTGTTATATATACACATTTTAGCACTTGTTTCACTTGTATAAATTATATTAACCTTGGTACTTTAATCAAGTTAATTCCATGTGTCTGCAAAATTCCAATTTGTCTGTGAACTGCATGAGGTTTCTGTGTACTGCTTGGTGTGTTCTGCATGGAGTGTGTCTGAACACTCTAGGGTGTACTGCATCCATGTACTGCACTGAGGGTAACTGAACTGCATAGTAGGTCTCTATACTTCATGAAAGGCCATTCCCTAGGGTGTGGAAAGCAAGGAGAATGAGAAGATCTACTGGGGGGAGGGAATGGGTTAATTGGAAGAAGATTGTTACCATCTACTTGAGGGAGGGGATTAATTGGCAGGAATAAGCAAATGTGCAAATCTAATTTTGGAATAGAGAAGGTTCATGTGTGCAATCTGTGGCAAAATCTTATTTGGGCATGGTTCATTTTCATGGAAATGTGGCAGTCTAAATTGGGGAAAGATATGGCCAACTGGCACAGGGATATAGTTCTTGTGACTATAGAGTTGGTCATTTGGAAGTGAAAAGAGGATACATTTTTGGGGAATTAGAAATTAATAGTCTGGAGTTGAAGGGGACTGGAATTTTGTTTTTTAAATATTGCCCCAGGGCCCTCTGTTTATTAGTTTCATTATTGGACTTCATGTAAGATAAATTAGTGAATAAATCCATGGAATGTCAATAAATATCTGTTTTATAATACATAGTTACATAGCTGAAAAGAGACTTGCATCCATCAAGTTCAGCCTTCCTCACATATGTTTTTTGCTGTTGATCCAAAAGAAGGCAAAAAATCCAGTCTGAAGCGCTTCCAATTTTGCCACAAACAATTTTGCCAGACCCGAGCACCCGGGAGACAGCAAACTGTCCGGATGAGTCGATCAGAGTGGCAGATTACCCTATGTACTCTCTTAATAATAGAGTCCCCTACCACCACAACCTGTCTAGACTTCCTTACCCTTAAATCTGTTAGGCTGCATGAGATCAGGACTAGCTAAACCTTTTCTCTTCCCTCCCCCCTGCTTCCTCGCCCCACTGTCACCCAGCTACGTCCCTGTTCCCCATCTGTCTTATCTCCTCCCTCTCCACTACCTGTCCCCACTAAACTCTGCTCAGTGAACAGCAGACTCCTCTCAAGATTGTCAATCTCCCTCAGTTTTACAATTTGCCTCTCCCGATCTCTAATCTGAGCTTCCAGAAATGCCACTCGCTCATACCCATCACAGAGGTATGGACCCTGGACAGAATCATCCAGGCATGCATACATGCGGCATGATGTGCACTGAGTAAAATTTGCAATCTTGCTAGCACTCATCCCCAGGTACAAAAAACACAAGTGAGCAAAAACAATATTTACCCTCTTGGTTTAAACTCCCTTGTAGTTTAAACTCCTGTTGTTTTAACTCCTACTTAAAAGAGACTACTTTCAAGCAAACTCCAGTGAGCAAGCTCTGCGAGTCAGTAGTGGGTTTATATTGGCAATACAAATCCCACACAGGTGGAAATTAAGGGGCACTCCCCCTAATTAGCTCAGCAGCAGCACCCACAGGGAGGGGAATAGAAACAAGAGAGGAAATAAAAATAAAAAGGAGGGAAAACGTTTTAAATAAAACCAGCAAGGAGAAAATATAGAATTAAAAAAAAAAGGGGGACAAAGTCAATAATCAATGTCAATAACTGTGTTCTCCACAGTTCCTTCTGGTTTCTTCTGGAGTTTGTATATTAACGTCTATTAGAAAGCAACTTAAAAGACATAATTTTTGTAAATTTTCATAAAGACTACAGTATCTGAGCTGGAAACACATCTTTTTTATGAGTTTTATTTCTTGCTATTTAACACAGTATATTTTTCTATTTCACACTATTTATGAGAAACAGTCAAAGCTTTTTTATGGTTGCCAAGGTATCTTGATGTGTATACACTGCAGGAGCCTGCTTTTAGTAGGCTCTACCCAATAATACCTATTATATTCTAAATCTACAATGTATTATCTTTTTTGTCTCTGCTCCACAAGCTGTATTTATTTTTCCTTTCTCTAGATGTCAATATTGCTGCTATTCCTACTGAATGTGACCGTATTTAAAGTGTACCATGGTGGTACACACATTAGCATAGACAATTCTACCTGCATACTGTGCAAGCAGAGTTACTGGTAAATGAACAGATTTTATGAAAAATCTACAAGCTATGGTCCCTCTTCTTAAAGCAGCATCACCCTCTCCCCCCACCCCCCTAAAAAAGAGCATTCCATGAAGCTAGAATCTTTATGAAATACTCGTACTGACTGTGTTGGAATTTCCCAGCTCAGTCAAGAGGCAATGTAGGGTCTTCTTTTCTTGTGTATTTTTCCTACATCTGACACTTCTAAATAAAGGGTGGAGCTACCACCATCTAGAAGAGTCAATCTGTGATGGCTGCAGGGAATTGGCTCTATCTATGGTGTATCCAGAGGTATCCGCTATAGAAATCGTTGCGCTTTGTGTTTGGTATTACATAGGACACTGCCAATTATATAATCAATGTGTGAGAAAATGTGAAATTAACATTTAAATTAACTTTAAATTATAGGTTTGCCAACTGTATGCCCATATTTTAACTGTGTCACTGCTAGTATTTATGTGCACAAGGGCAGCAGCAAAACAAACAATTTAAAAGAAAATAAAAAAATCTAAGTGAAATTTGGAATAACATTTGGGGCCGTAACCGAACTTCCTAGCTGAGCGGCCGCATCCACCGCAAGCTCTGCAATACCGAGCACTAAAAACCCACATTGCCCGCAGTAATCTCTCAATTTGCTACCTGAGACTAATACCCAAGTCGAGGGGAAAGTAGCATGGGGGTGGGGTGGCTTTGCCGCCATAGTGAACGGATGCATGTCAGCAGAGCTCTCCATATAAACTAGTAACTATACACGAGAAACTAGCTCACAGTTGATTAAATCGAGGTACATCGACCACTGGGGGTGCAGAGAGACCAACAGATGCCAAACGGGGCTTCCATTCGCCTTAAGGGGACAAAAAAAATAGCCTGAAATAATTGCTGCCTACCACGACCTGATCGGGAGTGGCAGGCGACCTCCCGGCAGGGAACCCAGCAGACTCTGTGGTAGGCGAAGACCCTTTTCTCCCCCCTCTGAAAGGGTGGGGGTCATCCCGGTCTCAGCTGAGACAACTCCGCCAGAAGGACACTATCCTGGCACCAATCTAGAGGCACAATGAAGCACCCCGCCCAAGATGGTGACAGCTTCACCCCAGGACAAACAAGCCCTGGTTCTAGAGCTGCAACCAGGAGACCGGGCATACAATGCATGGAAGCAATCTTCAAAGCATTCTGGGCAACACTACGGGCCCGCATGCAGCAGATACCACAGAGGCATAACAAGGCTGGAAGGAGTACTGCGACGCAGAGGAGGGGACCGTGGCGACCTACAAACCAGAAACGACACCATGGGCCAAGAGCACCCCGAATCACAGCCTGCAAGTAGCGACCACGGTGGCCGAAGATCCTCCGCCAATGCAAACAAGTACCGTCCAGACATAACGCCTACTCTGGTAGGGGCACGGACTTAGCACTACACAGTATCAAAGTCTGGGGACATAAGACACAGGGACTTGCCTGGGGTGGGAGAGGGCCCCTATCCCGATGCACAGGGGCAACAGGCTACAAACTCCATCTGGACTACACCCAGTCTCAGCCACTCATGGGGATCGCTTCATTGCCGTGGAGATGAAGGCTGACAGATTAACTGTGCCTGCTAAATTCTACAACGCAGCAGATCAGATAACCTAGGCCTAATAACAATGTCCTTTTGAAATCGTAGCCAGTTTAGCACTATTGTTGTCTCGATATAGACATGCTTAACCCCTTAAGGACACATGACATGTGCTTGTTGTGTATCAATGTGTGTATGTGTATATGTGTCTGTGTGTGTACATGAATGTAAGCACGTGTGAATATAAATGTGTATGAATGTCAGTATGTGCGTGTTATTTCCCTTACAAAATGGATGTTTGGGATTGTTGCATAAGGAGACCCATATTTGTTTTATTTATTTTTTTACAGCTAAAAGGGGGAGGGAGGAGGTGCGCAAATTCATTTCTGTATGGAACTACTTGAAAATTATTTTGGAGGAAAATAACTAGAGTACCAGCTCCAAAAAAACAACCTGTATCTTAACCACTACAATGAAAGGGATATTTACTAAAGTGAGAACTGAAAGTAAATTTCAAATTTAGGGCCGGATGAGATGAACTGAAAGCATAGCTGAATTATTCCCTTATGGTTCATGTGACTTCACTTCAAATTAATCTACAATGCTTACTATAGTGAATACCAAAGTGAGATGTGACAATACAACAAACTGTAAAGAGCCTGTAGTATATGAAGTTGAGAGCATCCCTTTCAGCAAAATAGGTTTACAATTAACCTGCATCTAAGTCAACTGGGACTCGTCAACTGATCTGGAACCAAAAGTATCTGGCGTGTACGCGTAGAGCAGTGAACTATCAACAGAAATTTGCCAATTCAGGCTAAAATGGAATAATTCTCCCACTCAGCTATTTTCATAACTTGCTTTTTTTTCTGGCAGCGAAGCGATAAAAAAACTAAATACATTTTTTTTTTTACAAATACAACATTCTATAGTTCACTATTTAGTGAATAGATCAC
This sequence comes from Pelobates cultripes, assembly GCA_933207985.1. Classification (NCBI taxonomy): domain Eukaryota; kingdom Metazoa; phylum Chordata; class Amphibia; order Anura; family Pelobatidae; genus Pelobates; species Pelobates cultripes. Next base: position 6,644,597 of record OW240923.1, on the reverse strand, counting down.
TTAGCCTTATCCCTGTCATCAAGACAATATTATAAATGGTATGTACCATTTTCTATCTAATCACTCAGGTTTTGTTGCTCATTGTGTTCGGTATTACTTAGTACACTGCCAATGATACAATGTGTGAGAAAATGAGAAATTAACATTGACATTAACTTTAATTGATAGGTTTGCCAACTGACAAAAATCGTTTGCAGTATATTGGAATCCTCTGGTGTAATTTTCACTGTATAAGGTGTCAATTAAAAAAATATTCCAAACATTCCAGCTGTTTCTGTTCTTTCACTTAATTAAATGGCAATTCAAAGCTGTGGCTTGGGCAGAATCCACATGCCACACTAACATATAAACCCAAATTACATATACATTCTCATTGTTTAACTGTGTCTCTGCAAGTATTTTGGTGCAACAAGGGCAGCAGAACAAATAATTGAAAAAAGAAAGAAAAGAAAAAAACATCTACGTGAAATTTGGAATAACATTTGTTCACATTTTCATTATTACGAATGATTCAATGTTGAAATGTCAAGGTCGAAATTCCGTGAATCATTACAGCACAGTCATAATGTTGGCTTTTTAATGGTGTCGCATTCATTAGATTGCAGTATGAGAAGCATATTATATTGACATATATTATTATTATAATTCTACACACCTCTCTATTCACACACAGTATATAACACTGACAAAGCCATGAGAAATACACAGACAAAACTAGAGTACATTCCAGCTTGGATTAACTATTGATCAAAGCAAGGAGGAAGAAAAGTATGGACAATGCACTGGTTAGACCTCAAGGAGCAGATGGACGGAAATAAAGTTAGGTGTGACATGGAGGAGGATTTAGAAATATGTTGTGGAAAGGAAATAAGTGAGACACACATATGTGGGCATGTGGACAAAGTAATGTTATAGGGAGGTATGGGTGGTTGAGGAAAGATGGATGGATTAGAAGGTGGGACACAAAGTCAAACACTATGAGGTAGTTTAGAGTAGATGAGGGTACACAAAACTACACATGAACACAGAAGAACTCCACCATGTTCACACACACACACACACACACACACAATCCCATCATACACACAGACATGGCATATGGTGTAAGGTGAGGGGGCTGGGCTGAGGATATCCAGAGATCCAGATTCACTGTAAAACCATTGAGAAACAAAAAAGACGGCAGACAGTTCCTGGGACTCCGGACACGATAACCAACCACTTCAATTAGTTACTAGACTGCCCATTTACCACTGCAAGCTCGGGATTAAACAAATATTGCACATTTCTTTATAATTTATTTCATTTATTCAAAAAAAAAATTCTGACATTAACAGTCACACTTGTCCATGAGGGATTGTAAAAGGAACTCACTGATAATAAAAAAGTCACTAATAGAAAAGTAACAATTACCATTTAAAAGGAAACAATCTGTTTCTTGCAATTAAACTGCTAAATAAAATAAAGTCACCTATTATTTCTTTTAATCTTTTTTATGAGATGCACGGATTTTAAATATACAGGGAGTGCAGAATTATTAGGCAAGTTGTATTTTTGAGGATTAATTTTATTATTGAACAACAACCATGTTCTCAATGAACCCAATAAACTCATTAATATCAAAGCTGAATATTTTTGGAAGTAGTTTTTAGTTTGTTTTTAGTTATAGCTATGTTAGGGGGATATCTGTGTGTGCAGGTGACTATTACTGTGCATAATTATTAGGCAACTTAACAAAAAACAAATATATACCCATTTCAATTATTTATTATTACCAGTGAAACCAATATAACATCTCAACATTCACAAATATACATTTCTGACATTCAAAAACAAAACAAAAACAAATCAGTGACCAATATAGCCACCTTTCTTTGCAAGGACACTCAAAAGCCTGCCATCCATGGATTCTGTCAGTGTTTTGATCTGTTCACCATCAACATTGCGTGCAGCAGCAACCACAGCCTCCCAGACACTGTTCAGAGAGGTGTACTGTTTTCCCTCCTTGTAAATCTCACATTTGATGATGGACCACAGGTTCTCAATGGGGTTCAGATCAGGTGAACAAGGAGGCCATGTCATTAGATTTTCTTCTTTTATACCCTTTCTTGCCAGCCACGCTGTGGAGTACTTGGACGCGTGTGATGGAGCATTGTCCTGCATGAAAATCATGTTTTTCTTGAAGGATGCAGACTTCTTCCTGTACCACTGCTTGAATAAGGTGTCTTCCAGGAACTGGCAGTAGGACTGGGAGTTGAGCTTGACTCCATCCTCAACCCGAAAAGGCCCCACAAGCTCATCTTTGATGATACCAGCCCAAACCAGTACTCCACCTCCACCTTGCTGGCGTCTGAGTCGGACTGGAGCTCTCTGCCCTTTACCAATCCAGCCACGGGCCCATCCATCTGGCCCATCAAGACTCACTCTCATTTCATCAGTCCATAAAACCTTAGAAAAATCAGTCTTGAGATATTTCTTGGCCCAGTCTTGACGTTTCAGCTTGTGTGTCTTGTTCAGTGGTGGTCGTCTTTCAGCCTTTCTTACCTTGGCCATGTCTCTGAGTATTGCACACCTTGTGCTTTGGGCACTCCAGTGATGTTGCAGCTCTGAAATATGGCCAAACTGGTGGCAAGTGGCATCGTGGCAGCTGCACGCTTGACTTTTCTCAGTTCATGGGCAGTTATTTTGCGCCTTGGTTTTTCCACACGCTTCTTGCGACCCTGTTGACTATTTTGAATGAAACACTTGATTGTTCGATGATCACGCTTCAGAAGCTTTGCAATTTTAAGAGTGCTGCATCCCTCTGCAAGATATCTCACTATTTTTGACTTTTCTGAGCCTGTCAAGTCCTTCTTTTGACCCATTTTGCCAAAGGAAAGGAAGTTGCCTAATAATTATGCACACCTGATATAGGGTGTTGATGTCATTAGACCACACCCCTTCTCATTACAGAGATGCACATCACCTAATATGCTTAATTGGTAGTAGGCTTTCGAGCCTATACAGCTTGGAGTAAGACAACATGCATAAAGAGGATGATGTGGTCAAAATACTCATTTGCCTAATAATTCTGCACTCCCTGTAATTTTAATGATTTAGCAAATGACATCACAATTCAGTTCTGTCCAGGTATACAATGCAAATGAGGAGTGGAACAAAAACAAGGGATTAGAACGATAAATGACAGAGTGCTAAAATGAGCATTCCATTTTTTAGAATGCTGCAGTGCAAATTTCTACATTTAATTAAAATTTTTAGACCTCACCAACATGTTTGCTAAAAATAAGGAAGAAGTAAACATACTATTAAAAAAATCCTGAAAACCAAAACATAAATGCTCAGTGACTTTTAAGGGGATTACATCATTTTTAGAACAAGCCAAAAGCTGGATTGGAAACCAACTAAAAAAACCCTCACAAAAGTATTACTATTATTCCTAATCCAAAGTGAGGAATCCTCACTCATTAATTCTCATCTGACAATGCAAAGGATTATATTTCCTATTCCCCTCGATATGATTGCAGGATTATTATGTGATCTGCACGGACAGCTTTATCCGTCACCATGAAGTTTAAGCGAACGCCTCTTAGTTAACTAAAGAATCACGTAGTTTGTTTCTTATTTCAAGTAGATGGCACAGACAGAATTGTAAGTTTAAGTGCGAGTGTCAAACTATACTGTATGAAGGGAATTTCAGAGAACATTGCCCTCCAGTGAATATTTCTATGCCGTGCGTGCACTCCTAAATGTACCACTTCGTTTTAGCCGTTCTTTTTGTTCGCACTGCAGAGGGTTTCTTGCCCGCAGACGCATTATTCTACAAGATGAGTTTTTACTATAAATTTATTGTTTTATATAATGACACCATTGCCAGCAGTGTCTTATTATTGCAGGCAACAGTAATAACAAACAAAACATAACACAATTCATAAACATTTGATTTAGACCCCAGGAGCCAGCCGTAATACAGAATAAAACAAATCGAGAATAAGGTTCTGGGAGCGTGTGTCACTGCACACCGGCTTTCCACACATTTGCCAACTCTTGGGAGCTTCAGAAATACTGGATATGCAATGTTAGATTAACTGTAGCACAGACAGATAGCAACATTTTTAGAATGGTAAACATTATACAGAGTAATTTCAAATCATTCTGTGACAATGCCCCTGAAATATTTTTATTTATTTTTCATAAGGGGGGCTGTCTTATTTATTCACACCAGCAAACCGCATTGAAGGGTTAACTGGCTAAAATATCAAGCTTAATTGAACACAAAATGTACTCAATTCAAAAGCTAGACTTCAAATTATGAGTTTCTCCAGGGCAAGCCTTTAAAAATTAGCAAGTTTTATCACGACAATTTGTCACAAACTGCAAAAGGGTAGAATTACATGAAATAAAAAAATTTTAAAAAATCACGATAATTAGTATCAAAATACTTTCTGCAGCTTTTAGAAAGCAACTGTTCTCAAAGTGACTATTGCATTGATCCTAAAGTGGTTCTGTCATCTTTTGGGGTCCGTGCATATTTTGCATTGCTGTTTGTTGAGCAGCCGAGAGAGTGCAATAGCAAGTAGATATAGTGACCTGATATTGTCCCCATGGGTACTGCCATGTTCTTTCCTCAGCTCCTGACACTTCATAACCAATATATATTGTCTCACGATGACAGAGACAATGCCTTATTGCCTCAGCCGTCACTAGCAACGTCTGGGGGAAGTAACAAAACTTGAGGTAGCTCTGCCTTTTGCTAAATTTTGTTAAGCTGATGACAAATACATAGGTCAAAGGGGGTGGAGCCTGACTGCCATGCCGGATGGATGCAGCTCAGAGGAGCTCAGGTGCTTGACCTCAGTCCTAAGCTATAATCTTGCTATTTACACCATGATGAAGGAGCTACTTACCTTCCAGGTATCCCTGGAACTGACTGGAGGTGCCCACGACTGGTGATGGTCCTGATCGGGCACGCTTGGCTGTGGGTCGGCCTTGAGGCTTTGTGCGTCTGCAAGGGTGGAGAGGCGGCCGATCTCCGCTCTTAGACAGCGTTGCTGCTTGGTGCCCTGTTCTCCCCCTCACCTCCTCTGGACCGGCAGGGGTGGTCCTGGTCTATATCCCTCAGAAGCTCCTATTTTACACTGCGGGCGCACGGCATAACTCGTGTAAAGGCAACAAGATATAGGCCCGCAAGATGGCGGAAGCCGCGTGCTTCACTGACCAACATGGTGATTTCCTGCACCAACTAGACAAGATCTTCTACGCATTCTGGGCAAAACTCAAGTTACGTCAGGAACATACAGCTCCGAGCAGACTGCCTGTGGTTAAGTCTCTGCTTACAACGGATAGCCCCTACTGCACTCTGACACAGGTGATGCGAAGAAGCGGTCAGGGAACGACATGGAGGCTAGCGGTGAGGGATCCATTGCAGCGTTGCAACACAACTTACCAGTGCCCAAAAGCAAGCCTGAAATCGACACATCCAGAAAAGATCAGGCTGATTCCAACAAGCCTGCCCGATTATCTCATCGATTCTCCACCACGTGGACTGCTGGGCTTGGCACCGGCGCCCCCTGACAGGACCCTGTTTGGACCCAGTGGGGCATTGGCTGAATCTTAAGTACAAGGGTGGACCCTCCTATCCCTGGCTCTGCACTCCAGCAATATATCCAATGACACTTCAAGCTCAGAAAGATCTTTATTTCTGCCATATTTTCCTTTTCCTTTTTGTGGCACTCACAGTCACCGGGAGGCTCTTTCACTCTATGATAAGCTTATTGCATACAGCCGTCTCACATCTTCTACTTTTCTATATACACTTCACGGTTTTGTTCTCTCACAACCAGTTTAGTAAGCCCTATGCCGGACAACAGTGCTAATTATTGCCCGGTTTTCTTTTTCTTGCCTTTAAAAAAAAAAAAAAAAAAAAAGTGCTGCATCTCTGACATATGTTACCGATTCTTACTGTTAAACATGCTCCAGCTAATGTGTCTCAACCATCCTGTATTTTTATCCATGCACTATAAAAATAAAGAATAAAAAAAATATATATATATATACACACACACACATAAGTCAAAGTAGTCCATACTTTGCATTATTTATGTTGGCAGAAAAAGAATAAAGGAAGTATAGATTAGGAGCAGGGAAGAGAAGAGGACCAGATGGAAGTAAGGTAAATATAGAGTGAAGTCCGCTTTCACAAATGAACCGGCATAAATAATAATATAATATGGGATTGATTAAAATTTTCTTTGCCTAGGTTGAATGCATTTGTGCACTGGAGTCAGGCTGAACTACAGACATGCAGAGAGTGTTCGGTCTCCCAGATAACCGGCCCATGGTCATAATCTTTTCCATTTCCCCTGTTCCCAATTTGCATTTGTTCCCTAGATGCCCAATAGATTTTATATATAATATCAGCTTTGTTACATCGAATAGGTTTTCATAGCACAAATGGACCCTAGAGGGTGATCAGCTACACATTGCTGACGAGGCTAAAAGAAGGCCAAAATCATCATCCAGGGTTCTATCACACTCGTTCCAGCATTTCGGTTCTGGACTTCCTTCATGGGAGGGTTCAGTCTGATATGCAAATTGTATAGGTTCTCTCTGTAATGGCACAAGTGAGCAAAAACATTTTTGAGACCTGACCGGGGACTAACTGAAGGGTAAGCTACTGAGCTTCTCTAAGCTTTTGCTTGTTCTCATATTCTCTGAGTTTGTTGCAATGTTTAGGTTAATATTCATTAATTAAAAGGAATATTAGTAAAAAAATTTTTTTATGGGAAATTAAAGTCCAAAGACTTGGATACAAGCAGTACAGGTGGATGTTAAAGGGGAGGTCTACAAAAGTCAAAAATAAAACGTGTAAACATTGACAGCTCTGCAGTCCGGAGTCTTATAAATCATTTCCAAACACACACAACATTAGGGTTAATTCTGTAATATGACTATTTCAGTAGAACGTTTTACATGCTCATCACAAACACTGCACAAGCGTTTCCCCAGTGGCATGCTAATTGCCAGTTAAAGTCATGTCAAATGAGATCCCCAGAAAATCTTTCCATACTTCAAGACAAGAATCAAGAAATGAATCAGTAGGCATGGAAACTGAAGATGATAAATTCTCTCTCAATATGTGTGTCAACTTTCCTTCTTTAATGTTTTTTTGTTGTTTTTTTTTTTGTGTGGTGGTGGTATATACTATCATTTTCTAAAATGATTTTCATCTGTGATGATTCTTGCTGTAGCACAAAAAACTGTCATGCCTCAAAACTTTGAAAGGAACCATAGTTACACAGTGATAAAAGTACTCTTGATGACGACCACCTTAAAATATCATAATGATAGCATTTGATGAGCACATGTGATAGTGCAAGGCAAGTGTTAACAACTACCCCTACTATTGGTTAGGTATTCTCCTAAGTGAAACTTCACATAATTGTATGGCAGGGAATGGCATGCAGTTTAGGCATGAATAGTTTCTTCCAGTGCTGGATTTGTTAAATCTAGATTCACAGGTTAACCATAAGAAAGCATTGAAGGGAAGGGTTCCCTGAGCTAGAAATTATACTATTCATTTATAAATAAAACAAAAGAAATGTAAAAGGCAAAACTATCTAAAATAATAAAAGATAAAAAATATAACTTTGTGCAAATCCTTTCACATTTTGATTGCAAGGGAGCTGTACGCAGGTAGAGGAGCCAGCAAGCAGGAAGTATTTCAGAATTTGAAATATTGAAGGTGGTGGCAGTGGTAACATACTGAATTCTTCAATACATTCTGCACTGAGGGGATAACATGTTTCCTAACAGATATTTACAAAATTAAACCAGCTGCACTAAAATAGTGACCAAGTTATTGTAGAGAATTTTGTCAGAGAAGAAAATGCCAGACATCTCATCCTTACACGGACCAGATCATACAGGTTTAGGGATTGCCCAATTATGTTAAAAATAATCCCTGTATGTCAGTTGTGAATACTAGGTTGAAGCTGATTTTTTCCAACCGGGAAGAGCAGTTGCCTAAGATGTGCAAACGTATACATCCGTTAAAGCTGTATCATTGTTCAAACCTTCCGCTGTCCAGTGGCAGATAAAGGGGTGCTTAGCTTACTTAGTATTGATAAATAACTTCACAATGCAGTTAGGTTGTGACTAGTTCCACTAAAACCCCTGGAAACCAGCTCTCTGAAGGAACCTCTCCCTGTGAACTGCAGAGAACTAGGCAACAGTTTTCTTATTTATTAGAAGTGGGCTTGCAGAGACATTTGGTTCTGTGGTTTCTTGAGCAGTAGATTTCCCTCTAATCAATATTTGCTTCAGCCAGTATTGTCAGCATGAAAGGGTTTGTGTGTGTAATGGAAATATTGGAATCTGGGCAACACAAGCATTAACTGAAACCTGAAAAAAAAAAAAAAAAAACCCACACAAATCATCACTGTGGGAAGCACACACACAACGATTATCACACTGAGAAGCACAGACAAATTATTGCACTGGGAAGCACACAAATTATTGCACTGGGAAGCACACAAATTATTGCACTGGGAAGCACACAAATTATTGCACTGGGTAGCACACACAAATTATTGCACTGGGAAGCACACAAATTATTGCACTGGGTAGCACACACAAATTATTGCACTGGGAAGCACACAAATTATTGCACTGGGTAGCACACACAAATTATTGCACTGGGAAGCACACAAATTATTGCACTGGGAAGCACACAAATTATCGCACTGGGAAGCATACACGCATTATGCTGGAAAGCACACATAAATAAACCACTCTGGGAATAGTACACACAAATAATTACACTGGGAAACACAAACAAAGAGTATCACACTGGGAAGTGCACACACAAATCCTCACACTGGCAAGCACAAACAAAAAGTTGGAAGAATAACAGTCCTTGCTAATATAAAAAGTAAAAATTCAATCTCTTAATTCTTCAGCTGAATAAAACACATACTATAACCACTTTAGATAAAGATGTACACTCAACAGGAACATACTTTGTTTTTTTAATTTACATTTTTATTGAGGTGTGAGAATGCACAAATAACAAGGAATTCAATACAACAATAACATACTTCTTATCAATTTACTTAAAATGCTATAGTTTAACCCACCTTCCTAATACTTAAGAGAAGGCAATTCAAAGCTGCATTGCTAGAGAGTAGTAGGGGCAGCCCTTTCATTACGGTTATATGGTTTACATCCATTAGCAGCAAATAGAGAAAAGGAACAGGATCCTTGTATAACAATGAATATAAAGCTATTTTTGAGATAAAGGAGTATTGATGGAGATCTAAAGCGAAAGTTATAAAGAACCATAAACATAGAAATTAAAAACCAAATGGGATGGAAAACAAAAGACCACGAAATGGTCCTAATAAGTGCCGGTAACAAATAATAAAGAAAAGCTCCTGTGTACTCGATATCCTAATCGTATTGCTACTAGAGGTTCCACAAGTCAAATATGTTAAGAAATGTATAAAACCAGCGTAATAATCACAAAGACCATGTGGCCCTAATCAAACTACGCAGGTATATCACCTGGCCTTTTACATTAACCCCTAGTATTTGTGGTAAAGATGTTAAAATTTGTTGATTAGGAGTTGTCCGTGTGTGCATTTTTTCTATTTAACAAATAAGCACTCTCTGACGTGTAAATGTCTCAAGCAGCATCAGTCTACCACTTTTCAGTATCGCAAAATGTGTTCAGACAAACCAAAAGTATTTTTCCATGTTAATTTTTTATTGAATTTCCATTGACAGAGAAAATGCATTAAAACAAATAACTGTAGATTTACAAAATTGCAGATACAAAAAAGCAAACAGAGTGCTGGTTCATTAGTTCACATATGGATAATAATAATATGGAAAAAATGAAAATTATTTTACAGTATGGCAGTGGGTAATGTAACAGGCCCTGGCCTGTACCAAAGCCTCCATTAAGGACATCTAATTTGCTAAAGGGTAGCCTTGTTTGGGGAGTGGTGATGGTTAGAGTGAGATTTACTAATGAAGGTACAATTAGAGGACATTCCATTGGAGCAAACTTTAGCACTGTTAGTTCTTTAGGAAACTTTTGGGCTTGGTCTGTTTAATCATCCCTTCTTGTCCATAAGAGCAACACAATATGAATGCTTCCAGCTATTTTGGCCAGGAAAGCCTTTGTACATTCCAGAGATTGTAGCAGCTGAAAGCAGTTGTTTGTTTCTGATGATTGTACAAGGAGCAATAAAATATATCTCCATGTCCAGGGAACGGTCAGCTCCAAAATGAAGAGGCTGGTTTCTGCGTTCACGGTTCCCAGCTAGAGGGTGAATAGCTGGATTCATTCTCTGCATAGTTCTCCCATGTGTTATTGTTGTGTAATTAGACCAATACATGGCTCTGTATGTGGTCGCAAATATGCAAAAAAAGAGACAGGAAAATAATAGGAAGGTCAGGTTTGTTGCTGAAAGTTTCTCATTAGCGTGGCTAATTTCCAGCATTGGGAAAACAAATCAAAGCCTTTAACCCAGTCTGTTAGATAAATGACAAGAATATATATATACACACACATGTAACGGATCACCTGGCACCCCGACTGGGCACCTCCGCCAAAGGACACAACCGCAGCACTTCTTGCCCTCAGTCGCCGTAGTTTGACTGTGGCCCTGGAACCATCACCTCCTTCCTGAGATCCGAAGTTAAAATTAGCTCTGACACCTCCAGGCACTGGACAACATTCAGTCCTGGGAACTCTGGAACTGAATGGGAAATTAGCTCTAGTCCTTACAAGTGCAGGGTGGCGGTCCGGTGACTGAGACCCAGACACTGTCTGGGCGGCGTCGGACGACCGGGACCCAGTGTGCCTGATGTTGAAGTAGGAGTCACAGTGTGTAAGTGGATTAGCATGGTCTGGTGCAGGGTAACCGCACGCCCCCTGGTGTTGAGCACCAGCGTTTGTGCGGCCACATACCAGGACCCTGAGGCAGCTTCAGCGGATCCCAGGAACTAGGAGCTTGGAATGAAGCAGACCTCCCAGGAGCTGAATAGGGAGGCTCTGCAGCAGAAATGTATCCAGTACAGAAATAAGGCAAGACTAGAATAGACACCAGACAAGAAAACAAGACAAAACTAGGAGAACCCAGAACCGGAGCAGGAAAGAAAGCAGAACCCAGAACATGTACACAAGACATGAGGAAAACAAGAACAGGGCAGGGCAGGACAGGACTGTACATGAACTGGGAATACAAGACAAAATAAAACAAGACAAGAGATACAAGGTAAAACAAGAGGAGACATAACTAAGTACTATATATGCAAAACATTGGAGATTTAGTTACATTATATGATCATACATTGCATAAGCCTGCCACAACGTCAATGTACCCCATATTTGGCAGGTCCTACTCTAACTGCCTAATGTCTGCTAAATGAACCATAATAAAGCACATACAGCACTTACCTGCAAGAAAAGGCAGAGAACTAGAGCAACTGTCTGCAGGGACAAACTGAAACAAAAGGAATCATGGAAAAGGAATGGGTGTGGCAACATAAAACAAACATTTAAAGGAATCCAAGAGACTGGGAATTCCAGGAATGGAATACAGGAATGAACCCAGAAAACCCAGCATTAAGAAAACCAGACGTAGAATAGAAAACCAGAAAAACCAAGAAAAACTAAACAAGATTTGTAAAAAGAGTACTGGATACCAGAAGCCATTGCCAGAATGATCCGCAGCTAGGAACAGGATGTGACAACAAGGACTTTCCCCGTTGAATCCCCTACAAGCTGGAACAGCAGACACAGGAGCAGGGACGTGGCAAACAAGGAATCTGCCTTGGGCGGCACTTTGCAAAAAAAGCCACCCCCCAAACGCCCAGGCAGATCCTTTGTTGGCCTCTTGTTCGGGGGGGCTCAAGAGCTGGCCACTTTTGAGCCTCCACCCACCCGAGGCTGGCGGCAGGCAGTGAGGGAGCATACTCATCTGAGCTCTTCCTGGTCAGCTCCCTCCGCGCCGCTTAATGAAGCCGGGATATGACGTCAGACCGGCTCCCGGCATCAATAAGTGCCACCTACTCAACCTGTCCGCCCCCTGCCTGCCGACCAGCAGCCCTACTGGACTGCAAGTAAGCAAGCTACTCCAGCTCTTCCAGGGAGGCTGGGTGGATTTAAAATAAAATTTAAAAAATATTAGTTTGTGAGTGTTGGTGGAAATGTGTGTGTGTGTATGTGGCTGTAAGTGAATGTGTGTGTGTGTCGGTCAGTGAGTGCGCATCTGTCAGTGTGTGTATGTCACTGTCATTGTCAGTGTATATGAGTGTGTGTGTCTGTCAGTAAGTGAGCGTCTGTCAGTCAAAGTGCGGCCTTGACAGGAAGGGATGGAGGAAGCACAAATCCTAAATACACCACTGCGCAGGAGTAAATCTTCTTTCCCTCCAATAACAGGACGACACACAGTTTGGAGTGTTACCTGGAATCTCAAGTTTAATGGGACACACTGGCCTTTTATACAATTTTCCAGGCCAGAGGAACACCCTCTGGACCTGATGGGGCTCAGGAATTTCCTGGAAGTCATAGTTTTGACCTACCGCAAGCATGGCCCCATGGCCAAAACAGTTCCAGGGAAATCAGTGCTAACAGTCGGTCAAGTTTGGTAGTCTTTTACAGGTTTCCCTGCAGGGCCCATAGTCTGCGGGCAGAAGGCTGGCAAGCAGGCTCCTCCAGGAGCATGTGGCAAACTCACTTGAAAAGGGGAGTTTGTCACAACACACACATACCAAATAAACACAATAAAACTGCACAATGCAGATTGCTTCATACCTCAAGCTGGACATTGGTAAGTTCTCCTTGGGCAAAGAAACACGAGAAACCATGTTTCCACAACTCCATGAGACATGTTAATAAGCACAGACATTGTATTGTACTTAAGATTTCAGCCTGCTTTTCTGCAGGTACAATAAACTATGGACATTGTTTTAAAAGCCACTTTTTTTCCTAACCAAAGCATTGGTTATGATCCAAAAATAGCCAGGACACACTTCGGAATCAAGACCCAGGTCTACGTAAAAAAAAACACCACAACATAGCAATATCAAACAAGGGTCCAGAACACCCTTTTCTTGTTCAAATGTCACCACTCTATTTTAATGGGTGAAACACACAACACAAGGCAATGTTTCAACCTACACAGGGGTCTTTCTCAAGCTTGAAAAAGATCTCTGTGTGTTTCTTAACATCTTTTAACGATGTGTATCACCCAATAAAATTGAGTGCTATCTAAAACAAGAAGAGGTTTTTTTGGACCTGTTTTGTGATATTCCAAAATTATCAGTGACCACAAACCAACCAAATACTGTACAGTGTTGACTTTTTGGATCTTGTCAGCACAGCGCTGGTTCTAATCTGGATTTTGAAGTCTCTCTGTGTGGCGAGTTTTATCATGTTATTTTTCATCTAGCATAAAATGTTGGAACACAGAGGTAAAGGGGATACAATTAACTCCGTGTCTACATGCCTGGTCTTATTCTCCCCATGGGTGAAAACAAAATAGCAGTTGAACAGGATTGAAAATGAAAAGATGCACTAAAAAAACCAAACATCCTTTGTGTAAAGTAAATCTCCTTTCTCCCTTTCATGGGCTGACATTTTTATTTACTCAGAGAGATTTCTTGTTGCAACACTGGAAGAGAAAGAATGTTATTTTAATTGTCTATTTACGACAAAACTCTGGTCCCCCATCCTCCCCTCAGCTTTTCTATCTGAAATAAATAACAAGCTTGGTAATCAATACCTACATTTCTTCCATGTATATTTTATTAATAAGCTGCATTCGCTAAATGAGACTGTAATAGGGAGCAAGATACCAAATCAATTGCTATGTCCAGATTGTTTATTTCAATCCATGTGATTGTGATGAGCCATATTCTATGAATAAACTTTTCCCATTCTTCAAGGTCTTTACGGTGCTCTATTGAGCTAAATAAATTGCTTGTTAATATTGCCATTATTACTTGCAAAACGCACCGTACAAAGGATGTTTAAAAATGTAAAAGGCCACTTCGGAGAAAAAAAAAAAATATGAAAAAATAAATAAAAAATAGAGGAGGAAAGTGGCAACACACAAGAATGCATTTCAGGTTAAATAGGCTCTCAGGTAACCAAAAGGCATCTAACAATTTGTATTCTACATTCAAAGAAACTGAATGATATTTCTCTATGTAGCGGCTAGCAATTATCAGCATAGCATTTTATGGAGCATAGATTGACCAACGTTCGTTCCCTATACAAATAAATACAATCAATAAAGGCACCTAAATACAAATCTAAATATATCTTCTTAAAGAGAAAACGAACTTTTAAATATTTCAAGTGGCCAATGAGAAATGCGTTTTGTTTGGTCAAGGAAGAAGCAAGGATAAGACTGCTGGGCGACATTAAAAAGTTACTGTAAAACCAATACCCAGTTCAGTGATTTGAAGTAGTCATGGCGCCTAGAGTTTGTATATGCAGCGTTTCACTATAAAATGCAGCACATACAGAGATTAATCTTAATGCAACTATATATTAAACACTCTGCTACTGGAAGGGTACCATTAGTCAGCCCAGAACTAGCATTCTGGCCTGGCTAATACCAATTCTGTTCAAAATCGGTGTCTTACGCCAGCATGCTGGCACTGGAGAGCCAATGGTGGGGGCACAGCCACCCCACTCCATGCTTCTTTGTCCTCTCCTCAGCCTGCCCTACCCATCCAGTCAAGGGGAGAGATAGTGGAAGAACATCAGGCTAAAGGAGAACTTTAAATACAACAGAAAATGGGCAGCAACCCAAACAAGGGGACCCCTCAAAACCTTCAACAGATAGATAAAACAATACAAAAAGATGGGGTAGGGCTGCCCCAACAGAAAAATTAGCCCTATCCCATCTTTTTCTATGAGAGAACTTGGCCTCTGTACTGATAAAGTAAATGTAAACTTGATTTCATTTTTATTTTTTGGTAGTTGGTGGGGGGGGGGGGAGAAGGACTATCACAGAAATGGAAACTCCCACCAAAACCAGTCTTTTATGAAAACACCATTTTAAAGTTAATGTACCTTTAAACACAAATTGAATATTCAGCATGGAATTAAAGAGAATATGAGTTTTGGATACAGTTTTAAAGATCTCTGAAGGGGGGCAGACAGATTAAAAATCCTTTAAATCTTTTTAAAAAATTTTTTTTTTAAAGTATGCAAGAAACCTGTTCAAAGATGAATCTACAGTCAGGCAAATAGTAATCTCAGAATTCTCTGCCTATATAATGGACTTTTTCAATTTAAACTACTATGTAATTATATTCAGGTAAATTAAGTTGAGCAGTGTTCAAGAACAAAAAGACGCATCATAAGGGGGTTGCAATATATATTGATTTTTGTTTTTGTTTTATAAAGACCCATAATATAATAGGAACGTTTTTATAGGATAAAAATCTTCAAATGTGTCATTACACAGCTAATTGTCTTCTAGATTTGACTTAATCTTAATCTAAATAGAAAATGGAGTGTACAAAATGAATAACATATGAATGGGCAGTGTTCTTGAATTCTGCAAAACACACTGATAAAAGACCTAGTAACATAAGAAAAAAAATTAAAATCAATCTTTAATCAATAAAAGGGCCGCATTCTTTAACACAGCAACCTTTTGCTGGTAATCTCTTAAAAACCACAAACACATAATTTCTAAGGGGCTTAAATTCTCAGAGCCAGAGCAACTGTACGTAACAGAGAAAGAAACGTATTTCTAATATTGCTTTGCACACAATTCACTGTGCTGTGTTTCACTTGGGAGTAGACTGCTAGCCTATAGATTAAACAGGCATGAAAATAAATGTAAATTAAATGTAATATCAAAACGACATCACAAGGAGACTGTATTGCGGTACTACTACTACTTCTGTAAAATATTATGAATTTTTTTATTTTTTTAAACTGTCTAAACAAAATACATAGGATGTGGGGGCAGAAAGGTAGTCTCTCAGTCTTATGCATAAGAAATGGCACATTTGATGAACATTTGAACACTGATGATTACACTTCTTGCCAGGAGAGCAGCTAACGCACTTTAATGAATTATGTGAAAGATTTTAGCCCCGATAAGCCCATTCTATTTATATATTCTATATTAGTAAATTGAACTCTGCCTTGCAAAATGTATTTGTTTTCTCTAAAAACTCTAATTTAGAATGAATCTAAATGTTATATTAACCAAATCGCTAAGAAATATGTCACTTTTATTTCTATATTTAGAAATTAAAAGGGGAACTGTCACTTCCCAGGATTTTAATATAATGTTTACTTATCTTAACTTTTAGGAAGTATATATTTGTAAGTTATGAAAAATGAAATGTATAAATCCACATTTCACACAGCGTTGACGTGTTACCTTGAAAGACGGTTAAACAACAAAAAGTGTGGCCAGCTGGGCACATGAGCTTGGCTGGCTTAGGGCCATAGATGAGATCCTAGTGCGATACTGCTGGTACCGAGAGAGTGCTCAGGTCCGAAACTAGAACCCAAACCGTAAAGGAAAGACTCAAATATAGAGATAACGCCTGTCTTCTTAATTTTATTACATTACCGTGTACATGTTTGCTTGCATTGACACAAACTATTATCTTACATAGGGATCTACAAATCCTATATTGTTATGATTTTGGAAAACTCAACCACAAAAAAGAGCATTTCTTTATCCTATGCAGAACAGTACCTATCCTAAAAGAGTCTGGTTTCACCAACAAATCAGCTGACTAGTAAAGTAGAATAATACTCCAGCACATCCTCAACTACCCAATGTCCCTTTATTAAAGTGCACAACAGATACAGGATGGCAATTTAACTGCTAACCATTCTTTGTCAAGTTTCAAGCATTGTTTAACTTTGCAACTGGCAGTTAATATAGAGCAAGCATACAGAGAATAGGAGAAAACAGTGTATAGATTAAATAATTGGGAATATTAAAAAAAAAAAAAAAGTGTTATATTATCCATGATCAGGATTATTCATATAATTTTATTTTTTTAAATTCTTTATTTTTGCGGGTATGCATATTAACCACTTTACATCTTCTGCATAAAGGAACAAGGTACAAAAAACAAACAGTGTTTGGCATGTGTAACAGCACAGATACTGTTTCCACACATTTTTTTTGTGTGTGAAGTCAAGCTGATCCCCCTCATGTCTATTTAAAGGTTGTGCAAGTAATTGCCTAGGAGGGTGCGGGTAGTTTGCATTATGTGCCCTACTGAGTAATGGCAGGGTTGTGCACTTTACATGGGTTAATGCACGGGTGGTTGGGAGAATTTGGACATAATGACCTTTAGTTACCCAGGGCTTTGGGCAATAATTTTGTAATAGGTCCGGAACGCCAGGTAAATAGTCGAACATGTGGTGAGGAGCTTAAAATAAGGTAGGTGGAACATAGCACGTTCGGGATGAGGGGCAGATATTGTTTGGACAGTGTAGATGGTAGTCAGCTTGCAGAGACAAATTATAGACTAACTTCTAAACATAAAACTATGAGATGAACAGTCATACGAGACCCAAAACTGTGTACTGTGGTTAGAACAGTGTGAAACATTATACATTGCTACAGGGAGATGCAGCTGCAGGTCTCAAGTCAGAGAGTCCTCCGTTATTTGCCCTGTTCCTCTGGGCACGAAGGGATTTATTTCTGCAAAATTCCAGGGTGGACAGGCATGCCTTGGTGCTACTGTCGCTGGGAGGCCCAATGACTGGAGGAAAGTTGGATCCTCAGAGAGATGTCACACAGGTGATATTTGAAAAATTAGAATATCGTGCAAAGGTTCATTTAATGTAATATTCTAATTTACTGAGATTGTGGATTTGGGGTTTTCATGAGCTGTAAGCCATAATCATCGCACTTATGACAAATCACGGCTTGAACTATCTTGCTTTGCATGTAATGCGTCTATCTTATATATTAGTTTCCCCTTTTACGTTGCATTACTGAAATAAATTAAAGGGAAACTATAGTCACCTGAACAACGTTAGCTTAATGAAGCAGTTTTGGTGTATAGAACATGCCCCTGCAGCCCCACTGCTCAATCCTCTGCCATTTAGGAGTTAAATCCCTTTGTTTATGAACCCTAGTCACACCTCCCTGCATGTGACTTGCACAGCCTTCCAAAAACACTTCCTGTAAAGAGAGCCCTATTTAGGCTTTCTTTATTGCAAGTTCTGTTTAACCCCTTAAGGACTGGACTGTTTTTGCGATGTTGTACATTTGCGACCAGGCATATTTTTACACTTTTGTGGTGTTTGTGTTTGGCTGGAATTTCCGCTCTCTCATTTACTGTTCCCATACAAATTATATATTGTTTTTTTCAGGACAAAAGGGGCTTTCTTTACATACCATTATTTATATAATCTCATGTATTTTAATTTTAAAAAAATTAAAAAATATGATGAAAAATTTAAATAAATACATGTTTTTTGACTTTTACTTGAAAAATCTTTTACTCATCTACAAAAGCGAATGAAAAAAACTGCTAAATAGATTCAAAATTTTGTCCTGAGTTTAAAAATACCCCGTGTTTACATGCCTTTTTTTGCATGTTATAGGGCTATAGGTACAAGTAGGATATTGCGGTTTCAAAACATACATTTTTAAAATTTATCAATAGTGACATTGTAACACTATTATCTGTCATAAATCTCTGAATAACACCCCACATGTACATATTTTTTTTAAAGTAGACAACCCAGGGTATTCAATATGGGGTATGTCCAGTCTTTTTTAGTAGCCACTTAGTCGAAAACACTGGCCAAAGTAAGCATTCATATTTGTTTGTGTGTGAAAAAAGTAAAAAAACTAAATTGAACGCTAATTTTGGCCAGTGTTTGTGACCAAGTGGTTACTAAAAAAGACTGGACATACCCCATTTGCAATACCTTGGGTTGTCTTCTTTTGCAAATGGTATGCCATCATGGGGGTAATTCTCATTCCTGGGCTACCATACGCTCTCAAAGGCAACGTAACCAACCTGGCCATTTTCAATGTAAAAATATTTGACCCATTTAACTTTCAAAAATGCTATAAAACCTGTACATGGGGGGTACTGTTTTACTCAGGAGACTTCGCTGAACACAAATATTAGTGTTTAAAAACTGGAAAACGTATCACAACAATTATATCACCAGTAAAAGTGCTGTTTGTGTGTGAAAAATGCAAAAAAAGTCACTTTCACTGACAATATCATCGCTGTGATATGTTTTACTGTTTTGAATCACTAATATTTGTGTTCAGCGAAGTCTCCCGAGTAAAACAGTACCCCCCA
Organism: Pelobates cultripes; assembly: GCA_933207985.1. NCBI lineage: Eukaryota > Metazoa > Chordata > Amphibia > Anura > Pelobatidae > Pelobates > Pelobates cultripes. Next base: position 6,625,262 of record OW240923.1, on the reverse strand, counting down.
TGTACAGGTTTTAGGGTGTCGTAGAACGTTACAGGGTAAAATACAGTGCTAGCAAATTAAATTCTCTGGAATTTCGGCCTGGGTTGGCAGGCAGGTCCCTCAAATTGCAATCAATAAAATTACTGAATTATGTAAAAATATTACATAAATACGCACGTAGAATTTAAATATATATGCATATTTATATATTTGAAGTCTACGTGTATATTTATATAATTATTTATGTAATTTTGTATATGGACATATGTATATTTCTTATTATTTTTATTTATTTTTATATACATAGATATATATACAGATTCATTCTAAGTGTATTTTGATATAAATATATATATATTAATTTTAAAATACAGTTAGAATAAAATTTCATATAGATAGAATTTTTTTTAAATTTTTTTTATTTAAAATTTTTTTATTTAATTTAAATTACTTATTTATATTTTATAATATATATATATATACAATATATATAGTTATTATATATATTATAATTAAATTACACACGTGTATATATATAAGTGTATTTTTATATTAATATAAGTACATATTAATATAAAAATACACTTAGTATGACATATATATATATATATATATATATGATATATAGACATATATTATATATATATATCATATATATATATATATATATATATATATGTCATACTAAGTGTATTTTTATATACACATATATACACATATATAATTATTATTTTTTTATTAACACTAACTTTATTTTATTTTTTTGATTTTACACTAGCAGGGAGACTGCCTGTCAGCACAGACAGTCCCCCTGCAGGCAGACACATGGACACCTATTGTGACCATGTGATCGCTGTGTTAAGCGATCACATGGCCACAGGGGTCCTAATCTGCCGTGGGGAGACTGTCTGGGCTGCAGGCAGTCTCCCCACAACCGGAGCCACGCTGATCGCCGCCGGGGGAACGACGGCGATCAGGTAAGTAACTCAGACCGTTAGGACGGTTCAGGACCGTCATCGGTCGGCAATGGGAAAATGCCGATGACGGTCCTGAACTGTCCTCGGTCGCTAAGGGGTTAATTAAGATTTTCTTATCCCCTGCTATGTTAATAGCTTGCTAGACCCTGCAAGAGCCTCCTGTATGTGATTAAAGTTCAATTTAGAGATTGAGATACAATTATTTAAGGTAAATTACAGCTGTTTGAAAGTGAAACCAGTTTTTTTTTTTTCATGCAGGCTCTGTCAATCATAGCCAGGGGAGGTGTGGCTAGGGCTGCATAAACAGAAACAAAGTGATTTAACTCCTAAATGGCAGTGAATTGAGCAGTGACATTGCAGGGGAATGATTTATACACTAAAACTGCTTTATTTAGCTAAAGTAATTTAGGTGACTATAGTGTTCCTTTAACTTTTGCACGATATTCTAATTTTTCAAGTATCACACATATATATATATATATATATAGCATCCAAGTAGAGAGCACTCTGGAGTCTTCGTTTTATATCAAAATAAATACTGCTTTATTGTGCAGAATATAAAAATGTCGACGTTTCAGTCACAATAGACTTTTCTCAAGACCAGGGTCTTGAGAAAAGTCTATTGTGACTGAAACGTCGACATTTTTGTATTCTGCACAATAAAGCAGTATTTATTTTGATATAAAACGAAGACTCCAGAGTGCTCTCTACTTGGATGCTATATATTGGTCAGAGATTACTTGCACCTGAGCATGGAAAAGACCGGGAACATTGAGTGCTGGGATCTGGGAAAATATATATATATATATATATATATATATATATATATATATATATACACACAGTAACACAGCTCGTGTTTACATGGGATTACAATCAAATATCATTATGTCTTTCTGCAAAAATCAAAACTATCTCCTTTCAATTCATCATTCAAACAAATATTTTGTCAACCTGTCACAATGAATGCTGCCTTTTTACTTTAAAAGTTAACATTTGAGTGCAGTTAAAATACATTTGCTGCAAAAGAAAAAAACTAAACAGAAGGGATCAATTTACTTGTTCATAAGAAATCAGACGTGTTGCGTTGGAATAAATACAGCGAAACATTCAACCGACGCAGTGATGCATTACTATTGTGGGGAAAAAAGGGTCCTCGGGTCACAAACTTTTCACCGTACCCTGCCAAGTATAAAGACATTCTAGATCAGTACTGTTGATCACATGGACCTCTCTTCTTTGATGTTCAGAAGCGTATACAGATAACAGATTATGTTATCACAGTCCAGTGACCTTAGTAAGTCACTGCGCAGTTGGAGTTAGATTTGCAATGTAAAGACTTGTTTACAGGGATTCTAAGAACTGGCAGCGGTTGATGCAAGTACCGTAATAATATTGGTAGCCAGAAGTTAGGATGATGAAATGTTACCATCAGATACATATCTTTTTCAGGGGAACTGTACCAACATACTCTAGTACCGCAGCCCAAAAGATGCAACGTGTAGGTTATCTGTTAAATAACAGGGCATATATGAGATTTTCATCGATGAATTGTAATCAAATCTCCCGGCATAATATGGGTATCAGTTTAGAGAGGTAAAGTGTGTTTGATTGGATCAAGTAAGCAACGTTCAGCAAAAATAGTTAAAACATTTTCTTTTCTTTTTTTAAATGTTATCAACAGAACTCCTAGAGTTTTTTCATCACTAATGTTGAGAGCATGTACGTGAAATATGTGGCTTAATGTCAAATATCATTTGTAATTTTTTTTTTTTTTCATACAGTCACTTTACAGTGTAAAACACAATCTTATTGTATCTGTTTAGTACATAGGATAAGAAGCAATTGTGGCATTTTCTTGATTCTCACATACTGTATACATTGTTTTTTTTTTGTGTGTGTGCATAATGATAACACACAAGCTTGGGGTGCCCCAATAGCAGTCCTCTGGCATCTTTTCAAGCATAGCAGTAGGAGCATTAGGAAGAATTGGCACATGTTTAAGTATAATAACATTAGCATAATATCAGTGGTAGGTTCAATCGTAAGGTTAAGAGTTTTAGGCTAGAGTGTCAGGATGATATAAATAGTTTAGTTGCTTGTCGTGGTGTAGTAGTGGTAGTGGTGCTAGTGTTCCCCACTGATCCCCTGGGTGGTATGTGTAGTCATCTCGTGTTTGAGGCCTAGTCGGTGTAGGGGCCAAGAGTGGGCTTAAAACTCGGCCATCAAGCTGCAGATGTGTGTGGTGCAGTGTTACCATGAGACTGTAAATTGTGAGCGCCTTTGAAAGAGGATGCAGTCTCTGAGTCTGTTCGGCTGCCCAAATATAATTGCCGTCAGCCGATGCCCTGCAGGATCTTGGTGGCGCCCTGATGTGGTGGTCTATGTCTCGCCCTCGGTGGTCCTGGAGTGCAGGGGAGAGTAGTTCCCGGTGTGGAGGTCTGGCTCGCTTGACGGGTAAGTTATAGCCCCGGTTGTGGGTCTTTCTTTTAGTTGTGCTTGCAGGCTTCTGCTGGTCCATTGCGAAGGCTCAGGTGCTGCTGTCTTGTTTGGCCGTGTGCTCTACCGTCTTCTCAGTCAGTCGTGATGGGCTGTGCCTCTCCGGGGCCTTTGTTGGATCACTGCTTGTAGGCGATATAGCCTTTGTTGGTTGCTTGCAGGTGTCCATTTGGAAACCAGAGACGGAAATATTATAACCAAAAAACTGTACCTCTGTCTGGTCAAATATGCATTTATCAAGTTTGCAATAAAGTCTATTCTTAAGCAGTTTGCAGCACTTGTTTAACATGTTTGTGATGAGCCTGAAGGTCAGGGAAATAAATAAGGCTATCCATCCAGGTATACAAAACTAAATATATATATATATATATATATATATATATATATATAAATAACAAAAGAATAAATATAGTCTCTGAGCACATTATTAATAAAGCCGTGAAATATGGCCGGAGCATTGCATATCCTGAAGGGCATGTCAAGGTACCCACTTCTAGTGTTAAATGCCACTCATGATCTTTCTTCCCAAATTGTACGCACTCCTGAGGCCAAGTTTAGTAAATATTTTAGCACCCTGGAGTCTGTCAAACAATTCGGAGATGAGGGGAATGGGATAGGCATTTTTTATGGTGATCTTGTTTAATGCCCTGTAATCAATGTATGGGCGTAATTCTCCATCTTTTTTGGATACAAAAAAGAACCCTGCACCAGCAGGCGAGGATGACTTACGTATGTGACCCTTACTTAGGGAATCTTTGATGTACTCATCCATGATTCTACTCTCCTGTGGAGATATGGCATATACTGCCCCCTTATGGGGCATAGCGCCGGGTAGCAGATCTATGGAGCAATCATATGATCTGTGAGGAGGTAGAATGTCAGTCTGCCTCTTACTGAATGCCTCCTTAACTTCCCAGTACTGTATGAGGTCTGAGGTGTAGCAGTGGGTAAGGTAACCACTCTCTTGGTAATGAGTAACACACATGTTTCTATACAGTCTTTACCCCCATTCCAGAGGGAGAAGCAATTATCTGGAATGTTATGTTTTCCTTATGTAATGCTCCTATGGAAATGTTAATTGGCATGGTTTTGTAGGTAATCAAGGGTTGAGAGAGAGTTCTTCCATCAATAGCCTCAACGGCCAGAGGTGATGATGTCTCCTTGATAGGTATCAAGTGTTTTTTTTAAACAAAATACATGTCAATAAAGTTTCCTGCCGCAACTGAGTCCAACAGGGCTTTGCATGAAAAGCTTTTCTTGTTGCAAAGGGAAGTGATATCAAGGAGAAATCTATTTTAATTATTACCAGAGGACGTATCCATCACACCAAAGACCTGTCCCCTTCAGGTTCTTAGGTGCGTCAGTTTTCCGGATGTATGGGACAAGCACTTCTCATATGTTCTTTTTTTTACCACAGTATAAACACAGACCCTCCCTTCTCCTATACTGTTTCTCTGCCTTTGACAGTCTAGTGACCACTAACTGCACAGGTTCGAGTTCGGACTGTAAAGAGAGGTCAGTGATAACAGGTTTGGAGAAACGAGATGCCAGTGACATAGCCATAAGTCTGGTTCTATTTCTAGTAATTTCCCTGGTCCTAACTCTATTATCAATCTGCATCACATATGTGATGAACTCATTTAACCTCTTAGGTAGATCTTTGGCAGCAATCTCATCAAGAATTGCTTCGGATAATCCTTCTTTAAATGCAGAGATCAATCCGCTATTAGTCCAGTCTACCTCAGAAGCCAAGGTATGAAATTCTATGCCATAATCTGAGATAGACCGATTCCCTTGTTTGATACGCATTATAGCAGTGGAAGCGTCATCCTCCCTGCCTAATCGTTCAAAAGTTAATTTAAATTCCGCAAGGAATTCCTGGTAGTTATAAGCATTACTCATATTACTCACCCATAATGGATTGGCCCAAGGTAAGGCTTTACCTTTAAGTTGGTTCATCAAGTACCCAATTTTAGCTCTGTGCGTGGGAAAAGATTGTGGTGAGGCCTCAATGTGGTACTCAATTTGACTGAGAAATCCCCGACATTCTTGAATATTACCATCAAAATGTGGGGGAGGAGAAAGGGAGATAGTAGGTGCTTTATATACTATAGGTGGAGGTGTATTAGGCAGAGGTGAGATAATAGTAGGGACCCCAGGTTGTAAATGAGCAGTCAGAGTAAGAAGCGTACTGAAAGCCTGGGCAAACTGATCCATACGGTGATAATTCTCATCTAGCTTTCTTTCGCAAGCTGCTATGTGCTGACACAATTCTGCAGGATTTATGGCCCTGTCGTAATGTCAGGATTACAGTTGATCCAGCATGCAGAAATGTGTCACACCTAGGACTAAGGGTAACATCTAACCGGACCTTAGAATGGCCGGACTTAACATACCTAAGCATAGTCAATATACTAGACAATGTCAGGGACACAGAATGGGGGAAAGCCAATAGTCAAGGATACCAGAAGTAAGGGAAGTCAAAACAAAGCCAAAGTCAAAGTCAATTACCAGAAACACACAATCAGGAACATACTCTCAAATAACCATCTAAGGGAAACCACGACAGGACAATGAGAAAAAGTAAAAATAAATGTAACCCCTTAAGGACGGCGGGCGTTCTACGCCATCCTTAAGGGGCTGGCTCTAAACGCTGGCGTGCGGCATAGAACGTCCTAGCCGTTCTTGCCGCCAACGTTGCCGGCGCCATTAGTCAGCTGCAGATCACGTTCAGGAGGCATGCCTGGCCACCCAGGAAGCCCCCCTGCGCCCAGTGACCGCGGTCTGCAGCCTCTGATTGCAGTGACAGGCTGACAATGCGATCACTATTTACTATGTGTCAGCACACACGTGGCCGCAGCATTCTCCCAGACTGTCACTGCGATCAGTGTTACTATGTGTCAGCCTATTGGCTGACACATGTAACTTCCGCAATTATCCCCCTGCAGATCGCGTTGGGGGGCATGCCTGGCCACCCAGGCACTCCCCCTGTGGCCAATTACTGTGGTCTGCAGCCTCTGATCGCAGTGACAGGCTGTCAATGCGATCCGTATTTACTATGTGTCAGCCGATTTAAAATCAGCTGACGCACGTGGCCGCAGCATTCTCACCCTGCAGATCGCGGTCAGGGGACATGCCTGGCCCCCCAGGCAGCCCTCTGCGGTCAGTGACCGTGATCTGCACAGCCTGATTGCAGTGACAGCCTGTCACTGCGATCAGTGTTGCTATGTGTCAGCCTATTGGCTGACACATGTAACTTCCGCAATTATCCCCCTGAACATCGCGGTGGGGGGCATGCCACCCCCTGTGGCCAATTACTGCGATCTGCAGGAGGTGATAACAGTGACAGCCAGTCACTGTGATCACTGTTCCTACGTGTCAGCCAATGATCTCAAATCACTGGCTGACACTGTCTCTGCCCCTTATGGTTAATTACAGTTAAAAATTAAATAATATATACATATATATGATCTAAGTATATATATATATATATATATATATATATATATATATATATATATATATATATATATACACACACACACACATTTACACATACACTGTCTAAGTGTATTTTAATTATATATATATATATATATATATATATATATAAATATCAAAATACACTTAGAATGTTACTGATTAAATTTATATAATTGTCCTGTTATATTTGACCCTGAGGAAGGTCCCGAACGGGGACCGAAACGTTGGTCGTTATTTTTAAACCTTTTCAATAAATATTTTCATTTGAAAGACCGGAGAGCAGCCTTTCTTACTTGGAGTTTGTATCTATTGGAGCTCTGGTAGTGCACCCGGCATTGGAGTACCAAAAACGTGAGTATTTTTTATAGATATATTTATATAGAATAGAAAAAAAAAAATATGTAAATATGTTAAAAATTAAATATATATGTGTGTGTAATTTCGTTTTAACTGTATTTTGATAATATATATATTGACATCAAAATACACGTAGAACGAATATATATCTATATACATAAGTATATATCACTATATATATATATGAAAATTATTTTTAAAAATTATATATATATATATATACATATATATATATATATACACATATACACACACACACACACACACACGTATATATAATAATTCTACGTATATATTTAATTAATAATTTTACATAATTAGGTCATTTTATTAATTACAATTTGCGGGACCTGCCTGACAACCCAGGCCGAAAGTATATGGAATTTATTTGCTAGCACTACATTTAACCCTATAACTTTCCAAGACACCATAAAACCTGTACATGGGGGGTACTGTTTTACTCCGGAGACATTGCTGAACACAAATATTTGTGCTTCAAAACAGTAAAATGTATTGCAGCGATGATATTGTCAGTGAAAGTGGTGTTTTTTGCATTTTTCACACACAAACGGCACTTACACTGACGATATTATTGTTGACACTAAAGAAAGTAATATACATACAATATTGCAGTTTTGCATATCAATTTCTTACACTGTTGTCATTTGGGCTATCACAACCCAGGGGCATCTATTGGAACCAAAACCGACTCCTAATTCTGTATGCACTTTTCATTCATATAGGATTGCCGTTTCCTAGCCACCCACATGATGGCTTTCTCCATGTAGGCATTTAGATATTCAGACCTAACCACTTTGGGAATGACCCAGATTCATAATGTTCTTAGCTCTTTGCTGTATCTTCAAGACCTCCAAAGAAGTCTCCACTTCTTCCAAATGATCAAAACGCAGCCTGATCAAGGACCTCGGTCATGCCCTCCTCCAAAGATTTGTACCCTCTTGGATAGTGCTCCCACATCAGCTATTAGGCCTCCCAGTTTGTTATAGAACATTGCTTTAAATTCACAGAACAATGCTGTAATGTTCCCTTTAGTAGAGGGTGTAGTGTCATTATTTGATTCTAATAATTGATATCAGGAGGAAAGAGCTAGATGACTAGCTGCTTCATCATGTGAGCTCTCCTTGGAGGATGCTGAGATGGTGGGTCCAACCGGTGCCATTTTGGCCTTCAAATTATGTATGTATCCATGTCTGAACATTTATGGGTATCCTAGCTGGATTTCTTACACTTCCAACCCATTGTAGCCAGGATTCATAATAATGTATAAATATTTGCTTAAAATCTGCAATATTACAAAATTAGTCTTCTAATGGAGGAGAGCTCCATTGTAATGGAGTCCTGCTCAGAGCTCAGTCAAATCTGCCGCTCTGTAGACCTTTCTCCAGTTTTTTGGGGAAATAGGGTCAGATCTGCATTTCAGTTTTTTTTCAAACGCTGAATATCAATGGGCCGTATCACATTAAAGTGCATTTTAGAAGCTAACACACTCTCAGTCAATGAGCACTTTCATATAGAGGGTGAACCTCAACTGTCAAGTGATCCCTAGGATTTCCCAGTAACAGCATGGATCTAGCCCTCAGATATGTTTGTTTTTATTTGAATAACTATCCCTTCATCTCTGTGCCTAGATACATATCCCCCTCCCTCGGCTTTATTGCAAGCCTATCTGACCCTCACATATATCTTTATTCAACAGTTTGATTTCAGAATTATTGAAGGACCACTATAGTCAACCAGACCACTTCAGCTCAATGTAGTGGTCTGGGTGCCAGGTCCCCCAGGTTTTAACCCTGCAGCTGTAAACATAGCAGTTTCGGAGAAACTGCCATGTTTACATTGCAGGGTTAATCCAGCCTCTAGTGGCTGTCTTCCTGACAGCCACTAGAGGCGCTTCCCCGACGCTCAATGCAAAAATCGCATTGCGCACGCAGAACGTCCATAGGAAAGCATTGAGAAATTACATTTGCATAATAATTTGGAACAGGGTGTATGCGGATGACACGCAAATCTATCTGTCCTCTCCTGATCTCTCACCGTCCCTCTTGACTAGTGTCTCTGACTGCCTCTCTGCTATTTCTAACTGGATGGCTGCCCACTTCCTTAAACTAAACTTGACCAAAACTGAAATTCTGGTCTTTCCTCCCTCAAGTGTTGTTACTCCTGTGTCTGTCTCCCGCCAAGTCAACAGTGCTATCAGCTCCACCATGCAGGCTCGCTGCCTAGGTGTTCTTTGACTCCGACCTCTCCTTCATGCCTTATGTCCAGTCTATCGCCAAATCCTGCCGCTTCCATCTTAAAAACATTGCGTGCATCTGCCCCTACTTAACGCCAGATGCGACTAAGGTGCTGGTCCATTCCACTGTCCTTTCTCGCCTTGACTACTGTAATCCGCTTCTCAGTGGTCGTACGTGCGTAATGAATGCGGCGGCGAGGCTCATCCTGTCCGCCCGCACTGCCCACGCCTCACCCTTCTGTCAGTCCCTACACTGGCTTCCTGTAAGATATAGAGCTCAATTTAAAATTCTGGTTCTTAGTTTAAAAATCTCTACATAATGCTGCTCTCACCTATCTATCCTCCGTAATATGCAAAGTATGTCCCGTCTAGGCCCTTACGCTCTGCTGAAGTATATCTTTTATACTCCCACCTCAAATGCTCGCCTTCAAGACTTCTCGAGGGCTGCACTGTTCCTGTGGAACTCACTTCCCTCCTCCATTAGATGCTCACCCAGTCTCCAATCATTCAAAAAAAATCATTAAAAACACACATAAAAACGCATTAAACTGTTAATAGCTCCTGACTGATTCCTCTTTTGCAACTGTCATTAGTCTAATACTATCCTTAACTTTTGTGTCATTTTACCCCACTCCCTCTAGCATCTAAACTCATTGAGCAGGGCCCTCAACCCCTGTTCCTGTGTGTCCAACATGTCTGGTTACAACTACATGTCTGTTCGGCCACCCACTGTAAAGCGCTACGGAATTTGTTGGCGCTATATAAATAATAATAGTAAATAATAGTAATGGCTTGAACCACAAGACAGAACAGTACATTAAACAGTCTTTAAGGGGTTAATATAATGCTTAACTAATATATGTAACAAATATGTTAGTGAAGTCGAAAAATTTAAGTGAAAAGTTGGAATATTGTACTTAGCTCTATTTTGTAACTGGGCATCTACAACTTGGCTACCTGTCAATTATTGTAATAGTCTCTGCCCTTGGTACCTAGCTGTCAACACAGAGAGAGAAAGAGAAATGGAACAATGTTTCTCTTCGTGTAGCATTGTAACATTTGCTGCCCTATATAAGTTAGTGCAGGATTCCTACCCCCCCTCCCCCTCCTCTTTTTTTTTTCTCTAATATAATGTGTGTCCTGACTGCGTTAGAACTGAACTGGTTTCCAAACTTTACCATACATTTAATAGTAAATGGAACATCACATGAAACAAAGGCTAAAGCAAGTGTTAGGTGATTTTTAATGTTCTATAATGCTTATGAATAATTTAGAGTTACAGTTTCCCTTCGGAGTGCCTCTCCTAGACTTACAATGATGATAATTATTATTAGAATCTATAATAATAGGTCCAGAGCAGACTTTATAGGTTGGCATGTCTGGAGAAAAGGATCACGTTTCCAGCTCTTTATAAATATTTAGAGTTTTGTTAGATTTACATAAACACATAAACATGGGAAAATTAGTTTTCTCAACAGCCATAAATAGCTGAACTTTTGCAAAAGCTTTGCAGACTGTAAAAAAAATTAAAAAATTTAAGCAATCTTGAGTAGAGCCACTAAGAGATGCATATATGGAAACTGTCAGAAGCCTGTTTTTAGTCCTGCCAGAAAAGAGAATATTTATGTGAAAGCTGCACAGGTTTTTGCCAGTGTCTGAGAGAGTCCAATAACTTGTTCCTAGGGAGGTTGCCAAATGAGAGGATTGGAAAATGTGCAGAGAAATAATTCCAGATGGAATGTGCTGGCTTCTTTAACTCATCAAAGCACACGCAAGAAAAGCAATTGGAAATATAATGTAGTATTTTAGACCTTTAATGACTCATTTTCTGTAAAGACCAAAACACAGGCGTTTAGCCCAGAAATCCTCTTCGAGATCTACCCTCTCATCATCAGTTTTGGGTGTGGGACAGTCCTAGCTAAAAGGGTTTTATGCTGTGCACATTTAGCAGCTGAGTAGTGCTGCACACTTACATAAAATGTCACTCGGTCCAAGCTTCTAGGATAAAGCTAAAAGCACTTTAATTTAAATGTCTCACCCTTATATATTTTTGTGAAATTTTACTCAATATAAGTAGAGTTCGAGATGGATACTTTTAACCTTTATGTAACAGTTTTATTGCACAAGATGTACTTTATTACATTTGAATTGAGTTCTAAAAATACAGTAGCGATGAATACATGCACACATTAGACGGTTGTTTAGGACAGGGGTAGGCAACCTTTTAGCAGCACTGTGCCGATATCGGATTGTGATGTCCGGTAGCGTGCCGATCCTATTGTTTTAAATTGAGGTGTGTATGCTGCCGTATTCTGCTTGTGTTATTTATACTGTAATTGCTTTGTATCGTTGTATTTGTGCGTATATGAGCTATTATATTGTATATGTTCATTAGTAGTTTGTGGTATTGTGCATGATACATATGAATGTGGGCTGTGTATGAGGGCTGCTTGTGGAATTGTGTGTGGTTGGATATTTCACGTTGTGTGTATTTTTGTTGGGCTGTTTGGGGTATTGCATGTGAGAGGCTGCATGTGGGGTTGTGTGCATGTATGTGGATTGTTAGTGGTGTTGCGTTTGTGTGGATTGTGTGTATGTTTGTGTGTGGGCTGTTCGTATTATTTGAACGAGGGAGGGTTATTCTGCATTTCTGTGTATATCTAGCAGTGTGGGTGGCTTCCCTGGGTTCCAGTGGGGACCAGGCTGGCCAGGTACAGGTCAGGGACAGGAGCTGCAATAGCAGCTGCAAGGCTGCTCTACTCCAGTGTGGATTCCCATTCACAAGTGCTGGGAGGAAGTGATCTGTGATCACTTCCTCTACGTGCTGCAATGCATAAATTGAGAATTGTCCTTCACCACCTCTTCGTATGTGAAGGAGTAATGGTATGTTCAGCAGTGGTGATGGTACTTTCTTAGTAAAGTGCTATATATGGAGACATAAATAGGAAAGCACTTTACTAAGAAAGTACCATCACCATTGCTGAACATTCCATCACTACTGCTACATATACATCCTAAGACGGGGATTATACCGTCCATGCCTTCAACAGCAGAGCTCTACATAGATCTTGAACGTATGAGTGTGCTTTCGTCACAATATACTACCTTGAAAATATATTGCACTTATATTGTTTGTCCTCTCCTCTTGTCTTTTTTGAGAGATCCATCTACCAACAAGATCCTGTGTTTATATATGTATGTATATACTTTTATATGTGTGCGATTCCACTACTAGATCCATAGACTCTAGGTGCGGATTATCTTTTTTTCTTTTTTCTTTCATTTGGGCTGTCACAAGGTTGGTGAAGTCTTGTGTGATAATCTGCAGCCCCTATCCATCTCTTGAGTACATAGTGAACACCTATACTCTGTATTCGTTTACTAAAATAAATCAGATTGAATAAAAAGTGTAGACCGTAAACACATTTCTATACATGTATGCTTTCCCCCAATTTCTATTATATGTGACATGTTTGGTACTATATAGAGACTATGTTACAGGATAAAACACATTCGCCATACCTGACAGTTTGCACTGCCCCTACCTTCAATGCATTATTTATACACACGAAACCGATGCCTACCTGCCATTCCCTTTAGGGACCAACTCCAAAAGCTTTACCATGTTGTGCCAGAAAGACAGCCTTCTGGAATTACAAGAATGTGCATCTAAACACAATTTAACACAGCAAACATGTTCTGGGAACGTCAATTTCTAATGCCTTTCTGTTACTAGCAGAATGTTTCAGCCACTAAATTCATTATCAGAAGGACAGAGACCAAAAAGAAACAATTAAAAAAAAGAACCAAACCTTTGTTTATACAGCTATTGCTCAGTACAGCTTTTTTTTAAGTTGTGCAAGAATTTTATCAGGCAGAAATAAATCCAGATAATCTCACTCTCTTTAATTAAAACAATCCTCTTACAAAGCAAATGCACACATTAAATACATTCTTTGAAATGTCTGAAAATTTTAAAATTAACATGATATGGTTTGTACTGTGATAAGACTGCCTAAAAGTATTTCAGAAAGCTGCCTGGCACTCTGCAGACAGAGGATATTTGTACTTTCAGTTTTTTGCCTTTTGTCATTAATAATATAATAACATGACATTTTGGTCCCTTTGTAATAGTGATGAAATCAGCTTGAAGAAGACATTAATACTTGTGTGACTTGATGGGAACGTAAAAGAATATCCAAGATTTATTTTAGTTGTCAAAGATGTAGTCAACTTTATTATTTTTCTGCAATTTATAAGAGAAGGTATTCCTATGTTGGCACAGGTGGGTAAAGAAAATAAATGGCACCAGTGCTCAACATTCTAAAATTGAAGCAGGAATCATAACAAACATTCTTGCAGGTTGCCTGCAGGGACTTCAACAGGCTGCAGTACTCCATGCAGGCCTTAAACAAACTCAAATTATAATTTAGGATGGCTTCTATCCCAGCCATCTCTAGTTAAAAAGGGATAAAAGTATAAAACTTGAGCTTGTGGACCTGTTTTTACATAGGAACACAAAATGTGGCCCACCAGCTACACAGAACTGCTGCTCACATATCGGACGTTGAGTAATAATCTACTGGAATCACTAAACTGATTCCAGTAGAGCAGACCTGGAGCTCAGCTAAGTAAGGTAAGAGACACAACAGACTGAGAATCAGTTACAAGCTGGGTCAAGTACCATTTATGAAGAGATTTCCACGAGACACAGAACACGTAAGCATTCCTGTCACACGTCTCATCATTTTATTCCTCTTGTCTTCTCTTTTTTCACCACACTGCACCATTTTCTTTTATTTTACAGTGATGTTTCAATAAAGGAATTAATGTATCTGATCATGAGACTACCTGCCCCTCTTTTCCCCCTGGGAGCTACGATTCCCCTTACTGGATGCCAAGACTCAGGAGTCAGCGCAGGCAGCAGACAGCTAAATGCCATCAGCAGGGAAATGGTAAGAGAAATGTTTATGCACACGCCATGTGATTTCCAGACAAGTCAAGTCACATTCAACCTATACAAACCTGGTGCTCCCTTATTAGTAGTTCCTTGGGCAGTTCCGCATATTCTTGACTTCCTGCTGAGATCATGTTTCTCTAAATCCTGATCTTACTTATTCTGTCCTTTGTCTGCTATCCAGACCACCAGTTCCCTGACTTTGTGCCCTGGGTCTTTGACAGTTTAAATGAATCATCAGAAAGTCCAACTGTCCCATAAACTGAAAATATCTACCTCAAAGGAAAAGTGGGTTTAGTTTGATCAGCTCTGCATTCTTCTCAGGAATGGATAATCAGTTACCCAGCAGAAAAACACGGTGTTCTAACAGAACTACTTCAAAACCAAGGGTTCTTACACACTACAGAAATATTTTATTTCAAGCAATAGTATATTAATGCTTCCCTGCCCACATCTAGATAATCTGTAATGTGTACAATGCCTATCAGCAATCCAACAGGTCATTTATTAAGGGGACCAGTGGGATGTGATGTATAGTTAAATTGTAATAATTACATTCATACTGGATGCATTCATTAAATATTTTCACCCCAATAGTTTTCAATACATTGATGTCTGCGGAGCAAAAAACATTACTGACACATAGCGACTAACTACCCTCAACTACCTAATACTATCTGGCGATGCCTCAGTGGTATATATACACACCTTGCCTGCAAAAGTGGTAACAGCTAATTCACGATAAAGACAAAAAAGGAACAGATAACGAAAAAGATTTGTGGGTGCAGAGTGACAGTCAATAATCCTAGATACATTTACACCATCTAGTTTCATTTGCCTTTCAAAATAAGAGGCAGACAAAGAGATTATTGTTTACAAATGCTTGAACATAGCAGTGGCAGCTAACTGTTTACAATGTACGTCAGCCGCACAGATATCACAGGAAATGGAGAGGTTACCAGGTCATGCATATTTCACACATAATACCTGAATGCTCAACTTCATTATTATTATTATTTTATTATTTATTTAGCGCCATCACATTCCGTAGCGCTGTACATTGGGTGGACTAACAGACATGTAATTGTAACCAGACAACTGGACGTACAGGAACAGAGAGGTGGAGAGCCCTGCTCAATGAGCTTACTTTCTAGAGGGAGTGGGGTATAGTGACACAAAGGGTAAAAGTGGGGGTACGAAGTAGGTTGTTAGAAAAGTATTCATTGAGGGCTGCTTAGGTAATTTTTGACAGTTGCAGGAAAGGAGTCATGGGGGGTGGGGGATAAAAACCTGCTTACAGTTTAACTGATATGCTTTCTTGAAGAAGTGAGTTTTCAATGATTTTTTGAATGAATGGAGACTGGGTGAAAGTATTACGGAGAAGGGTAGAGAGTTCCACAGAAGAGGTGCAGCCCTGGAGAAATCATGGAGGCGAGCATCAGAGGTGGGAGTACGGACAGAGGATAGACGTAGGTCTTTGGCAGAGCGTAGGGGCCTTAATGGGACATACTTGTGTATTAGGGAGGATAGGTAGGTTGGAGCAGCATTATGTAGGGACTTGTAAGCAAGCACCAGAATTTTAAATTGAGCCCTATATTTAACTGGAAGCCAGTGCAGAGACTGACAGAGCGGGGAGGTGCGAGCGGACAGGAAATTATACATTGCAACGGTGCAATCTGGGAACATGTAAGACCACTGAGAAGGGTAGTCAAGGCGAGAGAGAACAAGACCACGGACCAGCACCTTAGCTGCATCTGGGGTTAAATACGGACGAATGCGCGCTATGTTTTTGAGATGGAAGTGACAGGATTTGGTGATTGATTGGATATGAGGGGTGAAGGAGAGGTTGGAGTCAAAAGGAACACCCAGGCAGCAAGCCTGTGAGGTAGAGGTGATGGTAGCACCGTTTACTTGGAGGGAGACCGATACAGGAGTAGTAACACTTGAGGGAGGAAAGACCAGAAGTTCTATTTTGGACAGGTTGAGTTTAAGGAAGTGAGCAGCCATCCAGTTGGAGATCGAAGAGAGGCAGTCAGAGACACGGGTCAAGATGGGTGGAGAGAGATCAGGAGAGGACAGGTAGATTTGCGTGTCATCCGCATAGAAATGATAACGGAAGCCAAAGGAGCTGATGAGTTTCCCAAGGGAGGCAGTATTGATAGAGAACAGTAGGGGACCAAGGACAGGACCTTGGGGGACACCGACAGAGAGTGGTTGGGGGGAAGAGACAGAGTCAGAGAAAAAAAACACTAAAGGAGCTCTGGGAGAGGTAGGAGGAGCACCAGGAGAGAGCAGTCTCCCGTAGACTAAAATTACGGAGAATGCAAAGAAGCTGTTGATGATCAACAGTGTCAAAGGCAGCAGAAAGATCAAGGAGAATTAGGATAGAGTATTGGCGGCAAGATTTAGCAGCGATTAGATCGTTGGATACTTTGGTCACAGCGGTTTCGACAGAATGACCAGTGCGGAATCCAGACTGAAGGGGGTCAAGCAGAGAGTTGGATTCGAGAAAGTCAGTCAGTCTGATGTTCACAACTCTCTCGTGGATCTTGGAGGCAATGGCGAGATAGGGCGGTAGTTGGATGGTGAGTTAGGGTCAAGGCTGGGCTTTTTCAGAATTGGGGTTACAGTTGCATGTTTGAAGGAAGAGGGAAATGTGCCAGAGGAAAGGGAGAGATTGAAGATTTTAGTGAGTGGAAGAGCAAGAGATGGAGACAAAGTGCGGATGAGATGCGAGGGAATTAATCAATGTGCAAGGATATGTGCAGTCCACATGGCAGCAGTGATGTTAATATATATTAAAACATTCACAATAAAGAGGAAAGAAGGTCACACTAGCTTTAATTCCATCAGATAAATTTTCTTTAAAAAAAATAAATTATGAAGAGATAATCCTTGACTAGTCTTCATCTGAAAAGATGATCAGCTATGAAAACATTTTACACTCAGAAGAGGCAAAGCACATTAAAAGGAACATAAAATGCACGGCTGGGTTTTTCAAAACAGGGCTTTAATGTTCGTTCAGATCACATTTTAAACAAATGTCACTCATCTTGTTAAACAAGATCAGTGGGTTTTAGTACTTTTCCCCAACGTCTGACGATTCCCTGAGAGGCTGTTTAATTTCACTCGCCCATGCAGTAGTTAAATGCAATTGACATGTCATGGTAAAAGAGTCCTGATACAAAACAGTGTGGGCTCTCTGCATACATATTAGATACTGCCATTTACAGGTTTTATATCAGTGGAATAGACATGAGGTACTGACATAAGACATGTTAATCCCCTTAGCTACCAATCAAATCCCCACAGATACAGCATTATGCTTCCTGGCAAACTGTCTTTGGAGATTTCACGATCAGATGCCCATTCAATTTGGCCTCTGCTTGGTTTAAATGAATTTAGATATGTTCTCTCCAAAATAGCATCATCATCTTATATTTGGGGATTACAAATGCTGGAGGTTTATTTTACCCTTTTACCATTAGTACTGAGCATAGAAATGAATGTGCAGCTAAATATTATTTTCCAATAATGTCACAAGTCTTTATGGGACACATTTAGTAACGAACAAAATAATAAATATTTAAAAATGACAAGGACTGACAAAAAAACAACAAAAAAACACACAGAAACTGGTTCTTGGCACACAGACTTTAAAGCAGAATCATTCACTGCATTGCACGAGTGTCTAAAATATTAATGCTCATTAAGAGACATGGAAATAACATTTGAAAAGGGAGTGTGGCAGGTGCACACACGTGTAGGACAGCCGCAGATTAGTGACACTATATGAGGAACAGAGCGTCAATTGTATCTTTTATTAGCCAATGTGTTAGCATCTGGATAAGTGAAAATATGTTTCACTAGACACTTCTCACCGTAAACTTTACCTCCATATCATTGGCGTAGTAGTAAAAACTAAAAATTCAGAGGAGACGGGCAATTTCACATATGGATTGCATACATATCTAAGTAGACATTTGGTGATGTGTCAAGATCCTATAATTCTTAGGGTAGTCTCAAGGAATAGTGCTTTGATTTGCTTGCCATTTGGGGCCGGCAATTGCACACAAGACATCTTCAAGGAATAGTAAGTGACTTTAAGGGAAGCAAATCTTATAATCAATAAACCTGCTTTCTATTTTGCCAACGCAATGCACTTATTAAGTTATGGATAACAGGTGCAATTTGAAAAGGCAATAAACTTAGCCTCAACGTCTTTAAATTTTGGTTCGCAAAGCAGTGCAAAATAAAATGTACTTATTTAAGTCCTAATTACCCCCCCCTGCAAGAGTCAGCCCTTACTGACTCTCTGTACTCTTACTTCCATGTGCAAAAGCTGCTTTGGCTCAAAGTACAGTGGCCGCATTCTAGCAGTCTGGGAGAGGCAGGGAGGCTCGAATTCTAAGCAAACTGCAGAGATTTGTTGCACATTTTAAAGTAACACTATAGGGTCAGGAACACAAACATGTATTCCTGACCCTATAGTCCTAAACCCACCATTTAGGTGGCTTGCCCCCCTATAAAAGTTTAAAACTCACCTTATTTCCAGCGCTGCATGGGTCCTTTGTGATATCCTTTGTGATATCAAATTGGGCGATTTTTAGGCAATCCAATGCTTTCCCATAGGGAGAGTATTGGATTGGCTAAAATCGGCACAGGGGCCATTAAGGACCTCCTCATAGAGATGCATTGAATCAATGGGAGCGCAGAATGCATTTAATCAATGGGGGCGCTGAACGTCAGTGCTGCTTTTTCAGCAGCACTGAACCAGAAAGCTTCTCCAGTGGCCATCTAAGGAGTGGCCACTTGGAGGTGTCCCTAGAGGCAATGTAAACACTGCCTTTTCTCTGAAAATTCAGTGTTTACATGAAAAAAAAGCCTGAAGGGAACGTTTATACTCACCAGACCAACTACATTAAGCTGTTCCTTTTAATAGCAGACTGTAATGCCCCATATCATACAATTGATTTTCAAATACAATTCCCCCTTAGGTTTATGTGCGAAGTACATCCTAGTATCCAAACATATCACAATTACATTAATTTGCTTTATTTCATCAAAAAAAGTCCATCGAAAGTCAAGGGTGAACATTTGATAAACTCACTCCTTAGTCACATAATCTAATCAAGGGAATGTTATGGTGAAATTTGTGATTATTTTTGCGATACAGATGTCTGTCTGATTGCAAGGAGAAGATTTTTAAGGAGCAAGAGTATCAAATGAAGTGCTAAATGCAATATGATAAAGGTTAGTACGTTTTTTTAATAATTTAAATGGTGTAAAATGTTAAATGTCAACTGTGTACTACCCAGTGAAGTGCAAAAAATGAAAACAGAATTACTAAGTGTTTCTCCTTTATAATTTAAATTTCCATGCCTTGATTCATCAGCTACAGGGAGTGGAGATGAAACATGCGGTGACCTGATCTTCACAAAATGAATATAAACAACTACTGAACATGTACTTTCTTAAGAGGGAAAAATACAATAAAAAGAATGTTGGCAGCATTAATTGTAAACCACTAAAATGAAGTGGAATCAGAAACAAGCCCAAGCAAAATCCAGATGTTTTAGTTTTAATCCTATTTCTAGTGTGTTCTTTTGGAACAGAGAATTTAAGAAACTTAAAGAGGTAGTGGGTGCCACATTTTATAATTTTATAAAGGGCCACCGATACTTCACATTCACAGTTGACTGACATTAATTTGTGTGTGGAGATGAGCCACAGCCTGCATTAGCTGCCATCTCGCCATATCTTGTTAGCTGGCTATATATACACCAAAGGAAAAAAAATAAAGAAACTTAAAATGTCCAGGTGGCTTTTAAAAATTACTATATATAACCATGTAACAAAGAAACAAAGATAAAAAAAAAACAATAACAATTCAGTAGGAATGTTTTGGGGTTTCAAGTTCATTATAATTAATGACTGATTTCCTTTAATCCATAAGGGGCCAATTACAATCAATGTCCTCCGCATGCAGATTAAAGAACAGCAAACAGTTTCAGATTTTACAAGGCTTCTTAATATCCCCCCGTCTTAGCAAACAAATATGGGGGTTCAGTTCCACCTCATGGCCATACCATGTTAAGCCCACCAATACATTAAAGTACTGCAATTTCAGTGGACCCTGCACTAATGTTAGCAAGGAAGATAAATATGCCAAGTGCAATAAATATTGCATAAACTGCTTCCATAGTCTCCTCAAATATATGCTTTCCTGTATTCACTTCCAAAGGAGAAACTAATCTGTATTTTGTATATATTTTGGGGTTTACTTAAGCAGAACTACTGAGCTATGCATGTTTGGTGTGTTCCTGCAATCCCCCTTTTCTCTGTGTATATTTGGAATCCAGACCAGATTCCTTTTGGTTTGAGCACCTCAGACACCCACTCTAGGTGCGTTTGGAGGCGACCATAGCATGTTTATCTCGCATGTTAATATTGGTGTAGGACCCACCGATATTGGGTTTAACACAGTATGGGCATATAATGAAGCTGAATCTCCATATTTGTTTGTTAAGATGGGTGATTTTAAGTAGCCTTGCAAAATGTTAAACTAAATTATTTTGTGTGTGTATGTGATGATCTTTAAGTCAGAACTCAGAATGTATGTTCCAGACATGGCCCCAATTCCTGTTGTTTTTTTTATATACTAAATGAACACGGTAAGCTATACATTATATACTATTTCAATGTGTTACATAAAAAATGCACTGAAAAATAAATGTAACAAAATGTTTCGTCTTTGAAATCCATACATTTGCTGCAAACACCCTGGGGCTGCAGTTACCTGATATGACTGTAAGGTAGCAGCCATTTTTAAGTTCTTCCAGGTATACCCAGTATTTCAGAAGAGTTCTTTTTAATATATAGTTCACCACTTGATGATAGTTCCAGCCATCAGAAAATGTAAACAGGACTCCTGCACAAGTTCATAAGTGTAAGCTTTTTTCTAAATGGAGCTAAAAACCTGGAAAAACAAATCGACCCCACCTGGACCCCCAGGCAATCCACATCAGCATGGGACAAAAATTAAAAAACAGAGGCCAGACAAGCCGAAAACCGGGTACGAGCATCGGCAACTTATGGCGGCAGGCACATGGCGCCTCAACGTCCATGATGGCCGCCTACATGGGAGAGAGCTCCGACTTCTTGGACGACCAAAGTTTGGAGCCTGGGGATCTTCACCCACCTGCTCCGCGAGAGCTAAACCAGAACCCGGTATCTGCAACCTTAAAACCGGACTCAACACCAGTCACCAAAGCCGACATGCAGGAGCTGCTGGCGGGCCTGCGGAGAGACAACCTAATGGATATGGCAACATTCCATAAAGATCTACAGGGTTTCATTGGCCGTATGGAAACCTTGGAAAATGACTCCGACAATGCGAAGGCACAACCCATCCAACTACAAGAGGTTCAGCGGTTTGCAGCACTGGAAGACTATAGACGTAGCAAAAATCTTAAAATCAGGGGAGTAGCAGAAACGGTCCCCGACACGGAGCTACCGCATCTGATAAGACGGCTACTAACAGTGACACCCGAAGATATGTTTTGGACGCCTACAAGGCTGCCACAACTTGAACTCTAGCCACCGGTCTTTATAGAGAGCCACATACCAAACCTCCTGCTTAACTCGCACAAGCTTAAAACAGTTTGTTTTATTTTTTATATTGTTATATTCTCTGTTTATGTTATAGGCCTCACTCACGCTAGGCCACACTTAAACCAGACACTACCATTACACCCGCAGCATGCTCCTAAGAATGCAGTGAGGCACTCCTTACCTCAATAGGTACAGCGCACCCACTCCCTGAGAACAGAGAGGCACATCCACAGGAGTACATACGTACTGCTGTTCAGGGACACCCTGATAATACAAATGTGATGCACCAGGCCCCAGACCACGTTGTTAAACCCTGCTTTACCACACGCTAATCGACATCCCACACTTCTCATAAGGAGCCTTAGGGGTCTGACTTCATCCACAGATAAGAGCCCTCCTTTTAGCTATAAGCTATTATGTACATAGGCTGTCATTCCTGCACAGCCCTGCTGCGCCTACCCACCTCCTCAAAGTGGATCACACTAAGCCGGTCTGGTTGCCAAGAAAACCTGCACACCACACGCAACAAATTACTAATACACACAGGCTACCACATAACACTCCTGCAATAATGCATAGATTGCTCCGGATAATACGGTTGGCACACCTCGACTCAATCATTACCAACAACACCTGTTCACTAGATAGCTTTACTAGATCATAAATTAAAAATGTGCAGTACACACAATTGCCTTACCACAGTCTGAACCTATAAGATGTGATGATTGCAGACGCTGTTGTGGCCATATACAAATGCTTGTAACCCTTTGCACACAAAAATAAAGAATTATAAAAAATAAAAAATATATATCTGACCTGCATATCCTGAGAACACAATCAGCATTTGTCATTGCTAGGCCGCCAAACTAATGCAACATAAGACGGGAGCAAAATCATTTTGTTGGAATCGCAGGTTATGACTGGTTGCTGGCATCGCACAACAGGTTTTCTTTGCCAATTCGGGTTCAAAATACAGATGCAATTTCAAAATGGCTTCCACTCTAAAGGGGGGGGGAAAGCAATACATGCAAGTCAGCTAAATTTAGAAGAGCTAACATATAAGAAACAAGATATAAAATCCATTTTTGGATCAACAGCATAAAAAAGAATGGGTTTCAATGTTGAACTTGACGGACTTGAGTCTTTTTTTTTTTTTTTTTTAAACCTAGATTGCATTAACATGGTTAGTCACTGAATTGAGAATTGTCAGGAATGCAAAGTGAATTTTAAATTTAAGACCAAAATAGCTCAAATGAAAGCTTAGCTAACTTGGAGAACTTTTCCAGTTTGTCTTTTCTTCATAACATTTTAAATTTACTTGCAGTTCATGGCTATACTCATTGTACTGAATAACCTGAAAGAAACAGATGAAAGACAATGAAGTTCATGTCAGGTTTAGAACTATGTACTATTAGACTTATAGATAGAGGGGCAAATCTCAACACACAGTACAAATCTTCCACAAAGGCTAGAGCTTTGCAAACGAACACTATAAGTACCAGAGAGACAGAAGTGACAGAAGGACACTAGAAGTATCAGAACCACTAAAGTGTAAAGCAGTGTTTCTGGGGTAAAAAGCTTGTCCCTGAAGTCTCAGCAATGTAAACACTGTCTGTTCTGAGAATAGGCATCATTTATGATGATCTGCCGCACAGAGGCTGACAGCCACAAAGAGACCGGCGCACCAGGTGAAATAAGTGAAGTAAAACTCTTGGGGAACTATTTCATCTAGAAAGGTAGTTTAAAAGTATAGTGGTCCTTTAAAGCATCAGTTGACACGCTCAGAAATTCCAGCAATAGGTGACATTTTATTTGTACAAAGTGACGAGCAAAATAAATTTCAAAGTCTAGAGCAGATACCATTGTGTTCTAAAGAGAATTAGTATTTCAAAATTCCCAGACAGACAGTGCACATTACACACAGACCGCACCACGCGCAGCAAACACCCACTAAATAGTTATGGTCCACTCCCACTACACACAAAACAAACCACATTCTTGAATTTCTAGTAATGTCATGCTTTCCTTCCCTTTACGCTTTTCGAAGTCTGCCTATTTTATGTTCACATAAAGTTTATCCTTTCAACTCTTACACCTGCCATTTACTACTTAATGCAGAGGTGACCAAAGGTAAATATACAACTGCTGGAAAACTACAATCCCCTTAATGCTCTTTTTTTGTTTTTGTTTCAGGCTTAAAAGGACCACTATAGTGCCAGGAAAACATACTCGCTTTCCTGGCACTATAGTGCCCTGAGGGTGCCCCCACCCTCAGGGACTCCCTCCCGCCGGGCTGGATGGCGAGGAAAGGGGTTAAACTTACCTTTATTCCAGCGCCAGGCGGGGAGCTCTCCTCCTCCTCTCCGCCTCCGATCCTCCTCTTCAGCTAAATGCGCATGCGCGGCAGGAGCTGTGCGCGCATTCAGCCAGTCTCATAGGAAAGCATTCACTTCCTGTCCCTCTGCAATCTCTAGGCAGAGTAAGGTGTGGCTGCGCACACTGTTCCGCTAACTTCTAGCCCCCTTCCATCCATGTCTCTGTTCCCCTCCATTCAATGTCTGTTTCCCTCCATGTCCACCCATGTCTCTCTCCCATCCATATTCCCCTCCCTCTTCCATCCAGGTCTCTCTCCCGTACATATATGTCTCCCCCTTCCATCCAGGTCTCTCTCCCATCCATATTTCCCTCCCCCTTCCATCCATGTCTCTCTCCCTTTCCATGCATATTACACTCCCCCTTCCATCCAGGTCTCTCTCCCATCCATATTTTCCTCCCCCTTCCATCCATGTCTCTCTCCCCTTCCATGCATATTACACTCCCCCTTCCATCCATGTCTCTCTCCCCTCCCATTCATATCCTCCCCCATGTCTCCCTTCCTACCACTTCCATTCATACTGCCTCTCTCCTTCCCTATTTTCAGGGAGCTGTTCACTCACAGAGCCAGCGCCCAAGGTGAAGGTAGCAATGGTGGAGCCACATGCTCGTTGGGGGCGCAGGCAGAGGCGGGCGCAAAAATCCCTTGCCAGGCCGCAAAGAAATTCATTGTGGGCTGCATGCAGGCTGTGAGTTTAACATGCTTTCTGTAGTGCTAAATTGATGGATGCCTTCAATGTTAAATGTGAGTACCACAAGCTGTATGAAGCGCCACACAAAAAGACACGTGCATCTAATTGGCCTGATAGGTTGCAAACTCAAAAGGCACATGTTGAAATGGAAAAAGGATTCTCTCTCTCTCTCTATATACATATATATATATACACACACACACACATATACACACACACACACAAAGGTTATGGTGGGGGAACAAAAAAAAAAAAAGTGTGTCTGAAAACCCCTTCCACCTGAAATAAGTGGATAGTTAAAGGAACCCCCATTAACCCCTTAAGGACACATGACATGTGTGACATGTCATGATTCCCTTTTATTCCAGAAGTTTGGTCCTTAAGGGGTTAAAGGGACACTATAGTCACCTAAATTACTTTAGCTAAATAAAGCAGTTTTAGTGTATAGCTCATTCCCCTGCAATTTCACTGCTCAATTCACTGTCATTTAGGAGTTAAATCACTTTGTTTCTGTTTATGCAGCCCTAACCACACCTCCCCTGGCTATGATTGACAGAGCCTGCATGAAAAAAAAAAAATGGTTTCACTTTCAAACAGATGTAATTTACCTTAAATAATTGTATCTCAATCTCTAAATTGAACTTTAATCACATACAGGAGGCTCTTGTAGGGTCTAGCAAGCTATTAACATAGCAGGGGATAAGAAAATCTTAATTAAACAGAACTTGCAATAAAGAAAGCCTAAATAGGGCTCTCTTTACAGGAAGTGTTTATAGAAGGCTGTGAAAGTCACATGCAGGGAGGTGTGACTAGGGTTCATAAACAAAGGGATTTAACTCCTAAATGGCAGAGGATTGGGCAGTGAGGCTGCAGGGGCATGTTCTATACATCAAAACTGCTTCATTAAGCTAAAGTTGTTCAGGTGACTATAGTGTCCCTTTAATGGGGGTTTAGTTACATTATATGATTACATATTGCATAAGCCTGCCACAATGTCAATGTACCCCATTCTTGGCAGGTACAACTCTAGCAGCCTAATGCTTGCTATATCCAAATAGTATAAAGGGTGCATCACAGGACTTGTAAACATCAACAGTGTATTTAATGGGGAAAAAACTCAAGATCCCAGATTGTATAATAAATTGTGGCAATATATACATAAGTGCAGTAAATCACTTACCAATCCTATGTGTAAAACGATCGTGTGTTACTTCCACCACCTTCAGACTGATTCAAAACCCGGAAGTGTCGGGAAGCCACACGTAATGTCACGGCGTCATGACGTACTGCCGGAGAAACATGGTTGCTAAGTTACATGTAAACTGTGCATACCGGCTGATCCAAAAGCCAGAAGATATAAGCGAGGGGAATAAAAGTATAAAAAAAAACTATATATATATATATATGCTGCTGGATACAAAATGACCGCAATCGTTAGAGGCAAGGACTATTTTTGATTCATGAATGACTCAATGTACCCAACAAGGTGTCCCAATCATGAACAGAATTAATCTAGGAACATGAACCATGGTCTCTCTGCTACCCAGTGCATGTGTTCTGTACGCATGGCAAGCAGTTGCTCACTGTGTTCGGGAGGCTAGCTCCTGCAGATGGACATGCCACATGAAATCATGTCAATAAAAGGGCCCTTTAAAACAAAGCTCTAGTCTATTTGACAGAATGTTCAGATATTTGTTGTTTGTTTTTCCTAATTCCATTGGTAAAACGAAAAGTTCACATAAGAATAAGATCAAAGTGATCAATTTTTCAACAGTGAGAACGTAGCACCCACAACTAAAAACAATTAGCCATTTCAATAGATGATGCACTAAAACATGAATCATTCATTCACACATGTCATTTGGTGGAAATTTGTGAAAATCTGACAACGCCTTTATGCAATTTCCATTTTCGCTAGTTTATTTATATCACTTCCTGGTTTTTGTTACTTTTTTTTTAATTAACATTAGTGTCAGATGCAACAAAGGAGACAGAATACTGAAGATGTAACAATATTCAGAGAGTATTTTTTTAATACTATGCAACATTAAATAATAAAAGTATGAGCAAGACATTATACATGTATGTACTGCTTCAGACCTGAGGAAGAAAGGAAAACGCTTGAAAGCTTGTCTTTTAAGTATTATGTTATTCCAATAAAAAAAAAGGTATCATTACATTCTGCAATACTCTGGTATTTTGGATATATATATGTACACACATACAAATGTAGAAAATTCCTGCACTCCAACTTAACAGAAGGTGATACCTGGTGCTCTGGTAGCCAAATAATAAATAAAAAAAATACCAGCACTCCAAGGATATACAGATGGATTTCTTTATTCCAAAATCATCGTTTCAGCTCCTTCATGGAGCTTTCATCAGGATACAAATAACATACTAAAAAAAACACAAGCTTATATAAGACATCATAATCAGGTAATTATTTACGAATCCAGGTGATACTCATTCACCGCCGCCGCCAAGCATGCCCTAGTCGCATCCACGCTAATGTTACTTCCGGGTTTCAGCCCATGTAGTAGAGGAGAGAGTGAATTGGCCCGGCACACCACGTTTCCGGGGAAACCAGGGAAGCTCAATTCTCATTGGTTATTCCCGCGTGTACTGGCACCATGAAGGGACAAATTTCACTACATCAGTACGCCTTCTACTTTGTTGAAGCATTGTGATGGCAACCGGAACGCGGTCGGACAGAACAGCAGGAAGGGAGCACCTGGAGACATGAAAGGAGAGATCAAGAAGCACAGTGCATTTGTAATAGAGACATTATAATTAAACAAACAACCTAGATCAACCTAGTGTCACGATTCCGGAACCTAACACGCTAACAGGACACAGAGAGGAAAGATGCTATACCGGTCCTTAGAGTGGCCGGGCTAAGCATGCTAAGAATGGTCAGGAGACAAGCCAAGTAAAGGGAACCAGAAAACGGGAGAGCGAGAAACAAGCCGAGGTCAAAGGAGTGGAGAAGACAGGATAATCGGAATAACGAGCCAAATAATCGGAAACCAGAGAGCAACACGAGAGAACAGCACTACAGGTATCACAAGACCACAACAGGGCACTGAGGGACAGGAAAGGTAAGTATAAATACCCTTGGTTTAATTCTGATTGGATATCTTCCAATCAGAATTAACAATCACACGTGGGGGATATCTATACCTCCCACTGTGATTGTGGTACTGTTTCTTTAACGCCGGGTCACTCACGTGACCCCCGGCGTTTGCATAATTCAGTGACCTCCCAGCGTGCAGCGTTATACATGCTGCCACTGGGGGGCGTGGAGGACGCGAGCGGCAGAGAGGAGACGCCACTCGCCGACAGGTAAGAGGAGGGGAGACCCTCCTAGCCGCCCGCGGATCCCTGACACCTAGATGGTGTACCGAGATGGGAAATCGGACAAACCTGTGGGCCGACACTTTTTAGAGTTCCAACACCAACTAACTTCTCTTAGATGTGTGGCAATAGAGCATGTTCCTGTCCCAGCTCGGGTGGAGACAGGGGCAAACTCTTATTACAAAGAGAAACCTATTGGATAATTCAGGTTAATACCTTGTCACCTAAGGGTCTGAATGAAAAGTGTTCCTTTACAGTTTTTCTCTGATAGCCCAAAAGATTTTCATATGTGTGTCATAGGAGGAGGGAGTGATCAAATAAGCGGTCGAGTGAAGATCTCTTATGTATGGTTTTGGGAACTACGTTCCAATATTATCGCATATATATTGATAGTACGATTGTTTTTTTAAAATTATTTTAGATATATATTATTTTTTTTGATAATTTATAAAATATTTTTTAATCTAGTGTAACTACATGATAATGAGATTCTAGGAGAGACATTAATGCATGGAAGTATAATTTGGAGGACGCACATAATGTCATGTTTTTGAAGTACACCATGCTAAATTTCATATGATTTATTATACATTGATCACTGCACATTGGTACTCTAAGTTATTTTTACACTCCTATTTAGAACACATTCATAACACATAGGCTGTGGCACATACATCACACATTTATCACTAAAATGTTTTGACACATAAAGAAAGTTGCCTTTCTTATGATACATTAATAATGTTTTTGTTTTGGAGCTTAAACGTATTCTCATCATTTATTAGTAAGTGCAATGATATTTGCATGAATCCTATTATTGGTATCTGGAGGTTGTTTCTCCTTTAAATATTGAAAGCTCACACACTGTACATTTCACTGATCTAGGTTGTTTATTTAATTATAATGTCCCTTCCTGCTGTTCCGTCCGACCGCGTTCCGGTTGCCATCACAACGCTTCAACAAAGTAGAAGGCGTACTGATGCAGTGAAATTTGTCCCTTCATGGCGCCAGTACATGCGGGAGTAACCAATGAGAATTGAGCTTCTCTGGTTTCCCCGGAAACGTGGTGCGCCGGGCCAATTCACTCTCTCCTCTACTACATGGGCTGAAACCCGGAAGTAACATTAGCGTGGATGCGACTAGGGCATGCTCGGCGGTGGCGGTGAATGAGTATCACCTGGATTCATAAGTAATTACCTGATTATGATGTCCTATATAAGCTTGTGTTTTTTAGTATGTTATTTGTATCCTGATGAAAGCTCCATGAAGGAGCTGAAACGTTGATGATGATTTTGTAATAAAGAAGAAATCCATTTGTAAATCCTTGGAGTGATGGAGAAAGAAGGAAAGAAGGAAAGAAGGAAAGAAGGAAAGAAGGAAAGAAGGAAAGAAGGAAAGAAGGAAAGAAGGAAAGAAGGAAAGAAGGAAAGAAGGAAAGAAGGAAAGAAGGAAGGAAAGAAGGAAGGAAGGAAGGAAGGAAGGAAGGAAGGAAAGAAGGAAAGAAGGAAAGAAGGAAAGAAGGAAAGAAGGAAAGAAGGAAAGAAGGAAAGAAGGAAAGAAGGAAAGAAGGAAAGAAGGAAAGAAGGAAAGAAGGAAAGAAGGAAAGAAGGAAAGAAGGAAAGAAGGAAAGAAGGAAAGAAGGAAGGAAAGAAAGAAGGAAAGAAAGAAGGAAAGAAAGAAGGAAAGAAAGAAGAGAGAGAGAGAGATACACACACACATATATATATATATATACACACAGAAATGTATACGGTTTTTACAGCTTTTCCCCAGTTAGGCTATATAAGTCTATATTTTACAATTCCCTTTTCAATTCTCCACAATTCCCAGTTTAGTAAGAAAACCAAGTTCTATAAATTGCAAAGCTACACTTAAAGCTCAGAGCACCTATCAACATGAATAAGCATTGCATTGTGGGGAATTCCTTGGTTATGCAGTGCCTGGGTAGCACCTCCATTACCTGTTTTATAACTGATATAATGCCACTGCAACATAATATAGCATTGCAACATAAATGAAAAGTAACTGGGAAAAGCGATCTAAAGCCAATGGGAACAATATGCACCACCAAACTGCAGATGTGAATTTTGATTGTGTTACTTGCATATTTAATGTATGAAAGATAATATTTTAAAAATATAGAAATATAAGTCATCAAGCCAGTGTTTACTGATAAAACCCCTATGTTTTATGACACCTCTTACCTAAATATAACACTAATACAGAGTCGACAGATAGAAAGAAATTTGAATAGGTTACCCTTTGAATATGAACAGCTTTTCACAGTGTTAAATGACGCATTTACTTTATATAATAACAGCAAATGGAAAATCATTAAAAATTTCAATCACGTGTTTTCTCTGAAAATATATAATCTATACACTGGGTGACTTGAGAAATTAAACAGAGGAAAAAAATGGCATTTCAGTCTATGCACTTAAATTAGTAGTCAAATGTGAAATCTGAATAGAACGGCTTTCCTTGTCATATGAATGTGACAACGAGAGAACATGACACACTCTGTAAGTGAAAGAAATATATATAGATTTTTTTTTTTTTTTAAATCTTCTTTAGGGGAACAAGATTTATATAAAGGGGCCTTTATAATCTAGCTTGAGTATCAACAAGGTACAGGTAGTTGATCAGATGGAGTGGAAGCTATGCTACAGTAGGAAAATCAATAATCAATGCAGAGAATTACAAAATGCCAATAGCCAGTTTCCACAACACTCAGATCTTCTCATACACAGGAAGCAGTTTTATTGTGAATATAGTAGATGCAACCACCATGTCAACGCAAGCCAATTCAGTATCCCCTGAAAGATAGCCCAATGAAGGTCCTTTTCACTAATTGTCTTACAGTAGGCTTTAAATAGGGAAAATACAGCAGACACCTAAAAGGTAACACAAAAAATAAATTCCCAAAAATATAAAATCAGCCCAGATGTATCTTTCATTGTTCTTGCATGTTATTATGTTTGCTTTATTTAGATGTGTAGATATATCTCAAGCCCCTGTCTGGTTCAAGGACAGACAGCACAATTAAAGAATTACATTTTTCTGCAGTCCATTTAAACAGCTGAGAGCAGGACACATCCAAGCTAAGCTTCTGAGCTATTTCTATGAATAAAACATCTTAATTTCGAGTTTGGCAATTAGTCAACAGAGCTGCTCCTCTAATAGACTATGTTTGAGATATCTGCTAATACAAAGAGGTGGTGAAGGACAATCCTCAATTTATGCATTGCAGCACGTAGAGGAAGTTATCACAGATCACTTCCTCCCAGCACTTGTGAATGGGTATCCACACTGGAATAGAGCAGCCTTGCAGCTCCTGTCCTTGACCTGTACCTGGCCAGCCTGGTCCCCACTGGAACCCAGGGAAGCCACACACACTGCTAGATATACACAGAAATGCAGAATAACCCTCCCCTCATACAAATAATACGAACAGCCCACACACAAACAATCCGCACAAACGTAACCCGCTAACAATCCACATACATGCACACAACCCCGCATGCAGCCTCTCACATGCAATACCCCAAACTGCCCCCACACACTACCAAACACACAATGTGACATATCCATCCACACACACAATTCCACAAGCAGCCCACATACACAGCCCACATTTATATGTATCATACACGATACCATAAACTACTAATGAACATATACAATATAATAGCTCATATACGCACAAATACAACGATACAAAGCAATTACAGTAAAAATAACAAGCAGAATACGGCAGCATACACACCTCAATTTAAAACAATAGGATCGGCACGCTACGGGACATCACAATCCTATATCGGCACAGTGCTGCTAAAAGGTGGCCTACCCCTGCTCTATGAGAATAAGTAATGACACGCCCACAATATCTATCCACCAATGGCCACGCTGCAGTGATTCTCCATGAGAATCGGTAATGACATGCCCTTAATGACTGCCCAAGAAGTACGCAACCTAAGTTACACTACAAATACAGCATTCAGACACTAGAACTTTTACACATCACATATACCCCATCATACACATTAGGTTTCATATGTTTATTATAAATAAATATAAAGAGACAGACAAACTCATAAATACCTATAGAACTTTGTGTTATCACTCTATCTTTCTGTTTCTATATCTCTCTCTCTTCCAATCTATCTAGGGAGGTTGATTAAAAGGGACGGGGGGATAAGGGATAACACTGGGTAGTGAGCTTTGCTGACAGGTACTGGAGGGCAAGGAGTTAACATTGGGTAGTGAGCTTTGCTGAAAGGGACTTGCAGAGAAGGAGATAACAGTGGGTAGTGAGGTTGGCGCATAGGGACTGACAAGAACAGGGTTAACAGTGGGTAGTAAGGATGGCTGGCAGGGCAGGGGTTAACAGTGAGGTTAGCTGATAATGACTGTCAGGGCAGGATTAACAGTGGGTAGGTAGGCTGGCTGAACAGAAAGGGGTTAACAGTGGGTAGGGAGGATGGCTGAGAAGGACTGGCAGGAAAGGAGTTTACCGTTGGTAGGGAGGTTGGTTGACAGGGGCTAGAGGAGAATGTATTACTTGTATTACAGGGAGGGAGAGGAGCACATATGGGCTCTAGCCTTGTCTCTGTGGTGCAATATGTGTTGTGAGCATTCATGAAACAACAGAAGACACGCTTCTATTTTCATTGGCTGTAAAAGGTAGGTTTCTTTCAGAGAGTGGGAATCAGGAACATCTTGGAAGTTGAGAGGGGGATGACTAAGGAGGCTGGGTTACACTGCAGAAACCAGCAAAACATTTTACAGCACTGCAGGAAAACTACACAGAATTGAAAGAAAATAAACTAACCACAGGTATTTTAGCTTATTGGCTTTAATTTAAGCTTCACTTGTCCAGCTGCCTGGAATGTCCCTTTAAAGAACATTTCATATACACAAATGTTTTTAAAATAAATTAACTGCAGGGGAGAACGTTTCCTGGTCAGAATTTAAGGAGAATAAACTGTCACATATTCATCCGCACATAAAAATGTGGTTAATGGCATTTACCGTCCTGACAGGAAAAGTTGTGCCGAGCAACATTACCGTCCTGACAGGAAAAGTTGTGCCGAGCAGCATTAATGCACATGGAAACCTGGTAATTTCTTTTGGGGTCAAAGGCCTGTCATGGCCAATCAGATCCACAGGAGGGGTATTTAAACCCAATTCTCCTTTTGCTCATTGCTCTGTCGTGTTTTCATCATTATGGTAATCCGAGAGTGCGTTCCTGATCTTGATTTTCTGGTATTTGACTTTGGCTTCGTTTTGACTTGCCTGAATTCTGGTATCCTTGACTTTTGGCTTTCCCTCATTGCTGTGTCTGATTCTGTGTTCCTGACCTCGGCAAGTATTTTGACTATTCTTGGATACGTTAAAGGGACACTCCAGTGCCAAGAAAAACCGTTTTCCTGGCACTGCAGGTCCTCTCTGCCTCCAACCCCCATCCCAGGTTGCTGAAGGGGTTTAAACTCCTTCAGTGACTTACCAGAGTCCAGCGCCGATGTCCCTCGGTGCTGGTCCAGGGTACGCCCATGCTCCTCCCCCGCCAACGTCATCCGGTGGGGGAGACCAATTGCGCATGCGCGGCCGCCGGCGGAGTGAGACCTAATGCGCATGCGCGGCAATGCCGCACACGTGCATTAGACCTCCCCATGGGAAAGCATTGAAAAAAATTTCAATGCTTCCCTATGGGGATTTTAGCGACGCTGGAAGTCCTCACATAGCGTGAGGACGTCCAGCGACGCTATAGCACAGAAAATCTGTGCTAGAAAGCCAGAAGTGCCCTCTAGTGGCTGTATAGTAGACAGCCACTAGAGGAGTTAACCCTGCAAGGTAAATATTGCAGTTTATGAAAACTGCAATATTTACAGTTGCAGGGTTAAGGGTAGTGGAAGTTGGCACCCAGACCACTCCAATGGGCAGAAGTGGTCTGGGTGCCTGGAGTGTCCCTTTAAGTCTGGCCAGTCTAAGGTCCGGTTATAGGTTATCCTTAGTCCTAGGTGTGACACAATTCTGCGTGCTGGATCAACTTGTAATCCTGACATAAACAAAGTAAACCTGCTGATTTAATGTGCTATTCATGTTACTGGTCCAGAGAGGACTGTTATTCAGTACTTCTGTAGCAGTCTCCATTGCCAGTGTCAGAAGGCCCTTCTTGCACACATTCCCAGATTTGCCATAGAAACTTATTGGGCATCACTCAAAAATATGAAAATAGTGTCAGCCATCAGTGACCAAGAACCAGTATTGTAATCTTGCCAGCAATTATGATGGATGGACCATTGAAAGGAGAGTATCTGACATGATAGAAATGGTTGGACATCTATATGCTGTAAAAGGATGGTTGACTCAGAGCCTCCATAGCTCCCAAATTACATTCAAGTTGGCCAATCAGTCCAACATTTTATATCAGGAATTTGCACAATGTGTTGGTGTGGATGACAGATTCTTTTTAAACCTCCTTAGGGGTAAATGAAATGAGGCACTACCATGTCTCTCACAATGAAAAGTTATTATTATTATTATTAGAGGTTCAGCTCTGACAAGGAGCTGCAAATTAATTTTACATTGTGTTCTTTACTTTAGGAATGTGGATTCACACAGTTCAGAGTTTAATTAAGAGATTGAATCATACAAAATATAAATAGTCTTTGAAGCTGAAATAAAATAACTGTAAACTTTGAAAGTAGAGTCACAACCATATTCTGAAGCAGCAATCCAAAAGGCAATTGTGGTAACAGTCAAGCTGCATCTCTAACGTCCGGTCAATAAACAATTTTTTTTTTTTAAAGCACAGAAGAAAAACCTAAAAAACTGGACACATTCCCAAGGTGAAATTTCCTGCATTAAACCATCTAAATAACCTGAAGATACCCATTTTATGTGTAGACTATGCTTGCCATCACAATAAAAATGATATGATTAGAAACATAGATTAAGCAATGGTTTGAATCCTGATAACTTTCTTGTATATCTCCCTGATTTGAGTCACAGTCATAATGTCAGTCAATACCAATGCATCCATGTGGCTGTCAGAGGCACTGTACCATCATTGCAACTAACCAGCCAACCAAGCAAACCTGCACATCAAAAATCAGGAGGAAGAGCATACACAACCAAAAACATTCTTACAATGCATTTCGTGATGATTTTACCTTAGTATATTGAGAAGTAAGGCACCATAAAAACAACCTGAATATCTGGTCCCAAACCATGTCACTCTGCACTCCTGTATTAAGGTTTCCATATGACTCCTTTCTCAAATTCAGAACCCTGTACCCACTTCAGCATAGTCACTCCCTCATGACCCAGTTTGCCAGTTTGGCTTTAACGGGGTCTGCAAATGCAATTCCCACTGAGCAATCACATACTTTATCTACACGGGAATATTGCTGACCAGGCAGTTCTATTTGCATACAGGATTGCCACAGGAAACTTTGCCTATCGCTATGCAAAGTTAGTTTGTTTCTAATAAATATACACTAACAAAAATTAAAGCACATACTTTTTTTTTTTTTTAATTAGGCAGTGTTAATACTAAGTACCTTATGTCTTCAGTGGAAGCAAGAAAAAAAATCTAATTTCACCCTGGCAGAAACTAGCACACAAAAATATATCCTAAAGTTACAATTGAGTATTATTCTGTGCATCTGAGGATTACGGAACACATATTGGACTATCTCGCAGTTCAAGACATCTGAAGGATGCGATATGTATTATAAAAAGTCACCATGACTGATTGAGAAAGAGTAAAGGAGAAAGAGTGAGATTGAATATAAACTGTATTCCTGATAATCTCTTGGCCCTTCACTCACCAAAAACGTATTTTTCAAGACACATTATGTATCCGTTCTGCAGGGATAAAACTAACTACACAATTTATATTTTATCATTTCCCATTTACAAAGTTTGTATGTCAAACCCGATGACCCAACAGCACAAAAGAACGGGGGGAAAAACTTGCTATTGTGTGGCTATGCTATGGTCTCAAACAGCTCTTTAGCGCCATCTTTTGTGCAAGTGTATTATCAATTAGAACAATTTGATAATTATGTATGAGTACACTTTCTTATTCTAAATCTGTGCAAATCTGAGTTTAACAAGAAGGTGCTACAAACATTTATTACTTACATCATGTTGATTTCTCCAAATTTAAAATGTTAAAATTATACATTATAATTCTTTAAAAAAAATTTTTTGAAAAAACTCCACTTAATAATTATTGTTATACCATATACTCTTATGCAAAATGTTAAATAAAGGATTTGAAATGGTAACATAGCACTATCATACTGATAATACTGTACAGAATCTCTGCATTGAAAGAAAAAAAAAATAGGAATAATGTGAGATTAGTATCTATGGTTTTCTGTAATTTACATTTATTTATGCGGGTAATAATACATATCAGTTTGTTTGCTTTAATGGTTTCTGGAGTTTGATGGATCTGTCACAAAAACAGCTAAAATAATATTCACAAGTTTTGTCTGTGAGCGAAATCATTTCTTGAGAAACTTAAACACTTTGATTGCCAGAGATTCAAGCAGAACTGAGGCCAAATTTTCTGAACTTTACATTATGTGTACTTAAGCATGAGTTCTGCAAACAGTTACCAGTTTATTTATGCAGAGAAAATTTATAGGCACACAATAATACAGATTTTTCCCCAGAATGGATTGAAGGGACACCAAGCACGAAAAAAACGACTGAATCAGTTTTTGTGTACAGCAGCCTCACTGCGCAATTTTCTGCCATTTAGGAGTTAAATAACTTTTGTTTCTGTTTATGCAGCCCTAGCCACACCTCTCCTGGCTGTGACTCACTCAGCCTCCATGAAAAAAAAAAAAGGAAAAGTTTCATTTTAAGAGTACAGTGTGTTTACTTTAGAGATTCTTAACTCCTGCTCAGTTAATTGAACTTAAATCGCACAC
The DNA here is from genome assembly GCA_933207985.1 of Pelobates cultripes. Taxonomy (NCBI): domain Eukaryota; kingdom Metazoa; phylum Chordata; class Amphibia; order Anura; family Pelobatidae; genus Pelobates; species Pelobates cultripes. The sequence goes on along the minus strand of OW240923.1, from coordinate 6,587,769 downwards.
AGAAGGCTGTTGCAGCTTTTAGCAGATTATTATTTTGAGCCATAGCAGAGCAGGAACTATGAAAATCAAATTAAACATGCTGTGAAAAAAGGGAAGTTTGAAAAGTAGACGTCTTAGTTGACTGTAGCGGTTAAAGTGATTGGAGTATTCCTCCAATTCTACACATGCTGATCCTGCTCTGTGACAGAAAAAAATCTTTGACCACCATACAACAATCCTAAAATAAATTTAGTTTTTCATATTTATGACACACACACACACACACACACACACAAAATGCATCCCTTAAAGCTTATCCCATCAAAAAAAAAAAAAGGACAAAAATGGGTATTAAAAATAAAAACACAGTCCTTGAGCATAAATCAATGCTTTTAGAAGGTTCAAAACATTATTAATGCACTATTTTGGCATATAACAGGTGGATAGTATCTCCTGATACCATTCCTGCACAATTGCCATAATTTATAATCCTCGGATATAGGTTAGCAGAGTCACCAATACACAGATGATGGGAACATCCATTCTCTTTAACTTGGCAGAGTAAAGTGAGGAACCGATGAGTAATCATTGCTTGTAACAAGAGTTTAATTAACCATGAGCTGTGTACAGTATGTCTAGGATTTTACAAGCATAGTATTGACACCTGCTCCCTTTATGAAAAGATATCATCTCAAAAGCTACCTGGGATGACATCCCATATACGATATGGCTGCTCCTTGCAGATTTATATAGACTCTACATCATTAGTTTGTAAACAAAATGTTGTCACGAACTACTGAACACACACTTTTATTTTACAGTGACTGTAATTATGTGAATGTTCATGTTAAATTTTCCTTCCCTCTCATCCTTCTAGATCAGGGATCCCAAACCAGTCTATAATTCACATGTTTAATAGTTATTTTCCAGTAGAGATATTGCCAACACTTGTACCACAAGTGTGCCGATATAGCAAGCCTAGGAAACACTGTTCCAAATCACTAGTTCTACCTTCCTATGACCATTGCAGCAACGTGATGTAGACATTAGTCTTTCATCCCAAATGCATAGATTAAGTGTTGTTTGGAGATTTTATTCTTAAAAGGACATTGTAGGTAGTGTGCACTATAAGCATTTCATCTGATGCCCTGGTGCTGTCCCTTCATTCAGTGTTAAACCAATTCCAAGTTTAACATTAAATAAATTTCCCTGGCTTCCCACCAGCCCGCCCCCACTGTAGGAGTGGTTAAGGCAGAGATTACACAGTTCCTACAACCCATTCAAATTCATACCATTAATGTTGCCTTGGTAGGCTGAAAGCAGTCAGCTGACACTTAAAGCCATCACAGCCACCCATTGATGCCCAGGCTAATGCTTCCTGATTAACTCAAGTATCACAGTGGGGATATGCTGCTGGGGACCCTTGTTTAGAATTAAATCAATAAAATAAACACTGAATCAAAGGACCGTGCCAGGGGACTACAGACATTATAACCACTTCAATTAGATGAAGCAGTTACAGTGCCTATTGCTTCCCTTTAACTATTTACCTCTCTGTTACCAGCATAGATACAACTAAAAAAATGGTCAATAACGCAAAAACCTAAGGTTTTTTTTTGTTTGTTTTTTTTTCAATCTCCACACCTGTGCAGGCAGTTCAAGCAGTGTAATGTACATGTAAATTTTTTTGACAATATTTATAAAAAAACAAATCTGTGTTGTTGTTGCTGCATTTTAAAGGGACACTATAGTCACCTGAACGTCAGCTTAATGAGGTTGTTCAGGTGAGAACTATAGCTCCATGCAGCCTCTCATGTAAACACTGTATTTTCTAAGAAGCTAGGAACACCTCCAGTTGCAGTCACTCAGAGTGAACCAGAGGGACTTCCGAGTTGGAGGCATAAAACTCCTCAATCCACTCAGATCTGCTGTCAGCAGAGCACAGGACAGCACTGTGCACAGCATCCTGTGATTCACTATCTCCTCCCTCTGCATGCAGACATTGAACTTTCCTCATAGAGATTCAGTGATTCAATTAATCTCTATGAGGAGATGCTGATTGGCCAGGGCTGTGTTTGACTTGTGCTGGCTCTGCCCCTGATCTGCCTCCTTGTCAGTCTCAGCCAATACTATGGGGAAGCATTGTGATTGGATCAGGCTACCACTTCTGATGATGCCAGCAGACTTTTTTTTTGTTTGTTTTTTAGGCAAACAGCATGCAGAGTTACAGCTTCTGGCTTGAATACAGTAAGATTTTTACTATATTTATGGAGGTATGAGGGGCCCAGGGGGGCTAGGTGGTAGTGTTAACACTATAGGGTCAGGAATACATGTAGTTGCACTGGTGACTATAGTGTCCCTTTAAACAGACAAGATTAGTAAAGAAATAAATAGTTGTTGTAGAGCAGATCTAATGAACATATACTTTGTAACACATCCTCTTAATGTACAGCATGGTAGTGTAGGACTACATTTCAAATTCTCATTGACACCATTCACAATTTAACTAGATTAAACATATGTTAACAGTAGTACATGCAACATAAGGCATTAGTAATCAATAAACAGAGGGTATTCTTCCACGAACACCCATCCCTCCATGCCATAAGGTGATGGAGATTAGCATCTCCGTTTACAATATGGTTCTCTCGATATACAAATAAGCATTTGCTCAGTTTCACGACACCTGACCAAGGGGCTGCACCAGTGGAGTCTGAGTTAAGCGCAAGGAAGAATAAGAAAAAGAGGATCGTTAGATCCAAAAGGTAAAGAGGCCGTAGGCAGGATCTGATGGGAAAAAGAAAAACAAAGGAGTATGAGGAGAAGGAAAATATGTATGTACTTTAAGTAATTTATACGGTGCGCAGGAAATTAGTGCCTTAGGCATGTTCTACAGGGATATACAAAATGGAGTCTCTTGTTTTTCTATGCGAGTCTGTCCCACTGCGCCAGTAGTGGCCACCATAGATTTCAATTGCAGTGCAGGGACACCCCAGGAGATACACCGCCCCGGCTGAGCTGCCGGTTAACTTACAGTCAGCTTACAGGATACGTAGAACAACCATGGCGTCCAAACCTCTATTGACTTTTGTGTCCGGTTATAGATATGATTACATAGGATTTCCACAACCCTCTCCACCCAACTGTAAAAGGTCGGCACTGCACGCTTTCTCCTAAGGGCAGAAACTGCTTATACTTGGAAAACGGAACGGAGGTGGATGAAAGAAGCATTGATAAGAGGTAGTACTGCACTTCCTCCCCAGTCACCCCTAAAATAGCATCATTGACCTTCAAAATGACTTTATTGCCTCACATTCCCACCATATGTGCGTCATAATTCTCTTCTATTTTCCACAGCGCCAACATCTGCAGACAGCATTTTTATATCTCAACGCACTGTGGGTAACAAGTCAGCATTAAATGGGAAATTCCTAAACCACATTTAAGGCATTAGCACATGAACAAAAGTCACACTGCCAAGACCCACGTTCCCAATGTTGATGTGTTGGTTCAAAACAGAGTAAATGATGGCATTTATACAGGTATTACGAGGAACATGGCAAAGTCTGCTAGTTTTGCTCTGCATAAATATCATCTGTTTTTATTAGCTTTTATTACAAAGCACAATCTTTATTTAAAAAAAACTTCTCAGTTACTAGCAATGCAACTAAAAGATCCAAGTTTATTTAAAAAATAAAAAATAAACACCCTGTATATTGTAGAGTTTGACTACAGGACTGTTTTAATCTGATATGATATATTAGTGGTACAATAGGAAGGATAGCGGACATACCAATGTGAACATCAATAAGATTATAAACAGGATCATCCCCTTCATCCTGAATAAAAACAATAGTACCTATACATATATGAGGGGAAAAAACAAACTGATAAGGCATGATGTAGCAGCTTTAAAGAGATTTGAGTTTCCTCAATCTCTGGCTCTTCAACTCCTTCACTGACAACGCTAGATGCTGTCTGCCACAGTTCTGTCTTTCTTAATTCTAGATCAAATCATAATACTAATTAAGACGCCTATAGCACTGTCATTTCCTGTGTAAATTGCAAATTGCACCATGATCTATAGTAAGAAGAAAAATAATATATTTAATCTTTGTATTTTTCAGTTGCTAGTTAACACGGAAACAGATTAGTAAAGAAATCAAAATTTCTTTAGATAGGGGTAGGGGGTTTGAAACTGAACAGATATTACAGTTGCTCTGTCCCTGCATCCCCATCTCACTATCCATCTCATTAAAGGACCACTATAGTGCCAGGAAAACACTCGTTTTCCTGGCACTATAGTGCCCTGAGGGTGCCCCCACCCTCACGGCCCCCCTCCCGCCGGGCTCTGGGGAGAGGAAAGGGGTTAAAACTTACCTTTTTCCAGCGCTGGGCAGGGAGCTCTCCTCCTCCGATCCTCCTACGTTCCTCCCATTAGGCTGAATGCGCACGCGCGTCAAGAGCTGCACGTGCATTCAGCCGGTCTCATAGGAAAGCATTTACAATGCTTTCCTATGGACGCTTGCGTGCTCTCGCTGTGATTTTCACAGTGAGAATCACGCAAGCACCTCTAGCGGCTGTCAATGAGACGGCCACTAGAGGCTTTGGGGGAAGGATTAACCCATTTATAAACATAGCAGTTTCTCTGAAACTGCTATGTTTATAAAAAAATGGGTTAACCCTAGCTGGACCAGGCACCCAGACCACTTCATTAAGCTGAAGTGGTCTGGGTGCCTAGAGTGGTCCTTTAAAGTATCAATCTAGGCATCACAACCAATTTAGCATTATGAAGTGGTTTTGGTTAACAGATCATGCCTGAGTAGTTTCAACCTTCAATTCTCAGGCATTTAGAACTAATTCTAGAGCTACCCTAACTACATTACTTTTCCTGAAAATACTGGGCATTGTCCAGCACAAGCTAGCAATCTGCTACTGGGCAAAAGCAGGTGCATGTTCTTAACTGCAGGATATGAAGTACAGGTACGTTTTTAGGAATTAGAAAAATATTTTGAAAAACTAATTATATAGTAACTACCCTTTTCATGTACATTAAACAGTTTTTTTTTTTTGTTACCTAGACGCTTTAAGCATTCTAAAATGTATTTATTTTGCCCCTTGTTTGTTTTACTTGGCTTTTAAACCATACTGTTTCACACTTAGCACCATCTTAATTTCTCTTCTGATGCACAACCCAGTTCCATGGATGTGCAATCTGGCACATGCCCAATTCAAAGCACTTATCAATAAAGCAGACACGACCAATTGGGCATGCGCGATAGAGGGGTTTCACACATGCTCAGTGTACATTAGCTGATGCAATGTGCTTTCGCTCTGCTTAATAGACAATGCACGAGAGAGGATGGCCAGGAATAGGCCTGCTCTGGCAAACTATATTAAAAAAGTAGCACTCAACGGAAACTTTAACCTTTGTACAGTGTATTTCAACTTAACGATTATATAAAAGGAAAAGTAGCCCCCACTAAAAGACAAAACCTATAGAAAGGCCCAATGAAGAAACACACAGTAGAAACAGGTTTAAAGTGCTAAATTTGAAGTTAAAAAAATAAAATAAATAAAATTATCTTTCACTGAGTGAGTCAGTTGTAATGCAAAAACAGAGACAGTCAAGTACACAGAGAGAGCTCAAAGCATATCATTTTCTCTATTCATAGAAAAGCAGTGTGATGTCAGTGTACACTTTAATCTCGATTACATTCTTTCCAACAATTCCTGATTTCAAACAGAAATATAAAAAACAGAAAAGGTCCGAAAGGCTGACAGAAATGTCAATCAGGTTCAAGTATGTAGTTGCTTTATAATTTAATCAGAAAATGAGGGAAGTAGTTTGCGAAACCACATCATCATCTAACTATTCAATGTTGTCCAAACCATAATGGGTTCCTATAGTCTGAAATCGACCTCCTTTAAGGCCTTATACACTTAATGCAATTCTCAAATGCTATATATTCACAGAAATAAGATGCATTCCAGCCCACAATACATGAAAAGTAATTCTCTCTAATAGTTTCCAGCATTTAACATTGAAGGACTACATATTTATTTAGCAATTTAGGTAATTTTCAGTGTTTTATAACATTTGTAGCCATGAAAACTATAACAGACTAAAAAAAAAAGAAAAAAGTTCCCCACAAAATCATTAAAAAAAAACCTGAATTTGCAATATAGAAAGTGCATTACATTTATCAAAGCAGATATTAAGTTGTGTGTATATATAAAAATAGATTTTCTCACCCCTTCTGGGTGGTAGGTTTATTCCTCATTCTCAGGTCCTCTACCAGAGATCTAGGCGTTTGAGGGCTCTGCGCAGTATCTAAGCTGTTCCTAGACCTGCACTCTTCTAGACAGCGTTCTCAAATGTCCCACCTGGAATCTGTTGAAGCCATTTCCCCAAGTTGGGAGTCACAGCCCCGAGTGTTCCTATTACAACTGGGACTACTACTGCCTTCACTTTCCACATCCTTTCTAGTTCTTCTTTCAGTCCTTGGTATTTGTCCACCTTCTCATGTTCCTTCTTCCTGATGTTATAGTCACTGAGTATTGTCATATCCACCATGACTGCAGTCTTTCGTTCCTTGTCTACCACCACGATGTCTGGTTGGTTGTCCAGCACTTGCTTGTCTGCCTGGATCTTGAAGTCCCACAGGATCTTAGCCCAGTCATTCTCAACTACCCTTTGTGGTATCTCCCATTTGGACTTAGGCAGGTCCAATCCATATTCTGTGCAGATGTTTCGGTACACAATCCCAGCAACTTACATAGCTGAAAAGAGACTTGCGTCCATCAAGTTCAGCCTTCCTCACATATGTTTTTGCTGTTGATCCAAAAGAAGGCAAATTGGTTGTTTCTCTCTGTGTATGCTGTTCCTGCGAACATCTTTTATCTGGCTACTAGGTGGTGGACTGTCTCAGAGGCCTCTTTGCACAGTGTGCACCTTGGGTCTTGCCTGGTGCGGAGTGTCTGCTCCATGCTGCTAGGATTAGTGCCTCAGTGCTGTCTTTTAGTCCTGCCTTTTCCAACCACTGATAGGATTTTGTCATTTGAGCCACATCCACTATCTGCCGGTGGTACACCCCAGGTTTGTCTTGCCAAGGAACCTCCTCTTTTTCTGCATCCTCGATCTGTGAAAGGCTCAGGCATTCCCTTAGCAATTAATCTTTGGAAGCCATCTACGTGATGTACTTGTGGATGCTCTGTTTTTCATCCAGGACTGTGGCCTTGACACTCATAAGGCCCAGACCTCCTTCCTTCCGGCAGGTGTACAATCTCTGGGTGCTGGATTTCGGGTGGAATCCTCCATTCATAGTCAGTAGTTTCCTGGTCTTGACATCCATGGTGACCAGTTCTTCTCTTGGCCAGGTTAATATTCTAGCTGGGTACCTCACGGCCGGTAGGGCATATGTGTTGATGGCGTGGATCTTGTTCTTGCCAAGGAACCTCCTCTTTTTCTGCATCCTCGATCTGTGAAAGGCTCAGGCATTCCCTTAGCAATTAATCTTTGGAAGCCATCTACGTGATGTACTTGTGGATGCTCTGTTTTTCATCCAGGACTGTGGCCTTGACACTCATAAGGCCCAGACCTCCTTCCTTCCGGCAGGTGTACAATCTCTGGGTGCTGGATTTCGGGTGGAATCCTCCATTCATAGTCAGTAGTTTCCTGGTCTTGACATCCATGGTGACCAGTTCTTCTCTTGGCCAGGTTAATATTCTAGCTGGGTACCTCACGGCCGGTAGGGCATATGTGTTGATGGCGTGGATCTTGTTCTTGCCATTGAGCTCAGACTTCAGGACCTGACTCTTTGGTACTTGGATGTTGCTATCCTACTGCCTCTTCCTCATGGTTGCCGTGCGTTTGTGGTACCCCCAGGTACTTGTAGCTGTTCTCTATATCTTCTATTTGGCCTTTTGGAACTTCAACTCCTTCTGTCCGAACGACATTTTGATGTCCTTTCTGTATATCTTAGTTACGTGGATCCAAAATCCCCTTCTGAGTATTGCTCAATATATATGGACTCATATGCCCTTGGATCTTGGAGGCTATGATGCCTGACAGGAGTTTCTATGTTGTGAGGAGGGAGGTTATTGGTCATAGTTGGATGGTGTTGTTCCCTTGTGAGTGTCCTTCATGACCAGTATTGTTCTGCCTTGTGTTAGCTAGTCAGGGTGGGAGCCTGTTGCTAGTAGCTGGTTCATTTGTGCTGCTAGGTGTTCATGCAACGCTGTTAACTTCTTTATCCAGTAGTTGTGGATTATGTCAGGTCCTGGGGCTGACCAGCTCTTCATGTGTGCTGCTCTCTGTTGGATGTCTTAAACTGTGATGAGGACTGGTTCCTGTTCTGGCAGCAAGCAGGTCTGCTTTCAGGTCTAGTAGCCACTGGGCCTCAGTGTTATGAGATGCTTCTTGCTCCCAGATATTCTTCCAGTACTGTTCAGTCTCAAGTCTGGGTGGGTCTTGCGAGGAGATGTGGTGGTTACCCTGTAGCTGTGCATACACCTTGGATGGTAAAATGGCATTGATTCTCTTAGCCTCTGCTTCTCTGGTGTATCTGCTCAGTCTGGTTGCCAGTGCTGTCAGTCTTTGCTTAGCTGTTTCCAGCGCCTCCGGTATGGGCATATCCTTGTACTTCCGCAGCAGCCAGGATCTATCTTTGATCTTTCCACCTCTGCTAAGTTGATCCAGCTTCCTCCCGTGCTGTCTTTGTCTTGGTATATATATATATAAATAATTTTTTTTAAATTACTATATATATATATATATATATATATATATATATATATATATATATATATATATATATATATATTTTATATTGTATATATATTTTTTTTTTACAAAGTCACAAGAAAAAGCAGAACAAAGGAATGCCATCAAAACGAATTAGGTTGAATTGAGTAAATGCTTTGCCATATGAACATAAATGTTTAGATACAGCTTTCCATCTGCTAGTTAAAAGTCAAGCAAATATTCATAAGGGTGCATTACACTTGTCCATGCTAAATTATACGTTCTGTTCGGTCAAATGAGCTATTCAGGACAGAGCACCAAATGTTTCCGCTGATCTAAAAATGCATTCGATAGGGACAGGCATCTCATTACTGCCAAGAAAAATGGACTTCTATAAATGGTTTATCTGAGATTATGATGAGATCAGAAATTTAGTAAGGAACACGAGGTCAAAGAGATAAGAGGATGAACGATGGCAACAACATGAGGTGATCACTGCTTTTGTGTATTTTAGTATATTCTAGGAAAAAAAGGAAGGCAAAATATTTTTATTTATTTTTTTACTCAACTACAAGATATAAAGCAAAAACAAGAGTACTACTTAAACGAGCCTTATAGTATAAGGAGTACAAACAATAAATAAATAAATTATTTAACTTACCCTTTACCAGCGCCACTTTGATGATCTAATCCATCTAATGTTCCTCAAAGAGAAGCACAGGGAACATAATGTGCATGCGCAGCAAATACAGCGCAAATTTAAACTGCCCCATAGGAAAGGCGTGAATCAGTGCTTTTCTATTGGGACTTCTGCGTCACATGACAGTTTTACTCGGTCAGTGCCATGAAAGTGCTTCTATTGGATGTCATAACAAAGACTAGAGGTGAACTTTACCGTACAATCTAAACATTAAAGTTTCTTTTAAAAACTGCAATGTTTTACATTGCAGAGATAAAAGGACAGGATCACTGCACCCAGACCACTTCATTGAGATGATTGGTATAGGTGACTATTAGTATTATTGGTATTTATATAGTGCTCACTTATTCTACAGCGCTTTACAATATTATGGAGGGGGATAATTTAACAATGAAATGGACTGCTCTAACTTTATGATTTCTGGGATAGGTAAATAAACTATTCATGTTAATGTTGTCAATGCATAAGGCTGTTGCTTGCACACGGATTGTGTCTGTACTTTATTCAAACTGATACCTTCAATATCATCTTCGTCTGCCAACTAAACTGGCAGCCGCATGTGCCAAGTGTTTGAGGACGTTCACATAATCAAAAATGATATCTCCATCAAAGTATTAATGAGAAGGTTCCTGCACATGTGCTGTAGATTGTGTACATGTGTACTAGCTTCCTGTGCAAGGTCACTGGATAAACACTGGATTACATTGAGAGATAATTTATAGATGGAGAAAAGCAGAGATGTAGAAAACACAGAAGCATGCATTTTTATCCATGATATAAAAAGTTGAGCGCGTGACAGCAATGTCACAGAAATTTTAATATGATGGGGAAAAAAATAGAAAAACAAAGCCCAAAAGAACACCACACTGCAGGCAGTTAAACCAGAAAATTCTAATTGAGATTTAATGATGGAAGCTTCAAGCTGTACCCTACCACCCCTCCTGTTTACTGTCACACTTTGTGATTTACTCATATTTAACAGAAAAAGAAAACAAACTGGTGTTACACATAATCACTGAAGAGTTAAATTGCTTTCAATCAAGTATCCAGGTTTGCAAGAAAGTCACGCCTTTCAGATCAAAGCAATCACCAGTATTGTACTTATTAATATCAACGAATATCAAGGACAAATGACATAATAACAGACAGGTCAAATAGTAGTTCAGCCGTTTGACATGATTCCAGATAATATTCCTCTTATGGAACACACATAACAGTCCCATCATGTCAGCATGTGTAAAATCTACTTGTTTAGTTTATGGTCCACTACCTCGGTTTGTCAAACACAGAGCCAAGAGCTGCATTAAAATACAAGGGATTTTATCTCAGCCCATGGTGTAAACTGCAGAGCATTTGGCAGCAATGTCACAGAATTGCTAACATGAGCATATTTTATTCAGGAGACATGGTTGGAGTATTATTCAAGGAGGAAACACACAAAAGGGAAAAAAATGAAATACATACTATACAGTTTACAACCCCAATAATGCTGCTTTAAATTATTTGTATACAAAAATCACTGCTATGCTTTTGGTTTGGTTCACAAAAAGTACAGACTGTAGCTAAGTATAAATATTTGTCCACATTATATTTAATTTGTAGCCAAGATATCACTAAAAGTAATTGATCAAAGCCAAGTTATTTCTATAAAATTACCATTCCCAAATGGAGTGGGATTAATACATCCTAATGCAACACTACATGTGCTGCAAATTAACTGTGATAGGGTTTCTTTATGAACAAAGTCATTTATCATCTTTATTAAGATAATTATGTTGCAGTCAATGAAAAAGTAATGAAACAACATGATCAGTTAGAAAAAGCCAGACAATCACACAGATGCCTCATTCGTAAAAAGGAGATGCATTCCTTTGGCAAATTATTAAGGGGGGTTGAACTTTTTAGGGATAGGACCCTTTCCACATGTGAGTTAAAGAAGAGGCTGATCTCAATCTCAGATTTTAGGATGTATGTATAATTATGTATTAAACAATGTACCAGCTTGCAGATTTGTATTAGCAGTAGAAAGAGGGAAGTGCTCATGCCATTGTACAGAACACTGGTGAGACCTCACTTGGAGTATTGTACGCAGTACTGGAGACCGTATCTTCAGAAGGATATTGATACCTTAGAGAGGGTTCAGAGAAGGGCTACTAAACTGGTTCATGGATTGCGGGATAAAACTTACCAGGAAAGGTTAAAGGATCTTAACATGTATAGCTTGGAGGAAAGACGAGACAGGGGGGATATGATAGAAACATTTAAATATATAAAGGGAATCAACACAGTAAAGGAGGAGACTATATTTAAAAGAAGAAAAACTACCACAACAAGAGGACATAGTCTTAAATTAGAGGGGCAAAGGTTTAAAAATAATATCAGGAAGTATGACTTTACTGAGAGGGTAGTGGATGCATGGAATAGCCTTCCAGCTGAAGTGGTAGAGGTTAACACAGTAAAGGAGTTTAAGCATGCGTGGGATAGGCATAAGGCTATTCTAACTATAAAATAAGGCTAGGGACTTGTAGCGGAGAGGCAGTATGATCCACGATATCTCCGCTGGGTAACAGGAACAACAAAGGATAATCCAGGGAATCAGCATACAATAATCCAAACAGCACTGCAGTAACCCTTCCTTCCCAAGAACTAGACGACACATAGGCTGGGAGTCAACTGAGGTTTTAATCACAGGTCACAGTATTTATGCAATTCCCCATGCAAGGGGTTTCCAAACAGACATTACAGGGGTTGTACAGGAGGGGACTACATGGGGGACTTACTGTACTACATATTTCTCCCATCAGGCACCGCTGCACGAGAGGGATCATCCTCCCAGAATGCACCGTTAAGGGGATTATCCCCTCGTGCAGCAGAACCGGCAATTCACACAAAAATCCACAGTTGGTACAATATACGGTGGATTTACACGAATGGACGTTCGGTAGATAGCTGGGGTCTGGGCGCATCATTCGTGAGATTGCCGCTCAGATCCCAGCTAAAATAACCGAACGCCGCACAGAAAACAACTTTCTTTCAAAACACATGAAAAGAACCGATTGTCTTTAATGAACCTGGTCCTGAAACTCCCGAACGTCCTGGAGGCTTAACGGTGTTCGTGCCGTCGAATAACTGTTGGGAATGCTATGCGTTCGACGACACGAACCCGCTGATGAACCAGGGATCCAAGATGGCCGCCCGCCGCATGGTCGGTAGTCGAACGACGGCCACCCAGGAGAGCCTCTAATAACCGATTGCAACAATGTTGCAATCGGTTAACTAGCGCCACACGCCTCTAAGTGTGTGGGCTATTAGGGGGTATCGCATTCGTTTCACGAACGGCCCTCCAAAGTGCCGTTCGCGAAACGAACGGGAATCCCCATACAAACCGCCATTTGCATTCGGCGGAACAGATAGTACAGGCAATGCAGGGAATACATGAAACAGGCACATACAGGTACAATGCATCTCTCTCCAGACCTATAGGCAACCCTTAAAGGCATAGTGTCCAGTTATAGTCCGAGTGGCTAGGTTTGCCACAGGACTAATGAAAGTATTTAGAAAATTGGGCAGACTAGATGGGCCGAATGGTTCTTATCTGCCGTCACATTCTATGTTTCTATTTCACTACCAGAGAACGTGCCTATAGGTTTGATAGTTGCTATAACCCTTTTTTTTTATGTTATTTTTTATTATATATATATATATATATATATATATATATATATATCCTGTAAAAATGCTATTGCGTTGGTTTTTATTTTGCCATTACTTTATTCTCTTTAAAGGGGCATTACTGGCATTCAGATAACTTCATCACAATGAATAAAACACAGTAAATCTACAATGAAAAATTTGCAATATAGTGAATTAGAATTAGAACACCAGACCAAACTTAATGATTGATATTAGGCAGAACACCACTCTTGGTGTATAGCAATCTTTTTTCCAGTTCCCAACTCCATGAAATGGTAGTAACGCAACGAGCCTTTACTCCCATCTGTTCAGCGTTACACAATAAGGCATAAAATTTGCTCTGTTGTACCCTGCCTCTCTGCGCTTAAGTATTGCAAATCATACTTTATCTACATCTTCAGTATCAGAGGCCACCTTTCTCCTGAATGTTCTCCCAGATTGGGGGGCACCTTCACCAAACTCCTCAGGCAGATCCTCACCACGTAGGGAGGAATGATGAACCTTCATCTCTAAATGTTATTTGGTTTACCCATCTGTATATAGTTTGGGCCACTTGGCCTTCTACGTACCGGATCCGCTGGACTCCTTGCTTACCTCTGACTCTGGGATTTTCTGTCCGCTTGGGCTGGGATGGATGGAGTCCCCTTCTATGCTACCAATCACAGCTATACCACCTTCCCCGCCGAGGTATCGGCAAAGACACCAATGTATTTTTATCCAAGAACTTTCTCTACTTCTACTATCAAATTCCTCTCCTGGAATGTAAAAGGGGCAAACACGCCCATAACGAGAAAGAAGATTTTGACATATTTAACTAAACTGCAGCCACATGTTACCCTTCTACAGGAGACTCATTGGTCACAATCGGCTGACACGTAGCTTAAAGCTCCCTGGATCCAGTCCTGTATTACAGATAAATATAAATCCAAAACACAGGGGGTGGCAATCCTGTTGCATTCAAGCCTTCAATACGCAATACACAGCTGCGAGGTTCAATATGTTATGTCTTACTGTATTGTGAATGTTTATGCCCCTAACTCTTCCCCGGGCCCTATCTTTACAAAACTTCTGACCCTGCTTGCTCAAATAGATATAGATCAAGCGATAGTCGGGGGATTTCAATACGGAGCCAGGCAGGGACAGATCCTCAAGAGGCATAACTCCTCACAGAGATAGTGACCACATTCTCTCCCAACTCGTGTCCACAATCCTTGGAGGTTACTCCATGGCAGTGAAAGAGACTACACCTTCCATTCCCTGGTACACAATTCCTTCTCTAAAATAGATATGTTTTTAGTGACCCCGACACTCCTACCATATATATCAAAAACAACCATTGAAACAATCGTGATATCTGACCACGCACCTATCACAATGGCGGTATCCACCCCTCCAACTCCTCCACACACTAGACACTGGCACTTCCGTGCACATCTCACGACTCAGTAACCGTTCCAGACTCACAGACCCACTGGGCAAACTTCCTGGATGACAATCTGGAACATGTGGAAGAGCCAAAATTACTCTGGGAGACTTCCAAGGCAGTCATGAGGGGACAGATCATTTCCTATACGTCATCTGCTAAGAAAAAATGTCAGAAGGACTACACGATCCTAGAAACAGACCTCAAAAAAGCTCACACAAGATATTTAGCTAATCCATCTGATGTAAACAAACCTACCTTGACGCTAAATACCCCCTAAACACTTACATAACTAACTACGCCCAATCAAAATCAGACTTTCAGACACAACACTTCTTCAGATGGGGGAGGGGAGAAGGTCTGAGGGGTTGTTGGCCCATATGGCCCACCCTAAAACCAGGTTCAAACCAATAACGGCAATTAATTCACTGGAGGGAGTCCGACTCACTGCTCATGCAGCAATTAATAAAGCCTTTCATGACTATTTCAAAAAAAAATATCGATAGCCCCGACTGATCAGCATGGTCAGGGTATAGCTTTTACTAAAAAAATCTGAACCTACCCCACATAGACGAGGACTCCCGGGAGCTACTTTGCGCCCCGATCACTGTTCAAAAGAAATTCATATAGCTATCGCTTCTCTAAAATCAGGTAAAGCTCCAAGCCCAGATGGATAGAACGCTGAATATTATAAAACTCTAAAACACCCCCACCCTTAAAGCCCTTTTTGACCAAATCTATCTGATTTAGACCTTAAAATTCTCACTAAAATCATAGCTTCAAGAGTTCCATCAATTTTGCCCGGGGCCCTTACGGGTCACCAACTCAGGTTTGTGGTGGGAAGACAGATGGTCAGAGGTGTCCGAAGGGCGTTGGCAACTGTGATGGGTGTTACGGGGGGGGGAGGGTGTGCTCCCCCTCGTCTTCCCTCATCAGCCTCGACATTGAGAAGGCATTCGATAGCACCACTTGGCAACATTTGATACGCGCCCTCAAACTACGCTACTTCGGGCACATCTTTGTGACCTTTGTTAAAAACTTACAAACACAACCCAACCGCTTGCATCACGACAAATGGACTAGACTCCCCATATTTTACGCTGGGACGAGGGGTATGGCAGGGATGCCCTTTATCATCACCACTATTTAACCTAGCCATAGAGCCCCTGTTGCGAGCAATTGAGTCAATGCCGGACTTCAAGGGTATTCCCCTGGGGGATGTCACTATGAAGATCTCTTTTGCCGACGACCTTTTCCTATATACCTCGGAGCCAGCCTCATCCATACCACCCCTCCTTGACTTACTTAACAAATTCCATGCCCTGGCAGGACTTAAAGTTAACTGGTCAAAATCCAGTGCGCTACATTTGGGAAGGGGACCGCCTCCTAGGCTGCCGAGGGGTGTCCCATTGAAATGGCAAACCTCAGCGTTACAATATCTAGGGATTAAGATCCCTAGATACATTGGCCAACTGTACAAATTGAACATTCCTCCTGTTCTCTCCTCTATTTTTAATGAATTGGAACACTGGCACAAATTGCCACTCATATACATAGGATGGGCAAATCTCTATAAACTAGTTAGTTTCCCAAAGTTACTGTCCCTGCTTCAAGTACTCCCAGTCCAACTCTCCAAAAAAGATGAATGTCTTCTAAACAAAAAAATTGAGGCACTTTCTCTGGCAAGGGTCGAGGGCCAGGCTGAGCCTAACTAAACTTCACCAAACCAAATGCAATGGAGGACTTAATCTTCCAAACGCCAGTGAATACAGTGGCTCAACTCCGGCATATGCTCGATTGGATCCAGTCGCAGTCACGATACTCAGATCTAGCCGTGGACTCCTTTCTGACGCAGCCCTATTCCCTGCCAGTACTTTTACACAAACCACACAACCTACTTTCAGATGATATTCTCTCAAACCCTCTCTTGGCCGTCATGATTAAGGCCTGGAAGATTTTTATAACCGCCCTGCGCAGTCTTGGTGGTCTTAACTGGTAACAAGAAGAATTTTGTGCAGGGAATGAGTGAGTGTGTATTCTTGCTAGCAATAAGATAGTAGGATATTTAAGGTAAGTCAGAATGATGCCGACGGTGGCAGAGTGGTTGATGTACCTACATTAACATAGATTAGGCTGTGATAAAATGCTGGTACATCTACATAGTTTATACTGAAATTATGATACATTAAATATAGTTGGTCTGCCAAGGAGACTATGGTTGGCTATGCATAGCATGGGCGTTGAGTTGTAGTTTACTGTGGCTGACGCCCAGAATAAAAGTAAGGAAAGGACCCAAAAACGGAAGAAAAAAAAAACCACAGGACTTAGATGGCATTTAAATATGTAGGGTTGTTAACAAGGCATTTAGATACACAGCATGTATTTACATTCTATATACCACCATTTGGATAGAGTATCTTGGTGTATCTGTGGTGGTGTGTATGACTGTGTCAGGGCCTGAACCGCTCGTGTTGTGTTTGGGTTGCTGGTCTCGCTGCAGGGCAAGGTAAAGCTTCTGCTGCATTAGGCACTATTGTGCCTCCATCTGGGCTGCCCAGGGCGTAATGTGGGTATAAATACCATGTGCTCATCATTACCTGAGGGCGTGGAGGGAGTCTGGGGGTTATGGTCGACTCGGTCTGTCGGTCGATTTAAGAGTGGGTTGTTCATGTGGGGGCTTCCCTTTGTTTTGCGCTGAGTGTGTAAAAGAAAAGTTAAACAGTAGGGAAAACATAAAATAGTCAAAACTCTTTAAATCCTCCAAACTTAGAGGCAGTCCTGCAGTTTTGTTCAGCTCTGTGAGGCTGTGCAGTGTGATAGTCTTTAATTACGGTGTCCATATCTGGTGTCGGCTGCTGAAAATCCAAAGGGTAAGAGGAGGCAGGGATGAAAAAGGGGGGGTTAAGTCCATAACGGTATGTACGCATTGAATTTAGGAGGATGGATTAGTCTGTTGTGGCTGTAACGGGCCGGTAAAATAATGGTTGGGAAGGACAGTATCTCTGCCAGCTGTCTGAGGTGTCTCAGGTGGTATTTGGTGCATGGAGTTCCCTCCTTGGTTCCCGTGGAATACATGGAGGGGCATTAGCTGGGTTCCAGATGTGAGTGGTAGCAGCTGACCCACCATTAGCCATTGAGTCCCCTGGGAGCCCCAACGCAGGCAGTTGTCCTTTTGCTCCTTGTATGTCGTGGACTGGGTGTGTGGCATCTCCATGTTGTACCTGCAGTGTGCAGGGTGATCTCCATCTGTATGGGATGTTGTTCGCTCGTAGGAGGGCCGTGAACGAATGGAGAGAGCAGCACCATGCAACTGTGTTCCCCGATAGGTCTGCGTAGAAGGAGAGCACCATGCTCTCAAAGGAATATGGAGAGTGGTTGAGTACCACGTTGAGGACTGCGGTTTTGTCCTTGCTCCTCTGGAACCGGACGATCAGGTCTCGTGGTGCCCAGGCCGGGGCCTCAGTCTGCGTACCAGGTGAGGTAGCGCTGCCTCCGTTGTATCTTCAGGGATCCCTCTGACCTTGAGGTTTAGGCTTCTCCTGTGGTCCTCTGCCGCTGAGAGCCTCAGATCCGATTTGCTTGTTGCTGTGTCAGCTCACATACTGTTTGTTGCAGTAGTGATAGTTGCTTCGCATTTTGGTTGGTGTCTTGTTCCAGTGTGGCCATACGGCCTGTCAGGCCTCTCCGGTCTTGTCGGATTTGGGCCACGTCGGCCTGTAGCGTGTGTTGTGGGCCCGCGAGCAGGTCTTTCAGGACCGCTGTTGTGACTGTGGCCGAGTCTGGTGGTGCAGGTGGTGGCTTGGGGGCCGGTAGTGATAGTACATGGGCCTGGCGCCAGAGGTCCTTTATGTTTTTGCTCGTGCTGGGCTTGTCCGGCTTAGATTTCTTGGTCTTGCGACCCATTGTGTCTTTGCCTCCTGATGTTCCGTTTTGGGCTTGTGTCTAAAGGGTGTTCAGCCCTTTTTTCACCGTTATAGTGGGTTGTTGATGCCGAGCTGTTCAGTGGCTTCCTCTGGATCGTCTTTTATGCACCACAAAGCCAGCATTTTACTCCATCTCTACCCTCTATGCCATTTTACGATACACACCCGATTGGAACACACTACAAACGGGTCTGGGGAAATGGAAGACTAATTTCCATGATATCAAACCTGAGAACATCCTAAACTCACACTACACTCAAAGTCAACTGTTTTAGGGGTGGGCATGGGGAATCTTGTGAAAACTGATGGCAAGATGAATGCAGCATGTTATCAGAAAATACTGGCAGACAATTTGCATTCTTCTGCACGAAGGCTGCACATGGGACGCTCTTAGCAGATAACTTATGGTGGGATTTGTGCCCCATATGAGGTCTGGCGATTGGTAAGCACGTGCTACCTCTCTTCTGTTTCTTTCATTACTTTCCCTTCCTTTCTCCTTTTCTGGCCGCTGTGGGGGATGGGAGGTCAGGGGGGTGGGAGGGAAACCTACATTCTGGGAGACAGTGGGGACTTTAAAAGTCCCTACATTTTTTATTGCTCCATTGGAAGCCGACGTTAGCTTTTTTACTTAACTACAATGACATTATAGATTACATCATTGAACGGTAAGAGTCTAAACAACGCTAGGAGGAGATACCTTATGTTTCAGGAGCTGAAATGGTTGAATTCAGACATAACCTTTCTCCGGGAGATACCTCTCCATGAATGCTGGCATACCACTGAGAGATCACTCATATCAGGCAGCTTACGAAGCTAGATCCCTTCGTAAAATTAATTGGGTGGCTATCCTGATACACAATAGATGTCCATTCCGCCTTACTAGTACTGATTTGGACCCAGAGGGCAGATACGTGATACGTGAGACTTTTGCGATACTCTGACAGCTAAAGTTTGTGCCTTACCGCATGGTATCATCCTGATGGGTGGGGATTTTAATGCTGTGCCATGTCCTGCCGTCGACAGAAGCTCTTGCAGGGGACAATTACTATCGCAGGGCAGGGCAAGCCAAGACAAGTTAGTTCATAAGTTTCTACAAAACACCGGCTCTTAGACGTCTGGCGGGCGCATCAACCCACTGACGCAGACTATACTTTCCACTCGGCACCCCATGACTCGTATTCACGAATAGATTATTTTCTAGTTAACAATCACTGCCAGGCCGGAGTCGTAGGTTCTGCAATTGGATCAATCACTTGGTCGGACCATGCTGATATAGCCCTCAAGTTGGGCAATCTGTGTACAGCCTAGCCATGGTCCTGGAGCTGAACGCATCTTTGTTGCACGACCCTAAAATTGTTATGGCTATCCGCAAAGAATTATAACAATATTTTCTAAAAAAAAAAAAAAAACTATACGGAGAACTCACACGGAGTACAGTTTGGGAACATTTATCTGGCTAACGACCGTCAAAAAGAAACGCAAAACACAACTGCTACACTCCCTATAGCTGCGCAGTCTGGAACAACAACATAAAACAGACCGCACCACGGACATCCTACCTCAACTGAGAGCGGTACGGCCATCTATAAAAGACCTCCTAGTGGAAGACACAGCCAGGAATATTTTATGGTCCAAGAGGACCTTCTACGAGAAGGCCAACAAAATAGATATAATCCTAGTGAGATCACAGAGCTCACAAAAGAGATTGACACACATAACGAGTATTAGACATAGGGACGGGACATTAAAAACCAATCCGAAGGACATTGCGGCAGTATTTAGAGAGTTCTATAAAGATTTGTACACTCACACCCCACAGGGCCAGACTCCCCTTCGTTACGATGATTGGCTCGTTGGTGCCTTTCTTTCTAAATTTAAAGGCTCACTCTAGGGTCAGGAACACAAACATGTATTCCTGACCCTATAGTGTTAAAACCACCATCAAGCCCCACCTGGGCCCCTCATGCCTCCATAAATATAGCAAAATCTTAATGTATTCTAGCCTGAAGCTGTAGATCTGCATGCGGTTTGTTTCAGAAAAAACAAGCTGTCTGCTGACATCATCAGAAGTGGTGGTCTGATCCAATCACAATGCTTCCCAATAGGATTGGCTGAGACTGACAAGGAGGCAGATCAGGGGCAGAGCCAGCACAATTCAAACACAGCCCCGGCCAATCAGCATTTCCTCATAGAGATGACTTGAATCAATGAAGCTCTAAGAGGAAAGTTCAGTGTCTGCATGCAGAGGGAGGAGATACTGAATGTTTGAATGCATTTTAGGCAGCCATGACCCAGTAAGGATCTCTAACAGCCATCTGAGGAGTGGCCAGTGAAGTAATCACTAGGCTGCAATGTAAACACTGCATTTTCTCTGAAAAGACAGTGTTTACAGCAAAAAGCCTGAAGGTAATGATTCTACTCACCAGAACAAATTCAATAAGCTATAGTTGTTCTGGTGACTATAGTGTCCCTTTAAATTACCTAAACTACACCCAGCCGCCGTAGAGATACTTAGCAAAATGATCACTAGTGAGGAGATCAACAATGCGCTCTTGAACCTACAAGGGAACAAGGCACCAGGTCCGGACGGATTTGATGGCGGCTTTTATAAAGTGTTTCGTGAAGATATGACCCCTAGGCTCAAACTGCTCTTTAACGATTTTAGGGAGGGCGGGATCCCCGATAGAGAAATGTCCTTGGCTATGATAGTCCTCATACCAAAGCCGCACAAAGATCACTTATTGCCGGAAATCTACCGCTCCATCCCTTATCAATCATGATTCAAAGATATTGGCCAAGGTTCTAGCAGACAGGTTGAACCCCTTCTTAACCAAATTAAACGATGCCAACCAATTGGGTTTCATACATGGGCAAATTATTTGAGAACACACGCAGAAATATAGACCTGATTTGGAGACAAGTTACCGTCATTCGTTAATAGTTACTCTTGATGCCCAAAAGGCTTTTGATAAGGTCAAATGGCCCTATATTTTTGGCCTTCTTACCTTTCTGGGTTTCTCCCCATCTTATCTCGTCATGATTCGAGCTACATACAACAATGTGACCTTACAGGTTCGAATCGCGGGTGCCCCTACTGTATCCTTCAGGTTGGGAAACGGTACGCGGCAAGGATGGCCGCTCTCCCCTCTGCTATTTGTATTGTCTCTGGAACCCCTCCTACAAGCTATCTGTAAACATCCAGACATTCACAGGGTCTCGTGGGGGGCAAACAGTTTCTGGTTTCTGCTTACGCAGACGATGTCCTTACCGACGCCGCGAGGTCTATGGCATCCCTCCAGGAGCTACTGGCGATGTATGGTACCATCTCAGGCGATAAGGTTAACATGAATAAATCTAGCGGGGAAGTGATTTGTCATGAGTAAATAGGTATAGGAGTTGGGCAGTACAGTGGTTGTGGTATACCTTCACCATTCTACCGTGTTATTTTCCTGGAGGGATGCCATAGACCTCGCGGGGTCGTTAAGTTACCCGTGGCCCTCTCAGAGAGAAATCTGCATACATTTAAAAAATAATAAAAAAGAAAAATGCATTATATATTATAAGTATAGTAAAAATCTGCTAACAATAGAGATATCCATTTAAGGGGTTATATTGGATTGATGGTTTTAACGTGGCATTGAGGTGGCACTTCAAGATGCATTGTTAGGCATCTTGAAGTGAGGCCCTGTGTATCTGCCTCTACTGCCTTTACGTCGAATGTTGCAGAAAAGCGCCTTAATGTCGCCCTTGGTAGATGGCAACTCGTCTTCATCTGAGGAGGGGTGATGAAGCCCCCCTGCATCTGGGATCTCATCCAGCACATCCATAACCCGTTCTGTGGAGGAAGCAGAGAGCGAGTCGCCATTTTCTTTTGGCGCGAAGGTGCCAGAGGCCCTGGAAGGCCGGAGTAGGAGATCTCCAATATCCCGGGATCCCGCTGGTTTGACGGGTCCCTGGCATCTGAACTTCTTCCCCATAAGGTTTGTGCTTATTCTGCTGCAAAAGGAGCGTTTTATATTGCTTTTACAGGCTTGTTGCTGCGGAACTCCCTTCTAGCATGTCTGCTCTGTTCGGCTGCTGACTCCGCCCCCCTTGAATTTGCTTTTAAAGGACCACTATAGTGCCAGGAAAACATACTCGTTTTCCTGGCACTATAGTGCCCTGAGGGTGCCCCCACCCTCAGGGTCCCCCTCCCGCCCAGCTCTGGAAAGGGGAAAGGGGTTAAAACTTACCTTTTTCCAGCGGGGCGGGAGCTCTCTGCCTCCTCTCCTCCTCCGATCTTCCCGCCGAATGCACGCCAAGATTCAGCCGCATAGGAAAGCATTTACAATGCTTTCTATGGACGCTTGCGCTCTCACTGTGAAAATCACAGTGAGAAGCAGCGCCTCTAGTGGCTGTCAATGAGACAGCCACTAGAGGATTAGGGGAAGGCTTAACCCATTGATAAACATAGCAGTTTCTCTGAAACTGCTATGTTTATTTAAAAATGGGTTAACCCTAGAAGGACCTGGCACCCAGACCACTTCATTAAGCTGAAGTGGTCTGGGTGCCTAGAGTGGTCCTTTAACTCAATCTATTGAAGAGAGCTGCAGAAACTGTTGGCACTTTATTAAAAATATAAGCAATATATGGCTTATAAAGCACTGTGAATGTCATGGGATAACTGCCCCTAAATATGCATCTACTTTAAAAAACCACTATAGTTTTTACGACAGTAGGTGTCCCTTTGTCATCGTGCTCCCCCAACCAAGTCATTCAAAGGGTAAAAATGTTTTTAAAAAAATACAATAAATTTTTTAAAACAAATACAGAAGAAAGCATTGAATCAGTGGGGTTTTGCAAGATGCTGGACTTTGCATGAGGATGTCCAGCGTTGTTTCACACAGCAGGAAGCGCCTGTAGTGGGAGACGGCCACTAGAGGCAGTCTTAACTCAGCAATGAAGATGTTGCAGTTTCTCTAAAACTGCAATGTATTCAGCTGTAGGGTTAAGGTGGCAGTGACACTGCGCTCAGAGCACTCCATTGAGATGAAGCGGTCTTGGTGCCTGTAGTGTCCCCTTAGCAAAACCTAAGTGCCTCTATTTATCACCAAGTTAAGTGAAAGAAGTGAATACTTATCAAGCTTGCTCCAAAAAATTGAAAGTCTTAAATATACACATATTTTTTTTTAAATCTTTTTTAAAGCAGATACAAATGTGGATTTCAGTTTCTAAACCTGGATAATGTAAAATATTTTCTGTTTACTTACTGCTTCTCCATGCCCTGGAATTTCTTTCTGCATATAGATAATGACAGTTCAATTCCGACAGGAATTCATTTGCAGTTGAAGGAGAAAACTCAGGCAATATGTGAATAATTGCAGCTCTCTGGGGACTTCCAAAGATAATCTTCCCTTCACAGTGCCGCAAAGTTCCTTTCCATTGGAGGCTGGGTACAATCAGTCTGTCTGTGATGGTTGTAATTGGAACTTGACTTTGATTTCTTAGAAAATGAGCGGCAAATGTCAACCAAATCAGCCTCACAACGATAATGTACTTCACCCCCGAGATGGAGAGTCTTGGTCTGTAAAGGTTTTGATAAAGTTGTCATGGTAATAGGGCACTTTAACAATATGGCTTGACTACAAATTGACTATAAACAAGTGGACAATCGAGCAGTATCTCAGTTATTGTATTATGGATAAGATTGTCACATGTGTTCTGGAGATCAGATTATACCCCCTTGTGTATTGAATTATTTTATTAGTAACTTCTAATTTAACGCAACATTAATAAATACTGATAACTACTAAACACCCGTATTCCTGGAAAGGTTTTATTCTTTCCCCACCCCACAGTTGTTTTTTTTTTTGTTTTTTTTGTGGGGCACGGTTGTGGGTATTTTATCTGCAAGTATAACCTTTATTTTGCTCTATGTTGAGAGGTTGTGAATTGTATCTATTCACACAGCATTACATTTTACTAAAATCTCTAACTCTAGTGTGTCATAGCATCACAGTAGCTATTATGGCAAACTGTGAGGTAATACATGTTGGACCTGCTTGGGGCACTTTCAGTGGAAGAAGAGTCAGGAATGCAATACTCACTATGGTGAAAAGTGTCCCAAATCCACAGTGAATTTCAACTATTAAGGGACACTATAGTCACCCAGGAAAGGATGCATTGCTTTAATGATGTTACAGACTCCCAAAAGTGTGCTAAAAGCTGCTTGACCGGAAGAGAAAATTAGAACAAGGATGATGTTCCATCAAGACACTGCACCCTCTGTCTGGAAAGATTAAAAACAAGCTTGGAAGGCCATGTCAAGAAGGAAGACCGTTTCCTTCAACACTTCCTCAAGTGATTCAGATTTGGATGATTCTAAATCCATCTCCTAAGAATTTAGTTCAGCGTCTGAAATCCCTTTTTACACCCTGACCACATCAAACATCCTCGGTTCTCTGATGGGGTTCCTGCCTCTCATATGAGCAAATTGATGGAGGTGTGGATGAGGAAATCCCTAGACCAGACCAATTATACCGAAAGAGGTGTTACAGACCCTAGAATTGAATCCTCCAATAATAAATTTTTTGTCAAAATCTGGGAAGAATCCTCGCAAAGGAATGGACAGCTCAAAAGAAATGTTACAAGCCCTCTAGCTAACTCAGGAAAAAAGGGTGAGACAGTTGTCACTGGTATTTTAGGTTGCTGAAATCAGTCTGTACTTTGGTCAATGCCAGCTGTGCCATGTTTTGCGAAGGCATTATACAATTATATTATATTTACCTCACGCTATATATAAAGTGTCGACCAATAATACATTATATTTACCTCACGCTATATATATATATATATATAAAGTGTCCACCAATAATACATTCTATTTACCTCACGCTATATATAAAGTGTCCACCAATAATACATTCTATTTACCTCACGCTATATATATATAGTGTCCACCAATAATACATTCTATTTACCTCACGCTATATATAAAGTGTCCACCAATAATACATTATATTTACCTCACGCTATATATAAAGTGTCCACCAATAATACATTCTATTTACCTCACGCTATATATATATAGTGTCCACCAATAATACATTATATTTACCTCACGTTATATATAAAGTGTCGACCAATAATACATTCTATTTACCTCACGCTATATAAAGTGTCCACCAATAATACATTCTATTTACCTCACGTTATATATAAAGTGTCCATCAATAATACATTCTATTTACCTCGCGTTATATATAAAGCGTCCACCAATAATACATTCTATTTACCTCACGTTATATATAAAGTGTCCACCAATAATACATTCTATTTACCTCACGTTATATATATAGTGTCCACCAATAATACATTCTATTTACCTCACGCTATATAAAGTGTCCACCAATAATACATTCTATTTACCTCACGCTATATATAAAGTGTCCACCAATAATACATTCTATTTACCTCACGTTATATATATAGTGTGCACCAATAATACATTATATTTACCTCACGCTATATATAAAGTGTCCACCAATAATACATTATATTTACCTCACGTTATATATATAGTGTGCACCAATAATACATTCTATTTACCTCACGCTATATATAAAGTGTCCACCAATAATACATTCTATTTACCTCACGCTATATATAAAGTGTCCACCAATAATACATTATATTTACCTCACGCTATATAAAGTGTCCACCAATAATACATTCTATTTACCTCACGTTATATATAAAGTGTCCACCAATAATACATTATATTTACCTCACGCTATATAAAGTGTCCACCAATAATACATTCTATTTACCTCACGTTATATATAAAGTGTCCACCAATAATTACAAGACGCTAAGACATACAAGAAACTAACATTTGACCCGGTTAAAAAACAAAGGATTAATCATCTTATTGAAATAGGTCTTCAGGGGAATTATATTGATTCTAATACGGCAAAATATTTACAAGTGGAATTTCCCATCCATCCGGTATTATACACAATACCAAAAATTCATAAATCTGTGCAGGAACCTCCAGGACGCCCTATAGTATCGGCTCGAGGGGGACACCTTGAGCCCATAGCTAAATATGTGGATTTTTATATACAAGGTTGTGTTAAAGAAATACCTTCATGCCTCAGCGACACTCCAGATCTATTACATCAATTAAAAGATTTTAACATGGAAATAAATGCGGAATTTATTTTCGCAACTTTGGACGTACAAAATCTATACACGGTTATACCTATTACGGAAGGAATACAAGCCGTACGTGAAACACTTCTAAACACCACTTCTTACGAAGGACCACCTATAGAATACCTATTGGAATGGCTGACGATAGCTTTGACATGCAATTATTTTAGATTTGAAAATACCTTCTATGTCCAAACGTTTGGGACCGCTATGGGAGCGGCTATGGCACCATCTTATGCCAATATATTCATGGCGTGGTTTGAACGACAACACATTCTATCTAAATATCGGACTCACATATTGAAATACTTTAGGTTTGTGGACGATATTTTGGTATTATGGAAAGGTACAGAAGAGCAACTGAATACTATGGTTACCACTATTAACAATCTACAGACACCTATTAAATTAACTTTGACCACTGACAAGAACACGATCCAATTTTTGGACGTATCTTTATTTAAAACTGAGAAAGGTATTGGATATACTTTATATCGAAAAGATACAGACAGAAATACACTGCTGTCAGCTGCAAGTTTTCATCCCAAACATATGATTGAATCACTACCTATTTCTCAGTTTGTCCGGGTACTACGTTACAATAGTGATCCTCAGAAAAGGGATATACAAGTACAACAGATGAAGCAGAGATTTGCAGCGAGAGGCTATTCGCAACACATTCTTACAATTGCCGAAATGAAGGCAAAACAATGTATTCAAAAACCTGTGATCAAAGACACTCAGGCAGATCGTCTTTTTCTTCCTCTTACCTTTCACACTAATACTGCGCTTATTAAAAACACAATACATAAACACTGGGACATATTACAAGCAGATAAAAGCTTGTCACCAATCTTTCAAAATTTACCGATTATTAGTTACAAACGTAACAGAAATTTGAAGGACATATTAGTCCGTAACGATCCGGTACATTGTTATCAACATGAAGGCAGCAACAAGAAAAAGGGATGTTACAAATGTACAGGCTGCGTAACATGCAGTCATATGGCTCCAGGCACTTCTTTTGCACATCCTCATACAGGCAAACGGATCGCTATTCAACACTATATTACCTGCAGAACGGACCATGTGGTCTATTTGATTACGTGCCCGTGTGGGCTAGCATATGTGGGTAAAACTGATCTTACTGTTCGAGACCGCATAAGAGGACATCGTTCAGCAATTACCACAGCCTTTCGTGACCAACACACTGAGAAACCAGTGGCTAAACATTTTTTGGCCTTAAACCATCGTCTTCCCACTCTGAGATTTATTGCCATTGATCATGTTCCACCTTTACGTCGAGGAGGCGATAGGTCTAAGTTTCTCCTACAACGGGAAGCATATTGGATTTATTCTTTAAAAACAGCAGCTCCAAAAGGACTCAATGAACATGTTACATATTCTATGTTTCTTTAACCAGCATTTGCAGATGGGATATTTTTTATCACTTTTTATTTTACTTTTTTACCTATTTTGGATCTATTTTTTATTTTTCATTTATGTTTGGTTTTTTATGCAGGTTCACTTGTTATATTTAATATTCTTTACAGTTACATACATTGGTATTATTATCTTGCATGGATTCTTCCCAGGTTTTTCTTCCCGTCGCATTGTTTGATCATAGACCTATAGGTGGTCGTTTCATAAGGTCTATTCCTCACAGACATTATATTATATTATAATATATAATTCTATATACAGACAGAATTATTTGTCTAGCTTTAGATGTTTCTCCGGATCTGTACCTTAATATGTAGCATTCATGTAAACAGTGTTTATTTCATTTGTTGCAAAATTCTGTAATTAACCTGGATTTAAGGTTTATATTTGTACTTATACCACAAGTGTATAACATTTAGCATCACCACATCAGGGTCAATCTCGGGTCCATCAGCTTTATGTCTCTTCATAGCTGGACTACACTTATTCACGTTTTGTAGCACTTAGTCATTAACATGACACTTTTATAGTCTGATGGATACCAGCAATTGCCTTGTGGTGTTAGTTATTATACTATGGATCTATTCTTCCACCTTGTCAGTTCTCTCTCACCAGAATTACTCACTTTTTTATCACAGCATTCGGCACACTATGGTAACTAACACACGTCGCTATGACAACCCATCAACATTCCGCCGGACACCCTGACGTAGTGACGTCGGGGAGGCGGTCCTAATTCACTTCCGGGTTCGGAGAGGGGAACACACAACGCTAAGGTTTGGTAAGTGCACTTACACTTTATTCTATATAAATTCACCAATTTGCTAATTTCACTAACCTTGAAAAAGACCTGTAGAGGTCGAAACGTTTGTTTTCGATTTTTTCTTTTGCACATGATTTAAAATAAAACTGATTTTTTGCACAAGCCCTGAGAGTGCATCTTGGATTACTCTACAGTTATATATGGAACGCACACCATTTGCACCCAGGCGGATATAAGGGATTCCATTAAGGAGAATGCCAAGCTACATATATATATATATATATATATATATATATATAGTGTCCACCAGTAATACATTCTATTTACCTCGCGTTATATATAAAGTGTCCACCAATAATACATTCTATTTACCTCGCGTTATATATAAAGTGTCCACCAATAATACATTCTATATACCTCACGCTATATATAAAGTGTCCACCAATAATACATTCTATTTACCTCACGTTATATATAAAGTGTCCACCAATAATACATTCTATTTACCTCACGCTATATATAAAGTGTCCACCAATAATACATTCTATTTACCTCACGTTATATATAAAGCGTCCACCAATAATACATTATATTTACCACACGCTATAAAGTGTCCACCAATAATACATTCTATTTACCTCACGCTATATATAAAGTGTCCACCAATAATACATTCTATTTACCTCACGCTATATATAAAGTGTCCACCAATAATACATTCTATTTACCTCACGCTATATATAAAGTGTGCACCAATAATACATTCTATTTACCTCACGTTATATATAAAGTGTCCACCAATAATACATTCTATTTCCTCACGTTATATATAAAGTGTCCACCAATAATACATTCTATTTACCTCGCGTTATATATAAAATGTCCACCAATAATACATTATATTTACCTCGCGTTATATATAAAGCGTCCACCAATAATACATTATATTTACCTCGCGTTATATATAAAGCGTCCACCAATAATACATTCTATTTACCTCGCGTTATATATAAAGTGTCCACCAATAGTGATGTACCGAACGGTTCGCCGGCGAACGGTTCCTGGCGAACATAGCATGTTCGCGTTCGCCACGGCGGGCGAACATATGCGCGGTTCGACCCGCCCCCTATTCGTCATCATTGAGTAAACTTTGACCCTGTACCTCACAGTCAGCAGACACATTCCAGCCAATTAGCAGCACAGCCTCCCTAGCAGACCCTCCCACCTACTGGACAGCATCCATTTTAGATTCATTCTCAAGCTGCATGCTTAGTAAGAGGAGGGAAAGTGTAGCTGCTGTTCATAAGATAGGGAAAAGCATAGCTAGGTTAGGGATAAGGGTATGCTTTTTTTGGATTTTTCTATGTAATGTAAATGCACTTAGTTGTCTGCCACTGCTGCCAGCTTCTGTGTCAGGCTCACAGTGCCCATTTCCCCAGTCAGTGCCACCAATTACATCTGGTGTCACAATAGCTTGGATTTAAAAACAAAAAACTTTTTTCACTGTTATAGATTGAATAGCAGTCAGTTGTCTGCCACTGCTGCCAGCTTCTGTGTCAGGCTCACAGTGCATACTGTGCCCATTTCCCCAGTCAGTGCCACCACTTACATCTGGTGTCACA
>OW240923.1:6533739-6557184 GCA_933207985.1 Pelobates cultripes | reverse complement strand
AAAGACTAAGTCCCATCGCCGAATGGGACTTAGTCCCTGCAGCTGAAATAAGGCTGAAAAAAACGGCTGAAAAAAAGACTAAGTCCCATCGCCGAATGGGACTTAGTCTCTGCAGCCGAAATAAGGCTGAAAAAAACGGCTGAAAAAAAGACTAAGTCCCATCGCCGAATGGGACTTAGTCTCTGCAGCTGAAATAAGGCTGAAAAAAACGGCTGAAAAAAAGACTAAGTCCCATCGCCGAATGGGACTTAGTCTCTGCAGCTGAAATCATTTCCCATTTACTGAACCAAGTGGGAAATAGCAAGGCAGGCACAAAGGGTTTGCACCAGGTCTGGGGACACAGGGGACACCGTCTTAAAGGGGCCGACAAGTCTGGGGATACGGCCTTAAAGGGGCAGTGTCCCAATCTTCCTGATGTCCCAAAAAAGGTGTTTAAAGGGCCAGCACCAGTCACATAAAGAGTCCATAAGCCCCAATATGCCCACCGACAGTCTTAAAGGGCCATACACACCAAATAAAAGTGCATGCATTTTCACAATCTCCCAGGGGCCATAGTCATGCGGGAGGAGGCTGGCAAATAGGCTTCTCCACAACCCAGGGAAGCAGGGCAATTTGCCATTTAAAGGGCCCGTTTCAAATAGCAGTTTGTAACAAGGTGTCAATCCATATCTGCCAAGTGACCCGATGTAGGGGGAACAGTCCCTATTCTGCTCTGTGTCAGTGTGTATCATGGTCTCTGAGGACAGTGTCGATCCATATCTGCCAAGTGACCCTATGTAGGAGGAACAGTCTCTATTCTGCTCTGTGTCAGTGTGTATCAGGGGCTCTGAGGACAGGTGTCAATCCATATCTGCCAAGTGACCCTATGTAGGAGGAACAGTCTCTATTCTGCTCTGTGTCAGTGTGTATCAGGGGCTCTGAGGACAGGTGTCAATCCATATATCAAGGTGTCAATATGTCATATGTCAGGTGTCAATCCATATCCATTGTGATTTAGGAATGTTAGGTGATTTCTGCCCTTTATGGATTAAAACCAGACTCTGCATCAACTGTGTAATTTTCCATGGGAGTTTTGCCATGGATCCCCCTCCGGCATGCCACAGTCCAGGTGTTAATCCCCTTGAAACAACTTTTCCATCCCTATTGTGGCCAGAAAGAGTCCCTGTGTGTTTTAAAATTCGCCTCCCCATTGAAGTCAATGGCTGTATGTTCACTGTTCGCCGTAATTATCTATGAGTTCAAGGTCACAGCTCATGAACCTAAAATTCCTGGCTCAAGGCCATCACTATCCACCAATAATACATTCTATTTACCTCATGCTATATAAAGTGTCCACCAATAATACATTATACTTACCTCACGTTATATATAAAGTGTCCACCAATAATACATTCTATTTACCTCACGTTATATATAAAGTGTCCACCAATAATACATTCTATTTACCTCACGTTATATATAAAGTGTCCACCAATAATACATTATATTTACCTCGCGTTATATATAAAGCGTCCACCAATAATACATTCTATTTACCTCACGTTATATATAAAGCGTCCACCAATAATACATTCTATTTACCTCGCGTTATATATAAAGCGTCCACCAATAATACATTCTATTTACCTCACGCTATATATATAGTGTCCACCAATAATACATTCTATTTACCTCACGCTATATATAAAGTGTCCACCAATAATACATTATATTTACCTCACGTTATATATATAGAGTGTCCACCAATAATACATTCTATTTACCTCACGTTATATATAAAGTGTGCACCAATAATACATTCTATTTACCTCACGTTATATATAAAGTGTCCACCAATAATACATTCTATTTACCTCACGCTATATATAAAGTGTCCACCAATAATACATTCTATTTACCTCACGTTATATATAAAGTGTCCACCAATAATACATTCTATTTACCTCACGCTATATATAAAGTGTCCACCAATAATACATTATATTTACCTCACGCTATATATAAAGTGTCCACCAATAATACATTCTATTTACCTCACGTTATATATAAAGTGTCCACCAATAATACATTCTATTTACCTCACACTGTATATAAAGTGTCCACCAATAATACATTATATTTACCTCACGTTATATATAAAGTGTCCACCAATAATACATTATATTTACCTCACGCTATATAAAGTGTCCACCAATAATACATTCTATTTACCTCACGTTATATATAAAGTGTCCACCAATAATACATTCTATTTACCTCACGTTATATATATAGTGTGCACCAATAATACATTATATTTACCTCACGTTATATATAAAGTGTCCACCAATAATACATTCTATTTACCTCACGTTATATATAAAGTGTCCACCAATAATACATTCTATTTACCTCACGTTATATATAAAGTGTCCACCAATAATACATTCTATTTACCTCACGTTATATATAAAGTGTCCACCAATAATACATTCTATTTACCTCACGTTATATAAAGTGTCCACCAATAATACATTCTATTTACCTCACGCTATATATAAAGTGTGCACCAATAATACATTATATTTACCTCACGTTATATATAAAGTGTCCACCAATAATACATTCTATTTACCTCACGTTATATATAAAGTGTCCACCAATAATACATTCTATTTACCTCACGTTATATATAAAGTGTCCACCAATAATACATTATACTTACCTCACGTTATATATAAAGTGTCCACCAATAATACATTATACTTACCTCACGTTATATATAAAGTGTCCACCAATAATACATTATATTTACCTCGCGTTATATATAAAGTGTCCACCAATAATACATTATATTTACCTCACGCTATATATAAAGTGTGCACCAATAATACATTATATTTACCTCACGTTATATATAAAGTGTCCACCAATAATACATTCTATTTACCTCACGCTATATATAAAGTGTCCACCAATAATACATTCTATTTACCTCACGTTATATATAAAGTGTCCACCAATAATACATTATATTTACCTCACGTTATATAAAGGGCTGCAGCACATTGCTCTCTGAGTATACTCGGGGCTGCAGCACATCGCTCTGGGTATACAGGGGCTGCAGCACATTGCTCTCTGGGTATACAGGGGCTGCAGCACATTGCTCTCTGGGTATACAGGGGCTGCAGCACATTGCTCTCTGGGTATACAGTGGCTGCAGCACATTGCTCTGGGTATACAGGGGCTGCAACACATTGCTCTCTGGGTATACAGGGGCTGCAGGACATTGCTCTGGGTATACAGGGGCTGCAGCACATTGCTCTCTGGGTATACAGGGGCTGCAACACATTGCTCTTATGGGTATATAGGGGCTGCAGCACATTGCTCTTATGGGTATATAGGGGCTGCAGCACATTGCTCTCTGGGTATACAGAAGCTACTGTGACCAAGTAACCTATCCAGCTCTCAGGATACCAGGTTCTCCATGCTGAGCTAATTACTAATCAAACAACATGTAGGTGCCTCAAGGGCGGGGCTTGAGAAAGATCACTCAGTTCAAAACACCATGCAGACATCCCCTATGGGGGCAGCCATTGTGGAGACCAATACCTCCAGAGACAGTGTGACCCCCTGCAGGTATGGAGCCAGTATAGCATGTACCAGGGACAGTGTGACCCCCCCTCCCTGCAGGTATGGAGCCAGTATGGCATGAACCAGGGACAGTGTGACCCCCACCTGCAGGTATGGAGCCAGTATGGCATGTACCAGGGACATTGTCTGACCACCACCTGCAGGTATGGAGCCATTATGGCATGTACCAGGGGCATTGTGACCCCCACCTGCAGGTATGGAGCCAGTATAGCATGTACCAGGGACACTGTGACCTCCACCTGCAGGTATGGAGCCAGTATGGCATGTACCAGGGACATTGTCTGACCCCCACCTGCAGGTATGTAGCCAGTATGGCATGTACCAAGGACATTTTCTGACCCCCACCTGCAGGTATGGAGCCAGTATGGCATGTACCAGGGACATTGTCTGACCCCCACCTGCAGGTATGAAGCCAGTATGGCATGTACCAGGGAGACTGTCTGACCCCCACCTGCAGGTATGGAGCCAGTACGGCATGTACCAGGGACATTGTCTGACCCCCACCTGCAGGTATGAAGCCAGTATGGCATGTACCAGGGACATTGTCTGACCCCCACCTGCAGGTATGGAGCCAGTATGGCATGTACCAGGGACACTGTCTGACCCCCACCTGCAGGTATGGAGCCAGTACGGCATGTACCAGGGACATTGTCTGACCCCCAACTGCAGGTATGGAGCCAGTATCGCATGTACCAGGGACATTGTCTGAACCCCACCTGCAGGTATGGAGCTAGTATGGCATGTACCAGGGACAGTGTGACCCCTCCCCCCCCCCGCAGGTATGTAGCCAGTATGGCATGTACCAAGGACATTGTCTGACCCCCACCTGCAGGTATGGAGCCAGTATGGCATGTGCCAGGGACATTGTCTGACCCCCACCTGCAGGTATGGAGCCAGTATGGCATGTACCAGGGACATTGTGACCTCCAGCTGCAGGTATGGAGCCAGTATGGCATGTACCAGGGACATTGTCTGATCCCCACCTGCAGGTATGGAGCCAGTATGGCATGTACCAGGGACATTGTCTGACCCCCACCTGCAGGTATGGAGCCAGTATGGCATGTACCAGGGACATTGTGACCCCCAGCTGCAGGTATGGAGCCAGTATGGCATGTACCAGGGACATTGTCTGACCCCCACCTGCAGGTATGGAGCCAGTATAGCATGTACCAGGGACATTGTGACCCCACCTGCAGGTATGGAGCCAGTATGGCATGTACCAGGGACACTGTGACCTCCACCTGCAGGCATGGAGCCAGTATAGCATGTTCCAGGGACATTGTGACCCCCACCTGCAGGTATGGAGTCAGTATGGCATGAACCAGGGACATTGTGACCCCCACCTGCTGGTATAGTGCCAGTATGGCATGTACCAGGGACATTGTGATCCCCACCTGCAGGTATGGAGCCAGTATGGCATGTACCAGGGACATTGTCTGACCCCCACCTGCAGGTATGGAGCCATTATGGCATGTACCAGGGACATTGTCTGACCCCCACCTGCAGGTATGGAGCCAGTATGGCATGTACCAGGGACATTGTCTGACCACCACCTGCAGGTATGGAGCCAGTATGGCATGTACCAGGGACATTGTGACCCCCACCTGCAGGTATGGAGCCAGTATGGCATGAACCAGTGACACTGTGACCCCCACCTGCAAGTATGGCGCCAGTATGGCATGTACCAGGGACATTGTCTGACCCCCACCTGCAGGTATGGAGCCAGTATGGCATGTACCAGGGGCATTGTGACCCCCACCTGCAGGTATGGAGCCAGTATGGCATGTACCAGGGACATTGTCTGACGCCCACTTGCAGGTATGGAGCCAGTATGGCATGTACCAGGGACATTGTCTGACCCCCACCTGCAGGTATGGAGCCAGTATGGCATGTACCAGGGACATTGTCTGACCCCCACCTGCAGGTATTGAGCCAGTATGGCATGTACCAGGGACATTGTCTGACCCCCCACCTGCAGGTTTGGAGCCAGTATGGCATGAACCAGGGACACTGTGACCCCCACCTGCAGGTATGGAGCCAGTATGGCATGTACCAGGGACATTGTCTGACCCCCACCTGCAGGTATGGAGCCAGTATGGCATGTACCAGGGACATTGTGACCCCACCTGCAGGTATGGAGCCAGTATGTCATGAACCAGGGAAACTGTGACCCCCACCTGCAGGTATGGAGCCAGTATGTCATGTACCAGGGACATTGTCTGACCCCCACCTGCAGGTATGGAGCCAGTATGGCATGTACCAGGGACACTGTGACCTCCACCTGCAGGTATGGAGCCAGTATGGCATGTACCAGGGACATTGTCTGACCCCCACCTGCAGGCATGGAGCCAGTATAGCATGTTCCAGGGACATTGTGACCCCAACCTGCAGGTATGGAGCCAGTATGGCATGAACCAGGGACACTGTGACCCCCACCTGCAGGTATGGAGCCAGTATGGCATGTACCAGGGACATTGTCTGACCCCCACCTGCAGGTATGGAGCCAGTATGGCATGTACCAGGGACATTGTGACCCCACCTGCAGGTATGGAGCCAGTATGGCATGAACCAGGGATACTGTGACCCCCACCTGCAGGTATGGAGCCAGTATGGCATGTACCAGGGACATTGTCTGACCCCCACCTGCAGGTATGGAGCCAGTATGGCATGTACCAGGGACACTGTGACCTCCACCTGCAGGTATGGAGCCAGTATGGCATGTACCAGGAACATTGTGACCTCCACCTGCAGGTATGGAGCCAGTATGGCATGTACCAGGGACATTGTCTGACCCCCACCTGCAGACATGGAGCCAGTATAGCATGTTCCAGGGACATTGTGACCCCCACCTGCAGGTATGGAGCCAGTATGGCATGAACCAGGGACACTGTGACCCCCACCTGCAGGTATGGAGCCAGTATGGCATGTACCAGGGACATTGTCTGACCCTGCGGGTATGGAGCCAGTATGGCATGTACCAGGGATATTGTCTGACCCCTGCGGGTATGGAGCCAGGTATGGCATGTACCAGGGACATTGTCTGACCCCACTGCAGGGTATGGAGCAGTATGGCATGTACCAGGGACACTGTGACCCCCACCTGCGGGTATGGAGCCAGTATGGCATGTACCAGGGACACCTGCAGGTATGGAGCCAGTATGGCGTACCAGGGACACTGTGACACCTGCAGGTATGGAGCCAGTATGGCATGTACCAGGGACATTGTCTGACCCCCTCCCCCTGCAGGTATGGAGCCAGTATGGCATGTACCAGGGACACTGTGACCCCCACCTGCAGGTATGGAGCCAGTATGGCATGTACCAGGGAGACTGTGACCCCCATCTGCAGGTATGGAGCCAGTATGGCATGTACCAGGGACATTGTGACCCCACCTGTAGGTATCGAGCCAGTATGGCATGTACCAGGGACATTGTCTGACCCCCACCTGCAGGTATGGAGCCAGTATGGCATGAACCAGGGACACTGTGACCCCCACCTGCAGGTATGGAGCCAGTATGGCATGTACCAGGGAGACTGTGACCCCCACCTGCAGGTATGGAGCCAGTATGGCATGTACCAGGGACATTGTGACCCCACCTGTAGGTATCGAGCCAGTATGGCATGTACCAGGGACATTGTCTGACCCCCACCTGCAGGTATGGAGCCAGTATGGCATGAACCAGGGACACTGTGACCCCCACCTGCAGGTATGGAGCCAGTATGGCATGTACCAGGGAGACTGTGACCCCCACCTGCAGGTATGGAGCCAGTATGGCATGTACCAGGGACATTGTGACCCCACCTGTAGGTATCGAGCCAGTATGGCATGTACCAGGGACATTGTCTGACCCCCACCTGCAGGTATGGAGCCAGTATGGCATGAACCAGGGACACTGTGACCCCCACCTGCAGGTATGGAGCCAGTATGGCATGTATCATATATAAAACTTCTATATAATTTAGTTATATTTCATGCTGAGGGGAGGGAATACGTGTACTGTATCCAGCCCTGGATTGGCTTATGCCTTATTCTTTGTGGGTGTCTCCCTTGCATGGGAGAAATGTATAAAAGCTGAGTGTGTGATTAAAAGTTCAATTCTGCTTCAGGGTTCAAGACAGTTTGACAGTGGCATGAGAAGTCGCACAATTTTTTGTTTTTTAAACATGCTTGACTAAACAGGTATAATGATGAAATAAGATTAACTAAATACAATGGGCTATAATTACTTTTAGTTATCGATTTCTATTCTGCCATGTTATCATAGTCTTAGTGTAAAAGCATGGATTGCAGTATAGCAGTAGCTAATTGAGATAATACATATAAGAGTTAAACTATGTGTATACAAGCTAGGAGACGTTATACAGCATATAATATTGCTAAAGTTTGCCTACGTTGTATATTCACGTTTCTATTCTCTCTAAGCTTATCAATGCCCTGCTGTGTTGTTCATTAACTAAGTATTAGATCGCTAGAAGCAGGGTTCAACATGAGTAACATTATACTAGCAGGTAAATGCTGGTATGGGAGCCTAGTCTATGTGGAGTAAGTCTTAGGCAACTGAGGTTGGGTATTTAGCTGGTAAGAAAGCTCGGGGCTGTCCGTGCTATAAATACCCCGTTATGGCAGTGTAATGGGTGTTTTAACCGATACCCAGCGTTGATGCATCTCGGACCTTGTCACCCTCGTTCTTTCTTTTGTGGAGTGTGCTATCTCTGTTTCGAGGGTCGGTCATGGTGCCCATTGGAGTGTGCAGCCGTATGGTCGCTTGTGTTGCAGGAAAGTCCAGCAGCATGGCTGAGGGTAGGGTAGAGACTGTGTGGGGTAATCGGAGGAGGTGTGGAGTGCGCCACTTGAGTCTCTTGGATTCTGCCGATTTCCGTCGCTTGCCAGGGTTGTGAGTTGGAGTGTGCTGGGTGGCTGTTCTGGCGGCGCTCCGTTTGTGGCAAAGTCAGTCGTTTGGGTTTGCGGGCCCGCCAGGAGCCCCGTCCATTTTGGCGCCAGTTCTTGGCTCTGGCTATGGGAGGGAGTGTGCCTTTTGCGGTGGGGGTTTGTCAGCAGTACCTTGGGTGAGCTTGTGGCCTTTCGGAGTGCCGCCGCTTGTTGCTCCTTGGCCACTAATTTCTCCCAGAACACGGACAGTATAGCTTCTAGCATGGTCATAAGGTCGGGTCTTTCCTCGTTTTGAGAGCACGTGGCGGCGGCCATTTGCGGGGCCGTGCCTCGCGTCTCTGCCCGCTTGCTTCTCTCTTTGGGTTCAGTGCCCAGGTGTGTACTCTTAAAGTGTGACCAGGATAACCCCTTCCGGTCCGGGGGGGAGACAGGGTGCTTGCGTGTCCACTTCTCTGGTTCGTTGGCTGGGAGAACGGCTGTCTCTCCCTGCCTTTGTCGCTTGCAGGCCTCACCTAGCCATCTTGGGTTCCCGATCACCTAAACGCTAGGGAAAAGTGTCATCCGTGTCACCAGGTGTCCCTGTATGCAGGAGGCGACTCCCGGTTTAATATGTGGCCCGATTTTAGCAAAATTTCGGTGATTCACTCAAGAACTCAGCTTTCAGGCGTCTGCTCTGCTTGTTGGCTTAGCCCCGCCCCCTTCTTTGTTTTAAATTCCTTTATCATTTCTTTGCAATTGCCAAGTTCAGTGAATGAGCCCCACACAGGGTTATTAACGAAAGGAATCATTGCTGAGAGCTGAATATACTTAAACAAAAGCTGAAAATGGTTCAAATGGAACAGAAACGCCTGTGCAAATACCTAGACTTGGTAACAGCAGGAATGGATTACCTCCCAGCAAAAACAGTGTTTAGACCCCCACCTCCGGGAGAAAAAGGTCTGGGTCTCCGCAGCACCTTGACCTCAAGTTGAAACTGTAGTGTATAATTCCAGAAACCACATCCACTCAAATAAAAACCTCTCTTTTATTGAAAAGTCATAAAAACACACTAAATGACAGCAGAAAGCAGGAACAGAAAAATATAGTGTTCAGACCTCAAGGTGCCTCCTCACTGCTCCCTTACTCAGGAAAAGAGCTGCTAAAGAGGCACCTCGGGCATCAAACTTGCTCAGCTATTTTCTCTGTCCTCCATTCCGCTGTAATTTAGCATGGTTTTTATGATTTATTTTTCCATAAAATTAGTTTTTATATTACATGTGATGTGCTTCATAGAATTATGTTCTACAGTTTCAACTTTGGCCAAAGTGCTGCTGAAATGCCATCATATTTATTAAAACATTCTAGAATGTGACTGTTTCCTTCATAGTTTGTTGGGGGGTTCTTTCATAGTAATGGCATTTAAAAAAAGAGAGAGAGAAAAGGAACAGAACAATTTTGAGTCAGAAAAAGTGGCAGAAAGATTGCTGACAGACAATACAATAGTCCCCAAAATTTGCCAACAATTAGAAAATGTCTCCCTCAATGCCAGCACGGTGTGTCTGACAGGCTATCCCAGGGTTCAAGGTACAGTTCATGTCATTGCGGTCTCGTCCTGTACACTCGTGGTTTTTTTTTAATGTATTTAAATTTTCTGTGCCACAAATTATAATAATTGCATATTTTAACATCATTTATTGCATCACAGCAGGGATACTGTAACTCATTAGAATAAACAGTGTCCTGAATACCGAGAAGTATTTCAATATGTTTTAACTCTTTTATTGCCAGAGGTGGCAGACATTGTTTTGCAATGTCAAAGTGTTAATGGATGGAGTCTGGACACCCCACCATATATTTATAGAGAGACTAGCAAAGACTGACACTATTGAGCCATCAAGTACATGGCTTAGTATGATAACAGTGGCACAGAGCGCTGAGGGGAGGGCAGACCTCCCAGTTCTCCTGATTTTTATGGGACAGTCACGATTTTTAGGGTCCTGTCCCGCCTTCTCTGCACTTGCCTTATACTAGGGGCACCAGGACTTGGCAGAAATCACTCAAACAGTACCTGGGGGCTCGCCTGTGTGATTGGTGTCGTATCCATGCTGATACATGTGCACTTGATACATATGGTTATTAGTTCCAGGTTTTTCTCCTGTGTCATTTCCTCTCTTTAATAAAAGACATGTTTTAAAATTCAAAATACATATTTGACAATATTATTTAGGTTTCCTCTTCGTCAAATGCTATATAAAAAACAATAAAACAAAGGTTTACTTTCATGAAATTCAGCACCAGGAGCTGTTTTTCACCTCCTGACGTCACACCTGCCATCGTGCAGTCCAATGAAATGCTTCTCGTAGAGAAGTCTTTGATTGGACCAATTATCCAGCTGAGAGCGCAAGCACGCACTCTGAGCAAGCAAGGGATATGGGGAGTGAGGGGAATGACCCTAAAAAAAAGTAGTAGAGGGGAAAGGGAGGCAGAATGGCTGCATTCAGTGTGGTAGGGAAGAAAGACACAAGATTCCTTTGGAAGAA
The DNA here is from genome assembly GCA_933207985.1 of Pelobates cultripes. Lineage (NCBI taxonomy): Eukaryota > Metazoa > Chordata > Amphibia > Anura > Pelobatidae > Pelobates > Pelobates cultripes. The sequence goes on along the minus strand of OW240923.1, from coordinate 6,546,141 downwards.
TCAGAGAACATCTGTCACAAGCATGCAGTGCGTGCTGTTTACAAATGTAAAATATGCACATTATTAACATTGGGCAGCCGAGAACCGAGTTCTGTGCTGCCAAAGTCACTTGTGTCGGGGGTGGAACTAGCCCCTGGCACATGAGTACAAATCACTTTGGATATTCTAGATTGTAAGCTCTTTTAAACAGGGTCCTCATCACACTGCAGAATATGTTGGCGATAATAATTATAAATATTATTTTTATTTTATCCCTTAAATATTATGCAATGTCCTTATCTTGCCTTGCTGTACTCCATCTTGTTAACGCTTCTGTCTGCTCAGCTGTGTAATTGCTAATGCTCTAGTCTTTATTTTGACACCTATCAATCTGCATGTACTTGTTATGTGGTTTATAAAGCAAACTCCAGTTCCTGGCGGAAGCTTTGCTTTATGGTAATCTCATGAAGTAGTTTGTTATAACATGATTACAGTTTTGTCAACGATTGTTGGCATAGCTTTCAATGAGATAACGAGCAGTTTGCATTTTAACTTGTGCATAGCCGAATTGTGTTCATTCCTGATTTCTTGTCTGAATCCAAGTGAAAGTGACAGAGTAACAGAAAGCTTGGGCTTGTTTGCAATGTGGAGTTTAGGATTATCAGATCCACCAACTAGGGTTGCCTGATACGTCATGTTTTCCTGGACACAATATCACTTATTCATGCCTGAGTGGTACAGCCCTGCGGCATGTAGTCTTCGTATGCTACAATTGATTTTCACTTCCCTCTAGCAAGATATGCTATGTACATACTATCAGGCAGGAACTTTCACAACCTGCTATATGACAAAGTGACATTACATCCAGGAAAGCAAAGAGAGTCTGGCATCCCTAGCTGTGGAACTATAGGCACCCAGACCACTTCAGCTCATTGAAGTGGTGTGGGTGTAGTGTCCCAATTGCACTTAGTGCACCGGAGAAACTGCAATGTTTTCATTGGTAGACAGCCACTGCAGGCAGACTTAGTGCTGCAGACAGCCACTGGAGGCACTTACTGGATGTTAACAAACTTTTGGTCCAGCAACTGACACTGGACATCCTCACACTCTGCATGAGGGCATCCAGTGTCCGCTATTTCCCAATAGGAAAGCATTAATTCAGTGCTTTCATATGGGGAGGGCCTAATGCGAGGGCGGCACTCTCCATACATGAACATTAGCACCCACTCATAGAGCACGGTCATGTGCCAGGGAAATGCACTAGGTTCAGGTAAGTAAATAAAGGGTCGGAAACTGAAAATTTCAATAAACTGGCCAGGTCCGGGGCTCGAAATCTGAAATAAAATGCACAATATCAATAAAGTAAATAGTAGGGATGTGCATGGGCAATAAATTTGTCTTGTTTCAGCAATTCCCTAACCCTACCCCTAAAAACCACAACCACTTACACATGTAGGGTTTGGGTTAGATTCCTGTTATCATTCCCGTAATTTCCCCTTCATCTCCTGTTTTGCCACTTTTCAGAATTCCGAAGCACTTCGGCACTCCTATTTTTCTACCATTTTGCTTCAAAAAATGTGGCAGTGAGCAGTAGGTGGAGGTACCTGTGAGGAAGTGCTCTCACATCATATGTCCCAAGCACTACTGCACAGTGAAAGAGGAGCCAGCAGTGTGCTCTCAAATAGGGGGCCCACTCACTGGGGTACCTACCACGGTGGCAGGGGTCGCAGCTGCGACCGAGCCCCTCACTCCAGGGGGCCCGGCCTAAGCCACGACCCCTGTGTGTAGCGTGGCTGAGCGGTCAGACAGGAAATGCTCACTGCTAGAGCACTTTCTGTCAGACCAGGAACCGCGGCCAGTAATGTACAGGAGAACAGGGGGGAAAGAGAGAGAGACGGTATGGGACACGGGGAGGGGGTGAAATGGAGGGTATGGGACACCTGGAGGGGGGAGAAATTGAGGGTATGGGACAGTGGGAGGGGAGGGTGAGAAATTGAGGGTGTGGGACACTGGGAGGGGGGAGAAATGGAGGGTATGGGACACCTGGAGTGCAGGGGGGAGAGAGGGAACAATGGGACATACGGAGGGTGGAGGGAGGGAACAATGGGACACGGGGAGGGGGAGAGAGGGAACAATGGGACATGTGTAGGGTGGAGGGAGGGAACAATGGGACACGGGGAGGGGGAGAGAGGGACACAGGGAGGGGGAGAGAGAGAGAACAGTGAGACACAGGGAGGCAGGAGAGAGGGAACAATGGGACACGGGGAGTGGGGAGAGGGCACAATGGGACACATGGAGGGGAGGGAGGGTATGGGACACAGGAAGTGAGAGAGATGGAGGGTATGGGACATGCGGAGGGAAGGGGGGAGAGAGGGAACAATGGGTTACATAGAGGGGAGAGAGGCAGGGTATGGGACACCTGGAGGGAAGGTGGGAGAGAGGGAGAAATGGGACACGGGGCAGGGAGGGAGGAGAGAGGGAAGCATGGGACACATGGAGGGGAAAGAGGGAGGGTATGGGGCATGAGGAGGGGGCGAGAGGTAGGAATGAGACCCAGAAATAATTGTGACACTTTAATATACAGGATGGAACTATAATTTGACATTTTATAAATCAAAGATAATTATTATGAAAGCATAAGAGATTGTACCTACAACAGGTAAAGATGTGTAGTTCTCTGCCTAAAGAGGTAGTTTTGTAAATCCCATACTGGCAAAAAAAAATTATTATAATAATAACAAAAAATTTTTTTTTTTTTTGTAAATCTGTTTAATAATAACAAAAATAACAAAAAAAAAATTTATTTTTTGATGCAGGCCAGATCATGGAGAAAGAAAACAAACAAAATTTTTGTTGAAAATGTCTAATCTATACATTTTCTGTGACAATGTATGGGTAAAATTCTAAGCCAATTAAAACCAGACACTGTTCTGTAAAGGATGACCGTTCGTTTAACATACGAGCTGGAGATGACACTTTTCCCCCCTGACTTCTTCTAAACATTTCCCCTTGGCTTGTGACCATCAGAGGCTGCGTTGAATTAATCGGCTTCCCGTTTTTGATCTCTTAAGAGCGCCTATTTCATCTTCAATCTGTTCCTTGACTTTTACATGAACAACCCCAAACAAAAAAAGACAATTGCAGATTCCCATTGCTTTTCAATCTAATTGTTTGCGGCGCTGTCAGACATGGTAAAATTAAGAGTGAAATAAGTTCCCTGGGCACTTGAACATGAGGGTATATGTTACAAAAATTATGAACATTCATTGTCAGAGAACATCGCTTTTATAGGGCCACAGTGTATCCCTGTGTTCTCAGCCTCTGAATCACTGTACACAGGAGGTGGAAGCATACCCACGACGTGCAAAGAGAGACATTTGTGGTAATTCAGTTGAAATATAATGCCTCTGCTAATTAATTTGTACGAATAGATGACTATCTCCCAGTTAACTATCCGCAGGGGGGGTTGGCCAACGAGTTAAAACTTCCCAAAGGTAAAATATCTGACAGTGCAAAATACAATGCAGCAGGAAGCAGACGTAATCTAGAATTAAAAATGGAAGCAAAGGACATATTATTAACCCCTGGTTTTAATTTATATTCTCCAATCTTCATATGGAAAAATAAGTCTGGCATTAAAAGGGACAGCTCTTAAAAATAATGAATGACTCCATTACATTGGAAGTTTCCTAACAAGGCCGTGATTTTACTTTTCATTTATTTATATGAAGGGTGTGCCTGTATTTGGGATGTGTGATCCATCTTGTACGTTCTTGTCATAAGAAGCTTTTTCTGCCCTGATCTTAATTGGGGTATTCTGCATTTAAAGGATGGAATGCACTTACAGTTGTAATCAAAATTATTCAACCCCCATTGAAAATCAGGTTTATTGTCAAAATGTACAGACTTTCAGCTATTTGCAATAAACAAATCAAACAAAGGCAATACAAATAGCTCAACACCTCCTCTCCTGCAACTAAGGGAGACATAAGGAACCTTCTGCTGGATCTAAGGAAGGCGTGGAAAACCGATGACCTGGAGACTCAGCAGGAAATGGGTGTCCTCCACCAGAATATAAAAGCAGTGGATTCCAGAGAAAATGATCGAAAAGATAAACTGTAGGACACCCAAGAACCAGGTGGAGGGCCTGGCCCTGCAAGTCCAGAAACCCATCTGTGCACTGTCATCCCTGGAGCCCAGACACAAACCGCAAAATAGTCATCTGAGAATTACTCCATTACATTGGGGATTTCTTAACAAGGCTGTGATTTTACAAATGAAAACAAATTAGTGCAGATGCCCTGCTGCCTTTTATCCAGAGATTTTCTTGCTCTCCGACTTCAGAGTGCGCAAGGCTGCAGCAGCTCCGGCAGGAGAACCCAGAGACACAATTGCAGTCACTAGGGATGTTGCGGTTCATTCTGCCATCATGTTCCGCTTCAGAGGGATAGGCAACATTCAGTCCGAAGGCTTCTCAGTGGCAATATATGGATACTTGCCCTTTGCTGTTCTGCTGGAAAAGCGATAGCTATCTCCGCTTGTCAGACAGCTGTCAGATACCGCTGAGGAGTTGATGGCTCTCTCAATGTCACACACAGAGACACCATACTTACACTATCCTCCTCTGGGGTTTGGCGGCATTTTTTGCAGAGACTGAAATTGGCAACTATACAATGTGAGGAGACTCCAAAGCTAAAACTCAGTGAAAATGAAGTGTGGGGATCTGCATTCTGCAGCCCCACCTAGGTTGTGCCAACTTATGCCCTAGTTCATTGGGGATAAGCCTACAGTTACCCACTTTAATACCAATACCTTTACACAGTTGCAACCACGAGAGTCTTTTCTGTGTATATGTTCTTTTATTTTAATCAGTAGCATTTAGCAATACTTATCAGAGTCACGGCAGAAGGTGATAGTTTTAACTCAATGGTGATTGACTTTCTCTTAGTACCATAGTCTGGGTCTTACCATGTGCTCCTATATGCGTCTGGCTAGGCTTGTAGCCTCCTACCTGTGATTGATGTATGTTCGTTACTTGCTTGTTTTTATTTCCATACACTGGAAAAGTTGTATACTATGTGTACACTCTCAAAGAAAAAAAAAAGCTCAACACAACGACTGCTTTAATTGGTTTCCCCCAATTCAACTGAAATTGCAATTTCTAATGACGTCTCCAATCTCAAATTAATTCAAACCCCTGAATAGAATCCCTCACAACAGCACAAATATGCAAAATAGGTGTTGTCTCAAGCACACCTGATGCAACTACTCAAGGGCTTCATTAGCTGCACCAGGTGTGCTAAGATTCCTCAGGAATGCTGCCAGAGGCTGGTGTCTGGAAACGCATCTCGTTTGCAGCTAGGGGTTTGTTGAGTGTCATGTGTGACTGCATGTTAGCAATATGGCAAAAGAATGGTCCATAAAGTTAAGAGAAAAGATCACCCTTCAGGAAATCCTAGGAGAAAATGTCATGCAATCTATGAGAAAGCAGAAGCTTGGGCGTCACTAGACCCTTCTCTGGTGGGATTTGAAGAAGGCAGTTGTAGCACTCAAACCCAAGAATATTACTGAACTGGAGGCCATTGCTCATGAGCAATGGGCTAAGATTCTTCAGGAACGCTGCCACAAGCTGGTGTCTGGCTATGCATCTAGTTTGCAGCAGATCATAACAGCAAAAGGGTGCTCTGCTAAGTAGTAAAGATGCTTGTCATGAAGGGGTTAAATAATTTTGAGACTTGAGAAGTCATTATAAGTTGCATTTTCAACTGAATTTGGGGAAAGCAATTGAAGCATTGATTGTGTTGAGCTATTTCAATAGCTTTTGTTTGATTTGTTCGTTGCTAACAGCTGAAAGTCTGTACATTTTGACAATAACCCTGTTTCAATTCTTTTAATTGAAATTATTTTTTGATTATTTTTGCAAAAACAATATAGGACCTTTATTACTACAAGAATAAACGCACAGGTTACATTGTATGCACAAATAACTTGGAGGCAGGTTCAATTGCCTTCTACTATTTGTATTTTAACAATGAAGATATAAAATAGAAAAGAAAAAGAAACGGTGAGTCCTAGGCCACTCAGTGCTCGATAGAGCAGGTGTCTGATGCTTTATTAGTTTAACAGGCGGGTAGAGGTAAAGTAAAGTGAAGCATGTAGGAGTTTAAAATAAAGGGATAAAGAAAATAGGAAGGTGTGTAGGAGGAAAGTAGGAAGTGGGAGCTGGCGCTAAATCACCACACACAATCCCTAGGATTGTCCATTGAAGGAGTATCATGTCTCAACCCCAGATCCTGACAGAGTAGTTCAAAGGGTGTGAGATCCCTATGTAGGTCAGGTTGTTGTGGGATTGAGGTGACATAGTCTTTGATTTTGGCGTATCTGAATTTAGTCATAAAGATGTTTATAACTGTGCCTGTCAACGTACGAAGGTGCAGGAGTTTTCCTTTTGCAGTTATATTGAATCCGAGGCACTTGTGGGAGTACACAGCGGAGGTTTCCCAGTCTCACCCCAGGCTTAAAGTCTGGGTTATGCAAAAGGGGCAAGAGTTGGTACGGGAAGGAGTACAATCTTAGCTTCCTGCCTGTGAGTCCCAGATGGACTTAGGGGCTGCAAGTCACCCCTACCTAGTCTTGGGGACTGTCAGTTGTGCAAATTTTATTCTGGGTTTGGTGCCTTTCCATATAAATATAATAAGTAGAGTGTGTAGCATTGTAAAAAAGACGGAAGGGAGGGAAACTGGCTGCGTTTGGAATAAGTAGAGTATCCGTGGTAGGATGTTCCTTTTAGTTATGGTCACTCTAGCCATGAGAAATGGGGCAAAACCCATTCAGCTAAGTTCTTCCCTATAGCACTCAATAATGGGATGAAGTTAGTTTGATACAACTTTGGCAGGTAAGTCGTAAGCCATACTCCCAGATATTTAATAGCGGAGTCGTGCCATTGACAGGGGAATCTGGTGGATCAGGGCGGCACGCACACTAGGAGTGCCTATATTGAGTATTGAGGATTTGGTGTAATTGATGTTTAGGTCGGAGATATTGCCGTACGTCTTAAATTCGGACATGATTTATTTTGGAGAGAGATTTGGGGAGTTTGTTACAAAGAAGAGCATATTATCAGCGTATGCCGTGACTTTGTGGTGGCCATTTCCCATCTCCACCCCAGTATTATCCATTATGGACATGGAACGAGTCAGTGTAGATCCCATTAATCCAAACCCGAGCCATGGGGGGACATGTATAAGTAATCTATCCATTGATGCAAATGGTGCCCTAGGCCCACATGCTCCAGGACCGGGAATAATAGTCCTATTCCACCCTGTCGAAGGCCGTCTCTACATCCGTTGGCGAGGAGGAGAAGGCCTCTTGAGGTGATAAACTTGATTTTCAATGTGGGTTGAATAATTTTGATTACAACTGTATGTGGCTCTTTGATATTTAGTGCTATTTTATTATTCCAGCGTTAGATTAAAGTCAGGCCCAATTTATAGGATTTCTATTTTATAAACTCCCCTAACTAAATGGGCTACATCTTGGCTATTGAAGGATCTGTAAATATAAAGGTCACATTTCTATGAAAGTTTTCTTAAAATTTAACGGTGAACACATTTTGATATTTAGGAGAACACTGGTAGAAACCTGAATTATTTACAGCCTTGTACAATTCGAACAAGTCTTGGATCTTTTTGATAAATTGTAGAAAATACATTCAGATTCTATGCCAAAGGCAGCTGGTTGAAGCAATTAATTGAGCTACCTATTTTTCTTTTACAAATACGTTATTTTGCAACTGGAGCTTAGGGAAACATGTACTGAAAGCGTGCAGAAGTAAATCAGGCTGCGCTAATGATCCTGTTAATGAAAGTTTTCTTCCACTAAATCTAGTCAGAAGTGACACAGCGTCCTGTCACAGACCAATATTTTTAGTAAAGTAATCATCAGATATTAGGCAGTAACATGTCCACGTGTCTCAGCACATTTGTAAGCAGAACGAGCAAAAGAAAATAAGTCTATCTCTAAGTAGCCAACAGCTCTGAGATCAAAAAAGGACAGAGATATTTTGGAAAAGCAGATGAGCTAGAAGGAATTTGCGGAAAAAAAAATTAGTTATAATTTGATATTTTAAACTGTAGTTACAAAGGAATACAGGATATTTAATACCGGGTTCCTCAACGTCCGTTTTGAAGGCCTGCTACTGGAACAGTTTATTTATTTTTTATAATGTGTCTAAAAGTAAAAGTACCACCAATTAAATGTAATTACAGGAGAGTACATTATTCGATGCTAGCAAATTGTTCATCAGACAAATATGTTAGGGTGACCAGAATTCTCCAGAATTCTACAAAATGCTAATTATTTTGAAGTTAAAAAGTTACTAATCTCGGGGGGCGGAGCCAACTGCCAAACTGACTGGTCACATCTGAAGAGAGCTCCTGGCGTTATCAACACAAACGGCAAAAATCCTCGACAATTTCACCCCACAAAAGCAACCAAGCTGGCCACACACGAAGCAGCAATGGGCAGGAAAAATAAAAAGCCCAAGCAAGACCTGGCCCGGCCGGGCACCAGCATTGGAGACCTATGGCGGCGAGCACATGGAGCTCCAGAGCCCCACATGGCCGCCTACATGGACAACTTCGAGGACTCCATGAGTAGCACTCCGAGCCAGAAGAGACACGCTTACCCACAGTATGGGTATCGAAGAAGCCTAAAACACAGCCAGACACAGCTCCGGTCACGAAGGCCGAAATGAGGGAGCTGCTGGCAGAACTCCGCCGGAATAACCAGGCGGACGTGGCAGATATGCGAAAAGATATCAAGGGACTGATGGACCGCATTGGAACCGTAGAGCAAGACTCCCACACACACACACAAGGCAAGTGACCTCGCTCCAGCAGGAGATGAAAATGCTGCAACAGCAGCACTTGAAGGTGGAACAGGCCATGGCAGCAATGGAAGACTCACGGCGTGCCCAGAACATCAGAGGCATAGCAGAGACAGTCCCAGAATCTGAACTTCCCCACCTCATAAGGCGCCTGCTGAGCAAAATACTTCCACCAAAGCAGGCCAAGGGAGTAGGCTTGGACGGCGTATTCAGAATCCCTAAACCACCAACGACCCCATCAGCAGCAACCAGGGACTTAATTGTCAATTTTCAAAAGCGACAGGACAAAGAAGCAGCACGCCGCTCACCTGACATGACCCTCTCATTCTATACATATTTATCTAGAGGGACTATGGCCTGGTGCTCAACCCTTAGACCTTTCACCAACCTACTCCGCGCGCACAACATTAGATACCAATGGCGCTCACCCCGCATGCTTCAGGTGCTTCAGGGAGAAACCACATACCTCATAGCGGATCTGCAGGAGGCGGAGACACACCTCTCCACCCTGGGCCTTCCACTACAGCAACCGCGCACAACCTCCAAGCCCCACAAGTGGAATCCGGTTACCTCCGAGACTTTTGTTCACAGTGGATCTGCACAGACTGTAGCCACTACCTGTGCACTTTAAAACGGAACAGCTAAGCCACACCAGCCGTTTAGAACCTTACCTTTTCACCGTTATAGGTCAGCTTGTAAGTTTGAATATATGGTTTGACTATATGTTTTAGTGATGCAATCTGGTTTTACCTTTGCTGTGGAGGCACTCACACACTATGGGTCACACTGAGGCCGCTAGACAACACTTAACCGCACTCAACCTCTGCTGCTACCGTGACCTCCCAGGCCGTCTAGGCGACGAAGCCACACACTCCACCCGACCATAACGACACCGGCTCCGGCCATTGGGACCTAACCAGACATACGGTACGATTCCACACATATGCAGCACTCAGGCTGCAGGCACAGGGGGTCGCCTCGCGCCACACCTAACCATGCACAGCCAGAAACACCCACATGTTTGTACCACAATCACATAGAGTGGCGAATCCCACATGCTTGCTACATCCCTCACAAATCTCACTGGCTATATGCCTGCCACCCATACACACTCCCCTGAGGGCCACCCCAACCTTAATGCTACACCGGGTACCATAGTACTGCCTAGAGGCACACTGCATAAGTCCAACGACCCGACTTGCATACTGAGCAGCCGCGGCCGAAACTAAGTTACTTTGCTAAAGGTTCTACATAATATAAAAATGTGCAACATTTTCCTTCGTCTCACATTATAACTTTAAAAAACTGTGCATGTTTTATCTGAAATCCATATCATATGTGTAGCGGAGAGGCAGTATAATCCACGATATCTCCGCTGGGTAACAGGAACCACAAAGGATAATCCAGGGAATCAGCATACAATAATCCAGACAGCACTGCAGTAACCCTTCCTTCCCAAGAACTAGACGACACATAGGCTGGGAGTCAACTGACAACCTTTTAATCGGCAGGACAATTTATACAAGTCCCCATGCAAGGGGTTTCCTGAGTCCCTCCCCAGGGGCACTCCCAGAGGGGACTACATGGGGGACTTACATTACAGCATTTTTCTCCCATCAGGCACCGCTGCACGAGAGGGATCATCTTCCCAGAATGCACCGTTAAGTGGATTATCCCCTCGTGCAGCAGAACCGACAATTCACACAAAAATCCATAACTTGGGGAATATACAGTGGATTTACACGAATGGACGTTCGGTAGATAGCTGGGGTCTGAGCGCATCATTCGTGAGATTACCACTCAGATCCCAGCTAAAATAACCGAACGCCGCACGAAAAACACAATTCGTATAAAACATATGAAAAGAACCGATTGCTTGAAGGGAACAAAATACCGAATGTCCCGAAACTCCCGAACGCCCTGGAGGCTCAGCGGGGCTCGTGCCGTCGAGTAGCCGTTTTTAGTACCAGGCGCTCGACGACATAACCCCGCTGAGGGAACAAAGGATCCAAGATGGCCGACCGCCGCATGGTCGGTAGTCGAACGACGGCCACCCAGGAGAGCCTCTAATAACCGATTGCAACAATGTTGCAATCGGTTAACTAGCGCCACATGCCTCTAAGTGTGTGGGCTATTAGGGGGTATCGCGTTCGGTTCACGAACGGCCCTCCAAAGTGCCGTTCGTGAAACGAAAGGGAATCCCCATTCAAACCGCCATTTGCATTCGGCGGAACAGATAATTACAGGTAATGCAGGGAATACATGAAGCAGACACATACAGGTTAAACGCATATCTCTCCAGACCTATCGGCAACCCTTAAAGGCATAGTGTCCAGTTATAGTCCGAGTGGCTAGGTTTGCCACAATATGTAGTAGATAAGAGGAGTGAGACAGCGCTTAATAACTATAGGCAGCAAGCTTAAAAAGGGAATCCCTCAGACCCTTATAAAACAAGATAAAACAAAAAGCAATAAAAGGCTGCGCACACTAAATAAAATCCAATAAAAGGAAAGACAGTCCAACTGGTATATTCTTATAGGTGTCCTTGGTCTTCTATTTTTGTGGTGGTTTCACTTGTTATGAAAGATAAAAAGAGGGAAAAAGGACATCCAATGGTGTAGTATGTAAAATTCAGGTATAGACGTAAAAAAATAATAGTATAAAACTCACATTTACCAGAGCTAATGTCCAGCTCTGGAGTAAAGCGCGTACAGCGGTTTAATCCCCGCTTATGGGATATAAGGCAGGTTCCTCTCCGTGGATGGTGTCCAATTCTCGGGATAAAACAAACAGCCAATAGTGCTCACTGAATGACAGATAGTAATAAAATAATAAAAGAAATGTACTTACAAAGTAAGAGCAGACCCACTGCTCTTTGATGATAGCTTGGGTGGATTGATCCCCACCTTTGGATTTCTTTGGGTACAGGAAACTTCCAGGAATTTTTAGTTTTTTTTTTTAAAACCAATAAAAAATAATTAAAATAATTATAAAAAGGCCAGGGTAAAAAAGGAGGATATGTGTCTATAAAAAAGATAATTGGCACAAACAAATGACCAAAAATACTTTAAGATATATATAAAACACAATATTCAATTATCCATAACGCGTTTCGTCACAAAGGGACTTTTTCAAATGGAATAACATGTTATTCCATTTGAAAAAGTCCCTTTGTGACGAAACACGTCTTTAACATGTTATTCCATTTGAAAAAGTCCCTTTGTGACGAAACGCGTCTTTATGGATATTTGAATATTGTGTTTTTTATATATATTAAAGTATTTTTGGTCATTTGCTTGTGCCAATTATCTTTTTTATAGACACATATCCCCCTCTCTTTTTTACCCTGGCCTTTTTATTATTATTTTAATTATTTCTACTGGTTTTAAAAAGAAACCTAAAAATTCCTGGAAGTTTCCTGTACCCAAAGAAATCCGTAGGTGGGGATCAATCCACCCAAGCTATCATCAAAGAGCAGTGGGTCTGCTCTTACTTTGCAAGTACATTTCTTTTATTATTTTATTATTATCTGTCAT
>OW240923.1:6437124-6526682 GCA_933207985.1 Pelobates cultripes | reverse complement strand
AAAGAATACACAAGCAACGTATACCCTTAATGGAAACGAATTAGGGATAACAACACACGAAAAGGACTTGGGAATTGTTATAGACAACAAACAATGCAACAATGTGCAATGTCAATCAGCAGTGGCCAAGGCCAGTAAGGTATTGTCATGCATGAAAAAGGGCATTCATTCTCGGGACAAGAATATAATTTTGCCTCTTTATAAATCACTGGTAAGACCCCATATTGAATATGCTGTGCAATTTTGGGCACCTGTTCTAAGAAGGATATTATGGCACTAGAAAAAGTGCAGAGGCGGGCTACAAAATTAATAAAAGGAATGGAACATATCGGCTATGAAGAAAGGTTAACAAATTTAAACCTATTTAGTTTAGAAAAACGTCGCCTGAGAGGGGATATGATAACATTATACAAATATATTTGGGGCCAATACAAACCATTGTGTGGAAATCTATTCACAAACCGGACTTTACATAGGACACGAGGCTATGCGTTTAGACTGGAAGAAAGAAGATTTTGTCTAAGGCAAAGGAAAGGTTTTTTTACTGTAAGAACAATCAGGATGTGGAATTCTCTGCCTGAAGAAGTGGTTTTATCAGAGTCCATACAGATGTTCAAACGGCTACTAGATGCATACTTGCAAGAACAGAATATTTAAGGATATAATCTTTCAATGTAGGGTAATAACCGCTTGATCCAAGGATAAATCTGACTGCCATTCTGGGGTCAAGAAGGAATTTTTTTCCTAGCTTGTTGCAAAATTGTGCTTCAAACTGGGTTTTTTTGCCTTCTTTTGGATCAACAGCAAAAAACAAATGTGAGGAAGGCTGAACTTGATGGACGCAAGTCTCTTTTCAGCTATGTAACTATGTAACTATGTAACTATATTTTAAAAGGGAAAAACATTAATTTAGTTTCTCTCCTTATAGAGTCCAAAGACATTATTGATATCAAGTCCTATACGTTTTGGGATTTGTCACTCATCCTTAAAGCCAGAGACCCTGGGCTAAACCAGAATCTATCAATTTACAGAATTTGTACTGTTTTTTTTTTTTTGTCTCTACAGAGACATAATTTGCTCCAATTTCCCTCGTCGTAGGGAGGAATCGGACTACCATAAAAACTGACTGGGATCATTTAAACACAGATCTTTTTTTGCTGGCATTTTTCAAGGATCAAGTTCAAAGATCTGAACAATCTCAGACTTACAGGAAAAAGCCTCCTTAGAACAACATACTGACGTCATCATAGCAGCTACTTGATTTTTTGCGGGTTTATTTGTCCTAGAGAGTTCACAGTTGCTAAGTTTTCACATTCCAGTAAGTGCCTTAAAAAACTAAATTTAGTAAAGAAAATAGATCACTGTATTCTGTCTCTCAAACACACAAAAGGCTAGTCAAACAGGTCCCCTGGTCGATATTCCATTTCATCCATCTGGTTCTAAATGGTGACCAGTAAAAAAACGAAATGTTCTCTCTCAGTCCCTTGTAGGCAAATCCCCTGATTCTACTTTTCTATTTTTGCAAGTTGCTCCTCTCCCTACACCTAACTTTTTCCTCTATATTAGGCAGGGCCGGACTGGGGATACAAAGCAGCCCTGGACAAAAAAATTTGGCCAGCCCCATAAGTCACTGCGCCATATATTGTCGCGTGTAATATGTAAGGCTATGTCTTGCCAGGACAGATGATTGAGTAATATATATATATATATATATATATATATATATATATATATATATTTATATATATTGCTTTTTCTAATATAAAATATTGGTCCTTTAAGGGTAAAACGTTTAATTATACAGTAAGCATACTCACATGCAGACACAGGCAATTTCACTGACATTTCAATGACAACCACAAGCTTACTGATACACAGCCTCATAGACAAACAATCTTACTGATATACATCAGCTCATTGACATAAAAACACAAGCTCACTCACTAGCAGGCACACGCATGCAAGCAAGCTCACTCGCTAGCAGACGCACACACACAGCTTAATGTGGTGGTACTGGTGTCTATAGCATGTCCCTACAGGCTTTTCAACGTAAACACTGACTTTTCAGACAAAAGGCAGTGTTTACATTGCTTCAAAGTGACACTGCTAGTGAAAGTCACTAAGACGGTCACTAGAGGTGCTTCCCTTGTTAGTGCACCTATATTCAGGGCCTCCACATTCTGTAGGTGCTGAAGGTTCCCCATAGAGATACATTGATTCAATGCATCTCTATGAGGAGATGCTGATTGGAGTGGCGTTTTGCAGCCAATCCTATGGCAAAGCATTGGATTAGCTGAGATCATCAAGCTTGATGATCTCAGCTATAGAGGCAGGGCCAGTCGAGGGGAGACCAGCACGCTGCGTGGGGAAAAAAAGGTGAGCAAAAACACTATTTTTAAACACACATTTACACCATGACAGACACAGAAACACACATATACCATGACAGATACACACCCCATGACAGACACACACACACACCATGACAGACCATGACACAGACAGACACACACCATGACACAGACAGACACACACCATGACGGACATACAGACACACCATGACAGACAGACACACACACCCCATGACAGACAGACACACACACACCCCATGAATGACAGACAGACAAACACACACCCCATGATGGACAGACAGACACACACACATACCCCATGATGGACAGACAGACACACACACACACACACACACCCCATGACGGACAGACAGACACACACACACACACCATACAGACAGACACCATGACACAGACAGACACACACACACCATACAGACAGACAGACACCATGACACAGACAGACAGACACACACACACACCATACATACAGACAGACAGACACCATCACACAGACAGACACACACACCATACATACAGACAGACACCATGACACAGACAGACAGACACACACACACCATACATACACCATACATACAGACAGACACCATGACACAGGCAGACAGACACACACCATACATACAGTCACCATGACACAGACAGACAGACACACACCATACATACAGACAGACACCATGACACAGACAGACACACACACAGCATACACACAGACAGACACACACATTACTAATACCTGCCAGGGGGAGGTCTTCTGGGGGCCGCTGGGGAACTTTTACCGCTGGGGAGGTCTTCTGTCAGCCGCTGGGGGACTTGTCCTGGCGGCCGCTGTGGGAGCTGCGCCGGCTCTGCTCTCCCGCCCTCGTGCGCTGCTGAATGAGACCGGCGCCGGAATATGATGTCATATTCCGGCGCGGGCCTCATTCAGCTGCGCGCTGGGGAGCAGAGCCAGCGCAGCTCCCACAGCGGCCGCCAGGACAAGTCCCCCAGCGGCCGACAGAAGACCTCCCCAGCGGCCGCCAGCAGACCCAGGTGTCTGCCCGGCCCCTGGTGCCGACGGCCCACCGGGAAATTTCCGGTGGACCAGTCCGGCCCTGATATTAGGGTTCTGTTAGGGTACGGTTTAACCCTTTCTCAAGACTCATTTCGTATAGGTGCGGCTTCTGCAGCATCTAGCCACAACATTTCTACACACATTATTAAGAGGATGGGCCATTGGATATCATCTATTTACTGGAGGCATATTCCACAACCAGAGCTTCAGATGAGTCTTTAATGCCATTTGTCACAGGAGATGGGACTCCTCGTCCACGTGTTCTCTTATTTGTACTTTGTTTCATCTGATATCCCTCTGCATTCGAATGGAATCACTACCAAATAATTGTTCCCTTGTGTTCGGCTATCCGTTCCCTTCTGTTCGGTTACTGAATAGACTATGTGTGGTACCTTCTTGTTAACACCTCGTAATCACCGACCACCCCTGGCTGTTAAACACAAACAAGCAATCAACTCAAGTGCTTCCCTCGGAGGCCGGCATTCACATATACGAACACATGTGCTATCAGGACTGGCGGCCATCTTTTCTCCCAAACGCATGCAACGGTACATGGCCCTCGACGCATGGATCTCCGAGTCGGCTACGCAAGCTTGTGAAACTTGTACTTCTACCCGTCTGACTAGCTGGGAGAACGGCGTTCAGGAAGGATTAATTTCTTAAAATCCAGGGGATGCGTTCGTCGGTGTACCAAAGGATCCCCCAAAAGTCGACCGGCCAGCCTGACCAATTCTCTGGAACTGTTTTGGGCTACCACCTCATGGCCGGCCGGCCGGTCGGTCAAAACTTTGTTCGAACCTAACTCCCATTCTACCTAACCGATCTGAGCACTTTTCGGATATGTTGTGTGCTCAGATCCGGGCTTTTCAGGGTACCTGTACTGTTTTTATGCATTTTTGTGATATGTTAAAATCGTATGAAAGTTTTCTTTATTTGAGAGATAATTGAGTTATCTTAATTGGAGCTAAATTATCTCTCAAACACAATGGCTTGTGGGAAGGGAACCCCTATGATTTTGTCTTGGAAACCCCATGCTAAGGGCACTGTATAAAAAGCAGAGTATGGCCTAATAAAGCTCAGATTGCTTCTTCTGCCCAATACGACTGGTTGCGTCCATTATATTGGGGAAACTTTACACAGCAATAATACTATCACCATATTCAGCACATCTGGAATTAAGGACTAGTGGAGGATTGAAGGAATAACAGCAATAGACTAGCGAACCTGTGACTCCATTGCATTGTAATATATGCTTGAAATTGTTTTGAAACCTTTTTGTAACAGGCCTAAGAGCCCGTCAATTCCAGCACACCACAACTGACTTGCTTCCCTATACTTATATTAATTTAAGCTAATGTCTCTGACGACAAATGAGAAGGCATTAGCATGGAGTTGTGGGAGGAATTATTTGGTCTTTTTATTCTGGACCCCATCACCTCACAGGCCATCACTTTGCTGTGCATATCCCTCCCACCTCCCCCTTCATTAGATCTATTTCCTTAAGGTGGGCCCTCTTTTTTACAGGCTTATCCCACCGTCGGTTTCGGCACACCACTACTGACTTACACATAACTACTGACTTACACACCACGACTGACTTGCTTCCCCATAAATATAATAATATCAGCTGATGTCCCCAACAACAAATATAGGGAGAGATAATATGATGGTATATAGCATTCGCATAAATAATTAGCCTCTTTTAGCGTGGATGGTTTCCAATAGCAACATTTGTAAAAGTAACAGGCGAGGAGTACTTTTGAAATCGCTTCATAAACAACCAATTTTGTGACTGCATCGATTATTTATTTAAAATAACATTTTGTTCAATGCTTCACAGGCTGCTAAATGATCCAGTTCATCTTATATAATTTCTCATATTTATTTATTGCAGTAAGTCTACTGATGTAGTGATTAATTGATGAAAGCTGAATATTTTATTAAAAAAAACAATGTTATGTCAATTAAAGTTTTTATTTTGCTGTTTAATTGGTATCTGCAATAAAGGGAAGTATGCGCACCTGCCGTCTGCTTGTTACTTGGCCAAATTAGAAACAAGAATGGCATTTACTGGATCTGGGATGAACACACTCTTATAATAATGGTTCTTAAAGGGATTCTATAGGCACCCAGACAACTGCTTCTCAATAAATCCTCCTCTGTGTTATGGCTGCATGTGAAAACATTGCCGTTACTGCAGATTTCATTTCAGGGATTAAATGCCTCTCATGGCTGTCACTATTAAAGCCACTAGAGCTTCTGCAGGAATAGCCAAGTAAAACTGGGACGTTGTCATCCCCACCCAGGTTAGCGGAAGCAATTGCACCCTCCATTGCATGTATTTCTTCTATTCTGTGTATCCATTCCTGGATCCTGGGGCGGATGATCGGAAAACTTATCTAACCTCAAGATTAACGTCTCCAAATTCCACATTCTAAATATTGTTTAGAATGTGCCAGCTAGGAGTTCCGACCTGATCCACCAGAGCTTCCCATTCCAATTGTCAGACAAAGCTGTTAAATACCTAAGAGTTTGGCTTACCAGAGACCTATCCCAACTATATCAAACACATTTTTTGACAGTGCTTACTTCTTTCCATAAAAACTTGACCGAATGGACACTGTCTCATATATCATGGCTGGGTCGTATTGCAGTCACAAAAATGAACCTGTTGTTGTGTTGATGGGGTACATAAACTATAAAAAGATATTGAACTAAGTAGACTGCAAAGGTCCCTGAAGACTTTGCTGTGTATGGACCCCGCCACGAGTAGGCAGCTGGCGGCCCAGCAGTCTTTTGTCATCTCCACATTACATGTTTGACACACTCAGGCTCCAAAGATGGGCCTTTTCTCATTCCTTTCTCCCTGTTGCCCCTTGACAGGAAATGCAGACTTCCCGCCCGGGCCTTTCCTGCCTATCCCCACAAATGCACCCACAAATCCGACACATGATGGCGGAGGGCAAAATTATATCGCTAAACAAACTCCTGGCGCACGTCCCCTATTCAGTCATGCAATGTTTTGGGTACAACAAATTGAAAGGATTCTTTATTCGCAAATCCCAACAACTGGACAGTTAACCTCATTCGAGCTTCTATGCGATGATACCACATGCAATCTCACTTTTATATGTAACACTTCACTTCAACAAGAACCTACCACCTCCACCCTTTATGGGTAAATGGTAAACTGCCATTGGGAAAACCTAGATGCCAAATCAGTGGAAAAAGATGTGACCTGGTTCACCACTGTGCCCTGTCGAGCAAGACACAGGAAACGGTGCTGTCACTATGGTATAAAACACCACAACTCATGAACATCATCAATCCTAAATTAGATGACCTATGCTGGTGCTGTCAAAGTTTTATATACATGGTGGGACTCACCACATCTCAAGCCATTTTGGGAACCTATCCATCCCCCCTATCAAAAATATCAAATAATCTGCCAAAATTATAGCCAGCTCCCTTTCTACTCCCAACCAAATTATATAAGAAGTCCCTGACCATACGCCTTCTCAACGTAGCTAAACAGGTTATTAAGCTGTTCTGGGGACCTGTGTGTCCTACTGTGTTAGATTTTGACAACATAAAAAATTATATTTACCCCCCTCAAAAAAAAACCCAAATAGAGATAGACAGAAAGCAAGATGTAATGACAGAGAGAAAGAGACGATAGATTGATTGGTTAATAAAGTAACAATTGTCTTTGTTGGAGTGTGGGAAATTTTCAAATTGCTGGAAAAATTCATTAATCTTTAACAAATATAGCATAACATTCAGAAATGTTCAAAATCTTTTTTTCTGCAATGATTTAAAGTAGAATAAATGCTATTTATAACGCTGAACATTAAAATGCTGCCTGACAAGGGCAATGCCTGGTTATATCACCTTTGAAGACAATGTGTGGGTAAAATAGATAGATTTTCTTCAGTTTCCTGAAAATTGGCCATTTAAATCTCACCCTCGGTATTTAGCAGCATGTCACTTCTCTACCACGTTCACTCAGGTTGGCTTCAGTAATCCTGCTGTCACTTTCTGATGCCAAACGAAGAAATGGATTGGCTAGTTTGGGAAGTGATGATGGCATCTGCACAGACAATCAGTCTTCCCACTGAGTTCCCAGCAGAAAAGGCCACCGTTTTCTAAATGGAGGGCAGCGCTTATGTCCCTCTTGATGGAATATGTATCTTTCAGCTCTGTGGTCACAGCTTGGAAGGCATGAAGTGTCTCTTACCAAGGCTAATCCTGAGGACTGAGGACATTCACAGCTCACGGTGTTCTTACATGACTCCTCAAATTATTTGCATCTAGAAATGTATTTAACCTACAAAAACAAAGATTTTGGATCTAGTCATATAATTTTAGAGTCTCTTTCGTCCAAAGATTTCTACAGCTGGATCGGTTTATGTGTAACCCCCGTAACCTTTACTTCTCCATGGTAATGCACTGACCTCCCTCTATAAGAACCCTGTCATCAGCCATATAATCATTGCAGCCCATCCACTTATTCTTCTAATTTGAAAAGATTAGATTAATGGAGGAGCCTTTTAGACAAGATGGCATGTCCTAATATACATTAACCTGGATATCTAGATAATATTTTCTACCACAGATGGTTTCAGAACCCATGAGAATGGTAAAGATTTGGATAGTCTGGTCTCAGACCTTTGACTTTAACTCCCCCCTCCGTTTCTAAAATTGGTGAACAGAGCATTTTTATCCCCCTCTCACTATGCCCACCCTTTTATCTCTAGTTATTACGATTCTGTATGATTTATTGAATTTTCTCTGTATTGCCCATTCCTTTATTGTAAAAATGAAAATGTCACAATTGGACATTACTTATGCCATAATGGTGTGCATTATTCTCATTTGTACACCTCACCTGTTCATATATCTGGTCATGATTAAATAAAGAATTCACACCTTACACAAAGTGTAACCTTACAGCTATCAACTGACGATACGTTGTCCATGTGAGAAAGGTCTATTCATAAAACACAAATTTGCTTTTGTGAGTTCGGTTGATTTAACATGTCTCTATTCTCTTACATTTGGTTGTTAAAGAAGCCCTGTCACCTTCTGGAGTCTTTGCATATATTGCAAAGACCCCTGGTGGTGACGTCACCACTTGCTATGCAGTGGCCCTGGGGTGCAGAGGTAGGTAGGGTTTACTTACCTGAAGCTATCCCTGATGGCCACCGCCATGTTCGTCCAGAGGATCCTCTTCAGCTCCTAGTGCTTCATCTGCCACAAACCCAAGTCAGTGTGGCACTGAGATCCATGGAAACACCGCAGGAGCCTCCATAAGACAATGCCTTTTACATCTTACCCATCACTAGTTATGGCAGGGGGAATTGACAAAACTTGATCGTGGTAGTTCTGCTTTTTGTCAAGTTTTTGTCAAGCACATAAAAAATGCGTAAGACAAAGTAGTCCCTACTATGACCAGTTTTGCCTCATGGAGGCAGCCAGCATTGCTGGTGGGGAGAGCAAAGTTTTCCCTCACCAGCCTGTGTGGCCGAATGTGAGATTTCCCTGGCTGGGTGCCACTTGCTCTCCATCTCCTCTGCACTGTACCAGAGTGTTGCATTTATAGTGGTGGTGAGGGATGCATTCAGGAAACTGGCCTTGGGGTACAAGGAAGGTACACCTGGCCCTGGTTCCCCTTTTGTTTCAGAATATCTTTTGACTGCATTGAAATTACAATCAATGTGAATATTTCATAAAGATTTTATCTTTAATATAATGTATGATGAGGGGAGCGTGGTGACAACGGTGTTGTAAAATTCCTCCGTGGTTCACTGTGATTGCTAACAGCTGAAAGGGACACTAGAGTCACCTAGACCGCTTCATCTCAATGTAGTGGTCTGAGTGCAGTGCCCCTGGCCTCTGAAAACTGCAACGTAAAACCCATAGCAGGGTTAAAGGAATACTATAGTGTTGGAATAATGTTTAGTTAAAAGGTATTCTACTTACCTTTTCTCACTCGCCAAACCGGTCTCACAACAGTTGGCCCTGCCTCTATGGCTGCTTTCCCTTTATAAGGCTGTTTCCATTGCGGCAAAACGACGCACTGCGCCAATCAGCATCTCCTCATAGAGATGCATTGAATCAATGCTTTGATATTGGAAGCATTCAGCGTCTCCATGCAGAGTGTGGACATGCTTAACGTATGTGGGGCACCCTGTGAAGCACTGACCTGAAAAGGCAACATTTATATTATAAAGCCTGCAGGGATTAGCTATGCTCTATGAGGAGCATTGGAATGGATATCGGCGGAGGGGGCCCTGCATCCTCTGAGATGTCGTGGAAAGTGGTGAGGGAAGCAGTGCAAGGGGAGCCTTAGAGCTGGAAATTTGTAAGTAATTGTCTAAAAATGTATTTTAATGCACCTTGAGGGGTTGGGGAGGAGGATCTGAAAACAAGTAGGAGAAAGGGACACTGTCACGGGTTCGCTAGTCTATTACTGCTATTCCTTCAATCCTCCACTAGTCCTAACTAATTCCAGATATGCTGAATATAATGAAAGTATTCCTGTTGTGTAGAGTTTCCTCAATATAAGGGATGCAACTAGTCGTATTGGGTAAAAGAAGCAATCAGACTTTATTAGGCCACACTCGGCTTTTTATACAGTGCCCCTAGTTTCCAAGACAAACTCACAGGGGTTTCCTTCCCACAAGCCATTGTGTTTGAGAGATAATTGAGCTCAAAGTAAGATAACTCAATTATCTCTCAAATAAAAAAACTTACATAAAATTTTAATATACCCTGAAAATACATGAAGACAGTATAGGAATCCCACAAAAATTATATTCCCGGATATCCCCAATGTGAGCGCACAACATATCCAAAAAGCACTCAGATCAGTTCGGTAAAATAAAAGTTATGTTCGAGCAAAGTTTTGACCGACCGGTCATGAAGTGGTAGCTCAAAACCGTTCCAGAGAATTGGTCAGGCTGGCCTGTCACTTTCGGGAGTTCCACACGAACAAATTGATGAACGCATCCCTTGGCTTTTAATAAATTAATACTTCCCTTGTTCGGTAATTTCTTACTCCCGAATGCTGTTCTCCTAACTGTACGTGAAGTTGGATGGGCAGCGGTAGCACCAGTTTACCAGGTGTTCACGGGGTTGTGTAGCCGAGAATGGTTCCACGCAGTCGACAACCATGTACCGCTGCCCGCGTTCGGGAGACAAAATGTCCGCCAATTGTTTGCACACGCGTGTTCATATATACGAATGATGGCCATCCAGGCAATGCTTGTTTGTGGTTAACAGGGGTGGTTGGTGATTACAAGGTGTTAACAAGGGAGACCACACAGAGTCTGTTCGGTAACCGAACTGAAGAAAACTATTTCATTCATATGCAGGGGGATATCAGACGAAACAAAGTACAAATAAGGGAACATGTACGAGGAGTCCCATCTCCCGTGACAGACACTATAGCGTTAGGAATACAGATTCGTTTCTTGAATGCTAACCAGATTGAGTTGAATATAAACTTGCTATTCTGGCCAAATAGATCTAATTGCTGAAGTTTATTTCCTCAAACAAAAATGATTTTTTGAATATGTCATACTGGAGGATGCAATCTTCTTGCATGGATCCACTGTTAATGGATTTATTCTTACACACTCTCATGTATACAAATACTTATTGATAACAAAAAGTAACCTTACTTATTTAAATTTAAAACAAAAATGCCATTTATCCCCAAGCGGAGGAACATTTTTTAGTTAAAAGAAAACATTTTTCTGAAAGTCATTTGTTTGTAAAATGGAGATAAGCAATGCGACTATTTAATAAATTCAGCCGTGTAGTCGTTGATAAGTTGAGATTTCACTCTTGGGAGATTTCTGAATACATCTATTATATGTATAAAGTATTGCTAAGTACAAAATAGGCAAGCTACTAATATGTCACTATTATATGCACTTACAAGGCACAAAATGTATATATTTCTTTTGTTATATGAAGTAAGAATGTTTTGTGCATATTGATATTCTCGGCAGAATGGATTGCTATCTTATTTGAGATATATTGTATATGTATTGAAATGGTTTGCGTTATTCCCGGTTTACAGGAGGTCTCCTATCACAACCTCTATGTCTGATTAAATTCCATGGATATATGCCATACAAATAATTATTTCTTATCTGCAGTAGATTCACGTGGTTACATTACTACATTGGATAGTATACGGTCAGTGGAATAGATTAGGGCTGCATTGTATTAATGATAACATTCTATATCTTGTGCAGAAGCATTAAACACTAGGGGTCTTTAAAATTATTAGCCTCTTAAGGATAAATTAAATCATATGCTTGTATGCCATCATAACAATCTGGTTCACACAAACCCTACAATAGCATTATGTATTATCGCATATTTTTAATGAAGTCCAGGCAATGATAGATGGGTAGATCATTCCATTCGGTAGAACCCAGTTACTGCTAAATGAGTAGGATATTACATTCTATATAACCCTACTAACTCTAAATGAGTATGACATTCCATTCTATAGAACCTGGCTGACACTAAATGAGTAGGACATTCCATTCTATAGCGTTAGGCTAATAATAAATGAGCAGGACATTCCATTCTATAGCGTTAGGTTAATGCTAAATGAGTAGGACATTCCATTCTATAGAACCCAGCTAACGCTAAATGAGTAGATCGTTATATTCTATAGTTGCTCATTACAAAAAAAAACAATACGACAAATGGGCAAGAATATTATTATGCAAAACTTGACAAATCTGATGAAAGAGAGCATGTATCACCAACGCATTGTTTTAATCGGTCTCAGAACACACTAGGAAGAAGATGGCATGTTGGTAGCTGAGTCTGCCATGGAGTAAATCCAGGAGTATAAGAGATTGATGAAATAATAAAGTCCTGTTGATAAGTTAAGGATGAAATACATACAGGATGTTTACAATATTGTTTTTAAAAGCACAGAGTGTTCAACTCCCATTCACTGCAGTAAAGGAGTCTGTTCTTGGCAAGTCAGTGATCTGCAAGTCTGAAGGGGTTTTCCCTGTTGATTTCTACACAATCAATACTTGTATAAGAGAGAGCTTCATCTTAAAAAAATAAACAAGCACCTTACTCCTTATTATGGATTTTGTTGGAAGCAATCAATAGCCCATTGTGAGGAGTTACAGCACCTCTCAGCCCTCTGCGTACACGCACAGTTTGCACATGATACTGGAGCCTACAGCAATGTAAAACACTGTGACACCGCTATGACTGTACCTCTTATATCACGAAATATCATCCTGGCATTTCAGATCAGCTTACAAATATATTCCTATTAATATGGAATCTGTCATTTTATCTATTGAATTTCTTGAGACCAATTTGTAGGCATTAAAATCACTTATAGTTCTAGACATACCAATGCCACGTTTTGCCGTAACCCTTTGAAAGATTGCAGATCTCAAAACATTTCATCCTGTTTTTTCCTAGTTTTGTCAAAACTGTAGTCCGTTTGGACTAGCAGAGAAATTCTGGAACAAAGAAATTGCCATGGAAACCAGTGGAATGTTCCTGCTGATTATTCTACAGCTGTTCCAATCACCATGGAAACCAATGGAATGTTCCTGATGATTATTCTACAGCTGAAACAATCACCATGGAAACCAATGAACTGTTCCTGCTGATTGATCTACAGCTGAACCAATAACCATGGAAACAATGGAATGTTTCTGCTGATTGCTCTACAGCTGATACAATCACCATGGAAACCAATGGAATATTCCCGCTGATTGCTCTACAGCTGATACAATCACCATGGAAACCAATGGAATGTTCCTGCTGATTGCTCTACATTTGAAGTAATCACCATGGAAACCAATGTTCTGTTCCTGCTGATAGCTCTACAGCTGATACAATCATGGAATGTTTTTGCTGACAGCCCAATTTTACCACTTTTTCCTCTTTGTCTACATATCTCTATGCCTATCCCATTTTTCAGGGGATCTTGATTTTAAGGGCAATGATGCACTGGCGGAATCAATGCTTTTGATGGAAAGACAAGTGCAGTGAGACTTTTTACCTGGTTGGGTGTATTTTGTTGGACCTGTTTATGGCAGGTGCTAAAGCATATAATAGATTTTGCAGTTGCTGAGTTAGGGTTCTGGCAATGTTTAACCAAAGCAGTTCACTTACCATGAAAGGATTACTCCAAGCAAGAAAAATACTACACTACTAAAATAAGCCGCTGTAGTTGTTATGATGCTAAGAGCTACCTGGCTCCAAACTCCAGCTCTGCAAATGTATGTTCTCTAAATATTCATCTAATTGGATTTGCTACAGTGCCTGGAGTCCCCTGGCTCTGTCCCTCCATTTAGTGTTAAACCATTCAATCCCATTGAAGTGGTTATAGTGCCAGCAGCCCCCGGGCTCTGTCCCTCCATTTAGTTTTAGACCATTATTGACCAGTTTAGCACTAAATAAGGATCACTGGCCACTCACAGCTCACCCCTAATGGAGGTGTGGCTAATACAGAGATTACACACTTCCTTCTAGCCATGCCAAATCATACCAGCAATGAACAATGTGGTAGGCTGAAAGCAGTCGGCTGACACTCTCGGCCAATCACAGCTACCCCTTGCTTCACACGGTAATGCTCCCTCATTAGTCCTAGTAGCACAGAGGGGTTTGGTTTCTGGGGACAAGCATTTAAGCTTTAAAAACAGTTTAACACTGAATGGGAGGGAGACTCCAGACACTATAACCACATTAATGAGAGGGAAGAGTAAGAGTGGCTACAGTGTCCCTTTAATAAAGAATGGCAGCAGAAATTCCTGATTGCAAACAGTAACTAGTCCAGGTGTCAAGGCACGCACTGTCGTTAGTCTGAGACAGGCATCTTCATTTCCAAGGAAAAACATGCCACATTCTGTTTCCAGAGGCCTGAAAAATTCACCATTATCAAACACATTTTCTCGATAAATTAGTCTACAGGAGAACTCCCACAGCGTTAAATCCGATCTTCCCTTTTATTGCCAACCAGCAAAAAAGAAATAAACGTTCGTTAGGAAAAGATTTTCTATCACTCGTTTGTTTATCTCTTCCAGTAAAAGACAGCCTTTCTGCACCAGGACGCCGAGTTGCCTCTCTTTTATTGTGCATGAGCTCTTATCACAGATCATTAGGCTCTCCCTGTTCTATGGGCATTGATATTAAAACACCTTTTTTTGTGCTCCCCAGTGTGCTCTCAAGAGCATATCTAACGGTGATCCTCAGGTCATAAATCATTTGCTGCTTGGCCGTTTACGAGGTTGACGTTATTCTGAATTATACAGGAGAGCTGGGTAATTTCATTTTAAGAAGTGTAGGTCTGGAGACACTGTATTGGTGGAGCTCACTTTTTCTTTACACATCGCAAAGGTAAATAACAAACTAATATAAAGAAATTATAATTTAAAACAGGAGAGCGTTGGGTGGAAAAACAGGCCCGAGCATTTCAGAGTAAAACTTGTTTAGTTTTTACTCAAAACGTATTTAAATGGAAACAGCTATGAGAATATTCATATTGACAGTTAGAACTTAATTTTGTAATTACAGATTCACCCTGAGACAGTTTGAATCTCCTCTTCTCCTGCACATACTCTCTAGACTGACAATCTGCCTCTTTATATTGAGATTTCATATTTACCCCAAGTCTTAGAATCTGCCACTAAACCTTAAAACTTAACACATTTCCCTTCCGATTCTACTTATTAACCATGATACTCTGCCCATTCATGTTGAGACACAGTATTTGCTCCTGATGGGCAGTCATAGCAACTCAACAAATATAATTTTCTAGTAATCTGTTATATAGATTCTATTTTAAAATGTCACATCTGAATCTTGAATATGAAACCATTGTTTTTTCATGCTGGCATTGTGAGTGACAGCTAGGGCTGCATAAACAGAAACAAAAGTGATTTAACTCCTAAATAGCAGAGAATTGAGCAATGAGACTGCAAGGACATGATCTATACATCAAAACTAAATCAGTAAGCTGTTTTCTGGTGCTTTGAGTGTTTCTCTAAAATGCTGTGTATTCTAGGTCAAATGAATCTCAGTCGGTCTTTTTTTAAACTGTAATGACAAGCAGATTTTAATGTTGACATTTTTAAGCAGAAATCTGGAAGTGAATCAGTGCAGTGCCACCTAACCTGTACCTGTAAGTGTAGAATTGTCATCATGGGAAATTTAATTCAGAAGTGCCAACATTAGCCCTCAGTGCTCTAGGATCTGGGATTAGCAGGGTGCGTACACATATATATTACTACTTCTTGCTTGATAGATTCTCAAAGTTTGTTTCTGTAATCCGATGGTGTATGCATGCTGTCAGCCTGGGATAGGATATTTGGATGCACACTAGACAGATACGAGTCTGTAAGATGTTGCCACAGGAGTAATCTATAGATATTCATTTACAGCTGGAGTTTAAAATTTTAATGTGGAATAGCTCCCATTTATGACATCAGAAAATCTGAATTTGCAAGCTCTCTCGGTCTGCAGAACATTTTTATTCATCTAACATGTAACTGCAGCAAGTTTAATCAGCACTAAATTCCGCCCGAGCCTGTATCAGCTGGGGAACATTTTGCAGCTCTTCACACAATCGAAAACACACAAATATGATTTGTAAATGTAATTAACTCTTTCATCCATACTATGTATTATTGAGGGGTATGAATTGCCGGAAACAATAGTAACTGGATAGGACAGATAATAAAACGATACAAAAATAAAATGTAATTTAACTCTGCAGAACAAGAACAGCCACTTCAGGAAAAACCTAAACCCTTGGCTTTTATCTACTAAACAAGAAATTGCAGAGAATTGACAATTTACGATTATTAGAAATGGAAAATAGCTGCGATAAGGAGCTTTCCTAATTAGTATTTTAGAATAAGATATGCACTTTTTGGACAATTTTCAGCACACCCTAGTTTAGTGCTAAGAGCTCAGCTATCTAGGCTTCCCTGAGCAAGCACCGATTCCTTAGTGGTTTTAATATTTCTAAATGTATTTGTGTGTTTCCTTGCATGTATATTACACTGTCCTACATTAATGGTGCGATAAACAATGATTGTGATGTAACAATACTGACTGTAGGTGGGAATACTGCAGTGATGCTGCTTATATCAATATTTCACAATCACCGGTTAATAATAAGTTAGAAAGGGTGTAACAGTGAAATAACTGAGATAGATCGCGTCAATAAACGTAATATGCAATGTGTTTAAAGGCACACTTAAGGTTCCGAAACCACTTCATCTAAATTAAGTTGTTATGGTGACAGGAGGCCCTTGGAGGCACTCTTACTTCAAGGAGTTAAACCGTTCTCTAGCTGTTGCTTCCAACAGTGTTGCCCACTCCCCCCCAGGCAGCATCTGGCTTCTGAATTTTCAGATACAGGTAGCGTGGAGTGCGACCGGGCAGGGGTGCTGCTGATTGGCTGAGAGTGGCCAGCTGATGCTCTCAGTCAATCAGTAACACCCCATTCATTAAACTGTCTTGCAAGAGATACCTTTCTTTCCAAGCCAGTTTATGAATGAGTGAATGAGGAGTCACTGATTGGCTGAGAGCATCAGCTGACCACTATCAGCGGCACTTTATGCTGGATGCCGCCTAAGTGAAGTGAACATCGGCGCTGGGGGCAGCTTTGAGAACGGTTTAATCCCTTTAGGTAAGAGTGCCTCCAGGGGCCTCCTGTCACCATAACAACTTAACAATTTAATTTAGATTAGGATGTTTTAGTGCCTGGAGTGTCCCTTTAAGTGAAATCCCAGAGCTCCACAGCCATTAAAACTCACAGTAACTCATACCGTGTTTCTCCGAAAATAAGACCGGGTCTTATATTAATTTTAGTCACAAAAAATACACTAGGGCTTATTTTCAGGGTAGGGCTTAGAGCCAGTCTGTCAGCCGGTGTCCGCGCTGTGTAACCCCCCCCAGAGACCCTCACCTCCCCCTCCCTGTAATATTCTCCCCTCCCTCCCTCCCTGTAATACTCTCTCCCCTCCCTCCCTCCCCCTGTAATATTCTCCCCCCTCCCTGTAATACTCTCCCCCCTCTCCCTGTAATATTCTCCCCCCTCCTTAATGTGTCCCCTCTCCCTCCCTCCCTGTAATATTATCCCTCTCCCTCCCTCCCTGTAATCCCCCCCTCCCTGTATTATTATTCCCTCTCCCTCCCTCCCTTAATACTCCCCCTCCTCCCTGTAATACTCTCCCCCCTCCCTCCCTGTAATACTCTCCCCCCCCCTCCAATCTTCTCCTCACCTCCCCTGTAGCGTGGCCGAGCCCCTCTCCGGTCTGCGACCCGGCCGGACTGTCAGGAAGTGCACACCGATTGTGCACTTCCTGTCAGTCCGGGCGGGTCGCGGACCGGACAGGAGCTCGGCCACGCTACAGGGAAGGGGAGGTGAGGCAGTGCGGCAGCCGTCTGAGCGCTCTCTATAGAGCGCTCAGGCGGCTGAGGCATTTAAAGGGCCGGCGGCCCTGCCTAGGTCTTATTTTCGGGGTAGGGCTTATATTGCAGCCCACCCCGATAATCCAGCTAGGGCTTATTTTCGGGGTAGGGTGTATTTTCGGGGAAACACGGTAGTAATGCTAGTGTATCGCAGAGCTCCACAGCAATAATCAGATTGCTTAGTGATGTATGCATATGATTATTAAATGTTACGGTAATTACCGATGTAATGAAATTCCAGCAGTATTTTGTCCCTCAGTAAGTTTGACACATGTGTGAATTCATTGAATGCCTTAAATAAAGAGAAATTGCTCCGAGTACCGCAAGACATTTAAAAAACATTTTTTTTTTTAAAAACAAAGAGAGCTATTTTATTAAAGCTATCACACTGAGCAGAATTACTTTGCGGTTTGCAGAGTATAATTCTCTGCATTGTAAATAGAGGAAAATGCAGTATGAAATACACACTGCTATAAATTGATTTTCTCCTATATATCTATTATTTCTGAAAATCCCATAAACAAGTTTTGATGGAAATCCATTGCCTTGACATATAGAATTATCCACCAGAGCAGAAAGGTGTGAGAGCAGAGTGTGTGCTAGCAGGAGGCCATGGAGCGGGCTAGCAGGATGATACTTGTAGTGACTGAGAAGGATTTATAATTCTGTATAATAGCAATCAGTGTATAATTACGTATCAGCTGTCAAATCACTACATACATTCTCTCCTAGCACAAACGAACCATGTACTGTTAACCCCTTCCACCCTTACAGTGGTCCCACCTCATACTTGGTGCATATGCCGTCTAAGTGATTTGTTTAGGAATGCGTGTAATGAACTGAAAATGAATGGTTACAGTCTTGCCTAATGTGCATCCAAACATTCAGTGTCTCCTCCCTCTGCATTCAGACACTGAACTTTCCTGCATTGATTCAATTGATCTCTCTGATTGGCCAGGGCTGTGTTTGAATCATGCTGGCTCTGCCCCTGATCTGCCTCCTTGACAGTCTCAGCCAATCCTATGGGGAAGCACCGTGATTGGCTCAGAACAACACTTCTGATGATGTCAGATCCAGCAGCTTCAGGCTTCAATACAAGTAAGATTTTACTATATTTAGGGAGGCAAGAGGGGACCAGGGAGCCTAAATGGTGGTTTAACACTATAGTGTCAGAAATATATGTTTGTGTTCCTGACCCTATATTGCTCCTTTAATTTCTTCCACGTTTGATAAAACGAATGTCATTGAGTTGGGTAATAAAATGATATATACAACCAGGGCCTAGAGAGAACTAGAAAATATTAATGTATCAAATTTGCTAATTATTATTACATTCTGAACTAGAGATCGTACAGACGTTGTAATACTCTCACTAATGAGATAGTGTAGTATAGTGTGGTATTTTGATTTTTAAAAGAGTCCTTTTAATGGAAATAATTCCGATGAATACCTTTCAAACGGAAAATGGGCTCATGGTGATTTTACCTGTGAAAAAGAAAATGGGACGATTCTCTTTTTATGTTCTGCAATACTAAATATGAGCCTTGGAACAATGTGGTGGGTACATTAAGCCGAACAATGGGAAACAACACAATAGAGATCGTAGAAATGTTGCTTTAGCTTTGAAAGTTACTTTTGAAATTTAAATTTTAGGTTGATAAGATTGATTGAGAGTAAATTCACTAGAATAAAACATACATATCTTGTTTATTTGCATGTAAAATGGATTGCTCTCAACACTGGCACTACAAAGGATTTCTGAAATAGTATCCATTGTTATAGAGTCAGCAGCAACATAGCATTAGTTAGTGGATTGAAGCCCAGGGGTTTTTAATTTAAAGGATCAGTCCGTTATATCTGCAGATAAAATATCGAGAAGCCCACTATTTATCCAGCAGTGATCCAGTAGCTGGCCAGATTGAATTTCAAACTTTAGTTAAAGGGACACTAGAGATGTGTTGTATGTGTGATAGAATTTATCTTAATTCCAAGGCTCAAGCTTATAGGTGTCATATAATGATATGCTATATTAAAATTGGCTAACTTGGACTCAGGAAATGCTTGATGCTTAAACAACACTTAAGACCATATATGTCTAAGTTCCGAGAGCAGAGAGCCCCCACCTAAGATGTCTCTGCTCTAATCATTTTGTTCTCTCTTACCTTGAAAACTTATTTGTTATGTGTACATGACGCTCATCCCTATGTCTTATCTGTACTCTCTTCCTATTACTGTTCTAAGAGTATTTGCACGTAAGCACTTACTTTTTAATGTATAAAACCCAGCTGATGAATAAAACGTCAGAGGCTTATTTTGAATACCAACAGGCGTCTGGTGTCTAATTCTCGCTTCTCCAAGTGCGCTTGTAACAACAATTTGGGCTTCCTCTGAATATAACAAGGATCAACATTTGGATCCACAACAATTGTGTTGTGGGGACTGAGTGTTTTGTCTATGCGAGTGTTGTATGTTTGATAGTGTGTGTAGTGTTCGAGTGGTGCATGTAGCCGAGTGCTTTATGCATTAGAGTGCATTTAGTGGCTGAGTGGTGTGTGTCTGTGTGTAGGAGGTTTAGAGATGTATGTGGGGAGGATGTTGACTATGTCTGTGTGTGCTTGTTGAGTGTTGTGTGTGTGTGTGTGTGTGTGTGTGTGTGTGTGTGTGTGTGTGTGTGTGTGTAAAGCTGAGAGATATATGTAGGGAGGAAGTTGAGTGCATCTGTGTGTGCTGCTTGAGTGTTGTATGTGTGTAGGAGGCTGAGAAATGTATGTGGGGAGGAGGCTGAGTGTGTCTGTGTTTGCTGATTGCATGTTTTGTGTGTGTGTGAGGCTTAGAGATGTATGTGGGGAGGAGGCTGAGTGTGTCTGTGTGTTCTGATTGCATGTTGTGTGTGTGTATGTGTGTAGGAGGCTGAGAGATATATGTGGGGAGGAGGATGAGTGTGTCTGTGTGTGCTGATTGCATGGTGTGTGTGCGCATAGAAGGTTGAGAGATATATCTAGGGAGGAGGCTGAGTGTTCTGTGTTTGCTGGTTGAGTGTTTTGTGTGTGTAGGAGGCTTAGAGATGTATGTGGGGAGGAGGTTAAGTGTATCTGTGTGTGCTGGTTGAGTGTTGTGTGTGATGGATGGATTTACTGTGTGGAAGAGTCTGTGTATTGTGTGTGTGAAGGGGAGTCTGAGTGTGGATGAGTGTTGGGTGTTTGGGAGTAAGCTCTGATGTGTGATGTCTAGTGGTTGGAGAAAATTTCTTTGCCCCATTCCTGCTTACCATATGGCAGGAGAGGGGGAATTCCAGGCACAACCTCTGCTGCCTTATGGGTAATACGGCTCTGGATATGACACCAATCAAACATATTGCTGAAGTGTATCTGTCTAAAAAATATAAGTCACTTCTCCCAACTACCTGTCAGTGCTCAGCATACACCACCATGCTGATGGCGTAGACAGTGGTGTTGACCTACTCTGATTCATTCATAGATGAGGGACAAGAAAAGCCTTCTGCTTGTGGTTTTCCTACTTGCCTTTGTAGCAAGTGCATGCAATGTGCAACCATGGGCTGTAGTTGCTGTGATTGGAGGATTGTATGAACAGAATGTGGGGCATTCCATCACTCACATGCTAATGTGGTGGCAATCAAGCCGGTGCGTCCACAGGCTGGGGAAGGTGCACGCACCCCATTAAAGCTGTGGGAATTAATTACTGGGTTGAGGCGTGCAACTAAGGTATGTCAAAAGAAACACGACTCTTCCTATAATTCCTATAATGTCCAGGGTGCACGTATGCACCTCACAATGCTCGGAATGTTGTGTAAGCCAGCACAGAACTTATTGTGATTTTACCAGCACTTTATGTACATTAAATGTGTGTACCTACCAGAATATGACCTTGTTTAATAGATTACATATCCGTTTAAAATCATTTCCCGAATTACGCTACACAGGTTGGGAGATGCAGAGCTTACTCTGTCCCTCTTTCTTGGCAGCAAAGTTCTACGTAGAATTTCACAGCAGGTAATTTGTGAATGACACGACTGGCAGCGTTCTATGCTCTGCAATTACCAACTTTGTACAAGTATGTAGAAGAATGGGTGTATGACAGTAAAAACCATTAAAACAGTGATTGGAAAAATAGGCCTCACGCTAAATGAGTTATTTCTCCACCGCCATTACCTTTAAATCACCATAGGTTATCCAGATAGAGGGCTTTCAGAATAATAAATGGCTCAGATCATTTTTCATCTTTTCATCCCATTATCCGTAATGAGAAAATAGTTTTAACTGTGAAGATTACTCTTCTGTGAGTTCTTATTGAATGATACAGTGGGCAGCAGCTGAATACATTAGAAGAGTTTGTGTGTGGTGGAACCCGGCCAGCAATTTTGGCCGCGATGAAATGTTGCTCTCTGCAAAAAAGGATTTTTGGGTGAATATCTATTAAGGAAACAACACTGAGCACAGCCTCCGATGACAGTGGTAACACAGGATTGCTGAAAGTTCAAAATGCTTAGGCTTCGATTTAGTATGTTTGGACACGCTTTTTAAATGATTTATTATTTTTGGATAATTTCTAAAATGGTTAAACATTTCCATATTTTTTCAAGTACTGATATATTGCTTACACCCTGTTCCAAATTATTATGCAAATGATATTTTTCTCATTTACCTAAATAATTGATGTAAATAACAGTCAGCATAATTCTCATGTTATCAACTATTATGAGTACAATTCAAATTTTATTGAACAGTGGTTCAATATTGCAGTGGTATTCTTTGCAGCATGAGATGGGGCACTGTCATGCATGAAGATGATTTTAATACGGAAAGCATAGTTCTTCCTTCAGTACCAGGGAAGAAAGTGGTCAGTCAGAAACTCCACATACTTTGCAGAGGTCATCTTTACACCTTCGGGGACCCTAAAGGGGCCGACCAGCTCTCTTCCCGTGATTCCGGCCCAAAACATGACTCCACCACCACCTTGCTGACGTCTATTGATCCGATGCATGCATCTGGCAGAAATCTTCCTCAATGTGCCTTTATCTGCACGAACCAGTCTGTGCTCTGAATCAGCCACAAATCTCTTAATAGTGCGATGATCACGCTTAAGTTTTCGTGAAATATCTAATGTTTTCATACCTCGTCCAAGGCATTGAACTATTTCACTCTTTTCGGCAGCAGAGAGATCCTTTTTCTTCCCCATATTGCATGAAAATGGTGCTCTGCCTAATAATGTGGAACACCCTTCTAGTAGTTTTTCCTTAAATTGGGCTCACCTGGCAATCTAATTATCACAGGTGTCTGAGATTGTTTTCAGTGATCAAAAGAGCCCTGAGACACAATACCATCCATGAGTTAAACTGAAAAACAAAATATTTAATCTTTGTGACACTTAAATAGAATTTGCGTAATAATTTGGAACAGGGCGTATATATCATAAAAAATTTTATATGAGAATATTATGAAAAAAAGAAAAATAATAATTAAAAAAAGTTTTTTAATAATATAATTAATAAAAAATATTATATCGAGACACTACTCAGAAAAAAAGTAGAATTCCTTTTTGGAACAGTTTTGAATGGATGGAAATGTGGGATGTGCTATTTAAAAAAAAAAAAAAAATTACGTTTTGCATTTAGTTATTTTGAAACATGGTTAGAAGTTTCCAAAACAGAATCTATTTTGTCGCGAGACAGTTACAGGTTTACAGATAAGAATCTTCATTGAATCTTCATTTTACCCGACATGTCCCTATTGGCGCCTAGTTACTCAGTCCTATATTTAAGTGGGTACAAATTAGTCTCTATCCCCCTTCAGACTCAGGGAGCTGGGACAGTAATTTCCCAGAATGTCTTAGTAATATTCTCTCTGAAATCTCAGAAAATCTGCAGCATTGAAAAGTTAGATTAAGTTTTCCATCTAAGCCTCACAATTCTTTTACCTCGAAATACAGAACCAGCCCTGCTTTTTTATAATATTATATTTTATAAATGTTCTATCCTGGGGGGCGGAGCCAGCAGCCATACAGAGCAGACGTGTGCCAGCAGAGCTCCGCAGAATTAAGCCTGAAATAAGCGATTTAACCACCTGAAACACTCCAACCTCAGCCTCTATCGGGTCACAGTGAGATGGGGAAGAAGACAAAACACCAGGGAACCCCGAGACCGACAGGGGCACGAGACATTGGGGATCTTCTCCTCCGACCTGCACAGGCCCCAAACCACGCCACGCCAAAAAAAAAAAACATGGCGATACGGCCTCGGCCTCCTCCGAGGACCAAGCAATGGACGAGCTGGATGAATTCCCGAGCTCAGGGGGCTTACACCTCCCGTCCTCCGACGAAGATAGCGAGCTGCCCTCCACGAAGGGGGATATCAAAGCCTTGCTCCGCAACCTCCGCGAAATGTTTTCCGCAGATGTGGCCACACTGCGAGAAGAAATACAAACAGTAGAGGGGCGCGTCAAAACAACAGAGGGAGAAACGAAAGACCTCTCCACCCGGTGTACACAACTGGAAGCCCAAAACACAGAGATGCGGCGCGCTCAGTCTCAACTCACCAGCCGCCTAGACGCACTAGAAGACCAGCACAGGAGCAGAAATGTAAAAATCCGGGGTATCCCGGAGACTGTGGCCTCAGGCGACCTGACACACTACGTCGGGAGACTGCTCGTCTCCCTGCTCTCAACACAACAAGCACGCCTAACTGAGATAGATGGGACCTACCGCATCCCGAGAGCCGCCACAGCACCAGCAGACACCCCACGGGATGTCATCCTGCAGCTACGAACACGGGCAGCCCAACTGACCCTTAAAAACAATACAAGAAATGGTGGATTGGCGCTATAGAGCCAGAGAATATGCAACTACCCCCAGTGCCCAAAATCACTAAATGGCACTCAAATACAAAGTGATAGAAAAAAGAATATAAGGGGGGTGCACATAGAGCAATAAGAAGGTATATTATACTTAATATAAGTAGAACACTTCCTGTTAGACCTAAGACCTGTAGAGCCACATAAAGCTGGCTCTAGCTTAGCTTAGATTTATCAAAGACCTGGAGGTCGAAACGCGTTAGTGCTGTGTATTTCGTTATGTTATTTTAGCTTTTTCTGTATCCTTTATTTTAACCAGTAAAGTCACTTTTTGATTATTGACACTGGATGTCCTGGAAGTTATTAAAGGGTGGAGAAAAGGAGCAGAGCTATTTGGAAAGCTGAAAATCGAAAGCCAGAATAAGCTTATTATTCACCTGCCATCTAAGCTAGAGCCAGCTTTATGTGGCTCTACACACTGTGAGTGACCCAATACCTGAGACCAATTAATGTTCTGTATATAACAGTGTTACACTATATATGTGTTTTTCTATTATAGGTCTAACAGGAAGTGTTCTACTTATATTAAGTATAATATACCTTCTTATTGCTCTATGTGCACCCCCCTTATATTCTTTTTTCTACAACTGACCCTTATGACTGCCGTGAGAAACAAGGCAAATTACCCATTTGAAAATGCTACCTTATCCTTTTATCAGGACTTGTCCAGGCCCACAGTGATATGGAGAAGCCGGCTCAAGCCACTAACAGCCACGCTCCGTCAACACTCTATCCCATATCGATGGGCATTCCCTAGGAGCCAGGTCATCTCTCATGGGGGCGCAACAACCCGCCTAATGGACCCAGCGGAAATGGACTCAGTACTGACCGCTCTGGGGCTACCGACGAACCCGGTTAGCACCACCCAAGCCCCGAGACGACAACCCCCTCACTTCTGGGACATGGCCAAAGTCCAAGCATTCCAGCCCTCTGGGGCCTCCACCTTGCCCTCCACCGCATTTAAAGCACAGAGGGCCGGCCACCACGCGATGGGTACCTGAGATCCGGAAAGGGGCACGGGAACATCAAGCCAAACAGATTGCTTAACCATAATAACGCCAAGTTCATAGACCTCATCTGAGACTCCCCACTTAAATTTTTTTTTTTACTCGTTTAATTTATAGCACAGACGCCGGGAAAAGCCATGCACAGTTGCCGCGACCCATCTCAACCCACCAAGCCACATCACGGCACCAAGCCCCATCGAGACACTAGCGGACTTCTGCACCCCAGGATCGACAACCTACCAGAAGTGGGATTGGGCTTAAACAGCTACAGGCAGGTCCAGAGGGGACAGGCCGTACTATGGGGACATGAGTTGAACTGTCTTGCAGCTACACCAGAAGCACCTACCTAAATTGCTTTAGCGGTTTTATTGTTATTTTATTGCTTTATTATTTTATTCCTTTAATTAGCTTATTGTTTACCTTAATTTTGCTGTGAACTCAAAAGCATATAAATGTTCTATCCCTACCTAAGAAATACAGGTCCCATTTACTCTGTAATACACTTTTGATAAAGCCCATTCAAGGTGAAACACGTTAAGTGTACTGTTATACTGTTTTATACATTTATTTTATCTGTTAACTTTGATTTGATTGTATTTATTAATAAAAGTACTTTTTTTTTACTAGTCCTGGCGTTCTGCTGCTGATTTGCTGTGCTGTAAATCCCTGGTGGGTATAATACCACCTAAGTCTATTGGATTGAGCAAACCTCATTTTGCTCTAATGCATGTGAGTAGGTTTTTACTACTTTTATTACCTTTTACACTCTAATTTTATTGCACGCACTATTGTGGCTTTTACTTTACTTTTATACATATATATCTATCTATATCCACGCAGGATACTACATCACCTATATCCTAGAGTGGGAAATCATACTACTTTACGTGCTATTTCTGGAGCCATTACTTTGAGTGTTCACCTATCTGTATACCTACCCTTGATTATTAGCTCAACATCCTACACTCTATAGTTTTATTTGTCTTTTATATTTCTGTGAGGATACCTATTGCCACATGGACAACCTGAAGCGACTGCTCCATACTACTGTATATTCATAGGCTTTAGAAAAATAGAAGAAAGAAACCGCGCCCAAATATTATGTACAGAACTTGATACATACACACAGGGCCGGCCTTAGGCCTTTAGGTGCCCTGTGTGAAACATATTCGCAGCGACCCCCCCCCTCCCCTGTCATCTATGTATAGTGTGTGTATAGAAGTGTAGCGATTGTATAGGGGATTTATTAAATAAATATTGATTTAAAAATAAATATTCATTACACACACAGAGTTACAGGCAGATTGTCACACACACACAGTTACAGGCAGACAATTACAAACACACACGTACAGATGGACAGTCACGTGCATACAGCCAGCCAGTATAACACACACACCGTTACATGCAGACAGCCACACACACACAGGCAGACAGTCACACACCCACACAGGCAGACAGTCACACACCCACACACACACAC
Source organism: Pelobates cultripes (assembly GCA_933207985.1). NCBI lineage: Eukaryota > Metazoa > Chordata > Amphibia > Anura > Pelobatidae > Pelobates > Pelobates cultripes. The sequence goes on along the minus strand of OW240923.1, from coordinate 6,499,416 downwards.
ACACACAGACGGACTGCCACACACACACAGGCAGACTGCCATACACACACACACACACACACACACAGGCAGACGCCACACACACACACACACACAGGCAGGTGACTGCTATACACACACACACACACACAGGCAGACTGCTATACATAGACAGACAGCTACACACACACACACAGGCACAGGCAGACAGTCACACACACAGGCAGACAGTCACACACACACAGTGGCAGACAGCTGCTACACAGGCAGACAGTCACACACAGGCAGACAGCCACACACACACACAGGCACAGGTAGATACAGTCACACACACACACACATATATACAGACAGGCAGAGAGTCACACACACACACACAGACAGACAGTCACACACACACACACACACACAGGCAGTCACACACAGCCAGACAGTCACATACACACACATGCAATCATATTAACTGCAGACAGTCACACACACACACACACACACACACACAGCAAACAGGGTCAAACATAGACACAGGCAGACTGCCACACACACACACACACAGACAGGCAGACTGCCACACACACACACAGGCAGGCAGTCACACACACAGGCAGACAGTCACACACACACAGGCAGACAGTCACACACAGGCAGTCACACACACAGGCAGACAGTCACACACACACACACACACACAGGCAGACAGCGTCACACACACACATGTAGACAGTCACACCCACACAGGCAGACAGTCACACACACACACCCAGTCACACACACACAGGCAGACAGACACATACACACACACACAGGCAGTCACACACAGGCAGACAGTCTCACACACACACACACACAGGCAGTCACACACAGGCAGACAGTCACACACACAAACACAGACACACACAGGCAGACAGTCACACACACACACACAGGCAGACAGTCACACAGGCAGTCACACACAGGCAGACAGTCACAAACACACACACACACACAAACAGGCAGTCACACACAGCAGACAACCTCCTTCCTGCTTCCCATGCAGCAATTGCCCGGTCTGGCACTTCTAGCCCCGCCCGCCATCATTTAGCCCCGCCCCCATGCACGCTAAGCCCCGCCGCAATGCTTTTGTTGTTTTTTTTTTAATCCCAGGTGGAGAATAATGAAATCCTCCACCCGGGCAGCCGGCAATATGTGAGCTGTGTCAGCTGTCAGGGCACCCCCTGCTCCAAGGCGCCCTGTGTGGCCGCACAGCTCGCACACCCCTAAGGCTGGCCCTGCATACACAGGTCTCTTAGAGTTATATATGCATTAGACTTTAAAAAGAACAGAAGAAACAATAATAGTGTAGTAAATAAGTTTAAGTGGGACTCAATCTTATTTACATTGTTTTTATTGTTTTTTGTATGGTAAATAAATAGTGTATTTTATACTTATATTTTAACTTTTATTTTTCCATCCAATACTTCCTGGCATCACCCTATTCCTGGGTGGGGATTATACCACCAGCGCTGTATATACCAGAGCAAGTTCTGCTCTGGTAAATGTGAGTACATTATATTATTTATTTTACTCCATATTCACAAATATTTATTTCACCATTGGAGCATCTTTTGCTGTATTTACTCCTATACATGTTCCGGACACTGCACTCCATTTGAGCCATTGGGAACTCCTATATCACCATATATCCTTAGACAGGGATTGTTCGTCCATGCGCTGAAACAGCTGAGCTCTGAGATAGCTCAATCAAATGTGAGTGTAATCACATAAGATCACACATCACTCACTTATTGTACATACTGTACTGCACTATTATTGTTTCTTCTGTTCTTTTTAAGGTCTAATGCATATATAACTCTAAGAGACCTGTGTACGTATCAAGTTTTGTACATAATATTTGGCGCGGTTTCTTCTCTTTTTCTAAGTTCCATTACTCACAAGGGTGGGAATCCTGTTTTACTTACTGCAGCCCAGTTTCACCCTGTATTATACTGTAGTGAGCGCCTATTATTTTTTTCTTTCACATTCTGTATCCATAGGCGTTGATCTTCTGCCCAGGTGTTCAAGTCAGAGCTGTATTCAAGCTCCCTGAAAGTGTGAGGGCACAATTTTATTGATCCAAACTCCATTAAAAAGTTTTTAACCTGCTACACTATCAGTCCTTTATTTTTTGCCTTTTTGTCATAGCATACATTTCCTAAAGGACATTTCAGGTACGATGCCTTCTTTTCCTATTTTATTCTACTCCTATTGGACAAGAAAGACTGCGCTTTTGGTGATAAAGCTGCCTTGTACTGGCGCAGATTTTTCCCCTGTTTTTATTTATCATATTGTTGCTAACATTTTTTCAGAGTCCTGTTGCAGAATAAGAGCTTGAGATTATCAAATGGGATTGCTTTGCCGAGCATCACCAAGATTTCTACTAGAGGTTTCAGTAACTCTGTCCGTTTAATTGTGAATCATATTCCCAACATTTACAATGGTTCTAGGAGTTAGATCGTGTGCCGTTCTCCAATAATTTAATAAGCATACCTCTCTGTGACTCAATCTTTTCCCTCATAAATGCTGATACATGCTCGTGTTGGGTTCTTCTCCCGGTAGACATTTCACTTGAGGACACTTAAACCTTTTTACATCTTAAACTTTGCAATAAAGTGATCTGTGAAGGCTTGCCCCTATACCAGCTGTGGCAGACCTTTACACAATGGGTATCAATTCCCTATTCACCACCCAGAATCAGGATTATTTATCATCTCAAAACAGAGTACAGATTCTTTGTGTTTCTGGGAACACGTGCATGAAATCATTATTAAGTACAGTATATTTTTTGCAATTGCAGATGTCTAGATAGACCGCTATCGATCTGAATTCCAATGATAGTCCATTCCATTAAAAGAGCCCACAAATGTTTACAGTGCCTTTTAAACAAAATGGTTACATTTTCTAGAACAGATTAAAAATTCTGAATGTCAAAAGTGGAGAAGGAAATTAATTGAAAGCCAGCAAAAGTTTGGAAACGTAGCCTCTGAGACAAATCAGTTACATTCACATTGTCCTAATTAACATGGATGAGATGAGACATCTTCTACTGCAAATACAAGGGGATTATTCATGTGGGAAGATAGGTGCAGACAATTTGCAGGTGGTACCCATGGAATTCACTGTATTCCGAGCAATTTAGAGCTCTGCGGACTGCCTTGACTAGATTCTTTATTGTCTCCACCGGAGACCGAATACACCCACCTTCCTTACATTTACTATTTTTGTTTTTCGCCTTCTGACTGCCTGCTTTGCCTCCTCTTTCTAATGCCACTGACCTCAGTTTGCAATTTAGAAATCACAATAAGAATGTAAATACTATAATTTATAATCAGGATAAATACTTTGCTCTATTAGTTTCCTGCGGCCTGCAGCTGATTAACTGGTTGGCAGAATAAAAAATCACTTGATTTATTTTAAGGTGATACCTTCTCGCAGTTCAGTTTAATGAAAGGGTTTAAACTTATTCTTTATCAACAGCCAGCAATTATTTCACTATGGAGTATTTATTCTGCTGTGTCTGTAACCCAGACTAGGCAAGGATAAAATGGATAGCTTTACAGTCATTTGCAGACACAGCCTCAGTACGAATAGAGGAGACATAATTCTCGTCATTCCATGCTCTCGCATTTAGCCCTTTCAGAAATGTGAGCAAAAACAATGGCTTTAAATTAACTCTTTAAAGGCAAGTGTGTCATTCAAAAACCCATGTTTTTCTATGTATGGATTTGCGGGTTGGTTTCAATGTTTCCTAGTGTCACCATTGTGAGCTCCAGGGTCACGGCTGTGCGTTAGAGTGCATGTATCAGTCACAATTCATGGTCCTCATGCTTTACATGTGTTATGGGTCCTGCAATGAGTCAAGCTCAAGGTGGTTATTATGTTGCCTGAATTCCAGTATTCAGTATCTTTCTTCCTGCTGTTTTTGATTGAATTCTGCCCCTATGACTACGATTCACATTGCCTGCCCTGACCTTCAGACCAGACCTGACTATTACATTGCTTTGTGCCTTGTAGAATCTCACACCTTGGACTCTTTACCTCCCAGGCACATTTCAGTTTGGATTATTTGCCCTTATGTTGACCAAAAAATTCCTTGCACCTTGTACCCATTCCAGGCCTTTCCACAGAGCGTTACTTTGTAGCGCGTAAGATTCTCCACACTTGAATTGCTAGCTCTACACTCAAGAACCAAGACCTTAAGGAACACTGTCTGTGGCACCCAAAGACCCTTTGGAAGCTAGACATTTTACCTACGTTTTACACTCATCATCCATTCTTTTACTACTAATACACGGGAAATGGAAAATGTGCAATGCTTCAAAGCAATACTGGAAAATGAGAGCTGATTTCCTGAGTGGTGGTGGAGCATCTAACAAAGACCATGGTAAAGGGGAGAAATGTTTGTTGCGGTTTTGCTCTCCCCGGCATTAGTGCTGGAATCTAGGCCATATCTACATTTCATGTACCTTCTCAGGCCCCAATATCTCCTTCCAAAAAAACGAAATAATCACTTTTTCTGTTGTTTACGGAGGATGCACAAGAGGTTGTATCTCTCCCGGGCCTAAAATTAAAAAACAAGTACAGAATAAGTAAATACAGTGCAGCCATTAATAGTGGCAAAACAATAATACAAAACAAACAAAACTAATTTAAAATATATACTAAAACCAAACGAGGGTGACAGCACAGACAAAACCACACCACAAATATACACCGTATACATTGAGAGGGTACTTTAAATACTAGTACTGGTGTTGCTACTGGTGCAATATTTATTTTTGGGCTAAAAGTTATTTTTCTGATTGTAGCTTTTAAAGCACTGCTTTTATTGATATATTTTTATTTTATGTGAAACCCGCATTAAAGAATTGCTAAATGCCCCTCATTCAGAAAAAGTTATCCTGTAGCTGAGTAATGGTGGATTGTGGGGGTTTGGAAGCAGTGTATGCGTATGCTGCTGTGTAGCTAGTGTGAGCCTAGTGAAAGCTCAGTAGTATGTGAGTGCTATACCTTCTTATTTAGGAGCCTGAATCACAGGTAAAATACCACCCACGAGAATTTATTTTGTGTCTACAGATTTTGCCCTGTCTTGAACCTGACAATGAAATATTGACCATTTATTTGTGTATAAGTATTTAAATACCATCTCAATTTATAATTTTTGGTGTTGATTGCACTGATTGGCTCTTATTTGTATTTTGTGCTCTACAAGTGGCCTAGACACCGACAGATGCATAGCAGAACCTATTTCTACCACTATATTAGCGCCAACTACACACAGGGCATTTTGGGTATTTTTGGGGTATAATTTAAAACATAGCTATTGTCTCTACAATGAAATAACATCCTGGTTTTACAGACACCCTCACGATAACGAGTTAACAAACTGATTCAAAATATCTGCCTTAATTGTTATATAACTGCTTTTTTTTAATGAAATGTTTGTATGTTATCAGAATTGAGTTTCGAAATGAGCTATTGTATCTATCTGAATGTAGAATATCATTTTCACAGAAACTAATTGGAAACCTGTTCTGTAACAAGGTAGTTAATATTTCCATTATACTGAATGCGCAGTACATGAAATGCACCTTTATCTTGTACGGTTTCGTGCACTACCGTTATTTATTATAAATGAAATTAAAACTTCACAAAATTCGAGCCATGCGTTCTGTGATAGTTATAGAATAAAAATTATTATTCTGCAAAATTAAGGTTTACTCAGAATGTTCATTATGTTGATCCGGTTGTATTTATTACAAAGACATATTACAGACATCAGAAATGTCTGCTCCCATTTCAGATAAGGATTTTGACTTGCATTGCGCTGGATGGCTGGTTCGCAAACCGTCAGAAGTAGGCAGCTTGATTAACGTGGGAATGATTGATGTCTGCGATTTTCCTACCACTTGCTGTGTCTGTACATTAGATAATGTCAGGGGCAGTTTTTGCTTTGTTTCTCGTGGAATATCTGATATTAGGAATACATTTGGCAGTTACTAATAGACACGCTAAAGTTCTCCCAGTGCTGCGTCTTTTCCAAGATAACTTGTAAAGGTAGAGGCACTTGTTTTGATATGGGGACACTGAGACACTAAGGGACATTGGGAGACATTATGACAGACACTTGGGGACACTGGGAGATTTGGGGATACTGAGACTAATTATGCAACTTAGTAAGGCCTGTATGTTTTTCCAAGAAAGCTGGCAACCCTAACTACTTTTCACATACTCTTGCTTAGGTATGGAAACTTAAAAGGTATGTATGGGAACAAAACTTGTGTGGACTGGCTGACAATGAAATTAGTTAAAAAGGGCACTGTAGTCATCAGAACAACTACAGCTTAATGTAGTTGCTCTAATGAGTATAATCATTGCCCCTAGGGATACCTCCAAGTGGCCACTCCTCAGATGACCACTGGAGGTGCTTCCTGGTGCAGTGCTGCACAGTAGGCAACAGTGCAGTTCAGCGTCTCCACGCACTGCATGGGGACACTGAATTTTGATTCAATGCATCTCTATGAGGAGGTGCTGATTGGCCAAAACGGTGTTTGGCCCTGTCCCCTTGCCGATTTCAGCCAATTGGCTAAAAATCTGCAGTTCTGATTATGTCACCAAGGAGGCGGAGGTAGCGCCGGCGGACCCGCACGGTTCTCGAATTAAGGAGAGTTTTAATTCCTTCTAAGGGGGCTAAGGGGGGTGGGGGGTCAATTCACCTAAATGGTGGGCTAAGCACTATAGGGTCAGGAATACATGTTTGTGTTCCTGACCCTATAGTGTTCCTTTAAGGTAATGCTGACTTTGGTCTCTCTAACACTGTGGCATGTTCCCTTTCTTCTACCCTCACTACATACAGCCTTTCTCTTCCCAGACTATATACCAGGAGCTTCTGCCTGCTAGTAAGAAGGTAAGGAGACAAGTGGACCAGCGAGTGCTAGGGGACAGTTCTTATAAATCATTCAGCGAGCACATCATTAGACGCATTTATGCCAAGCTCAGGATGCTGTCTGCATAGTATGCCCTTAGTTGGCCAGCTTGCATTCATGCCAGGCATGCCCCCTTTTTGGGCATGTTCGCCCCTTTCAGCCAGTTATGTGATTTGCGTCAGTGGCACAAAGTTTTACCCTGTCCATAGACTTCCTGCTTCACTGCACACTGCTGTTAGGGGTTATGGATTTACTTGAAAGATGAAAACATAAATTAGAGAGAGATTAGCATAGGGTATGTGTTTTCTTATAGCTTCTATTTTCTTTCCCTCCAGCACCTTCTCAATCAGATACATGCTTGGGAGTGTTTTAGCGGTTTTGGTTGATAAGATTCTGTAATTAGGCCCATCATAATTGTCAGCACCAGGCCCACTGTGCTCTTAATCTGGCCCTGGGTAAGAGGTTTGTCTGATTTTAGCCTCAACATATAGACAAATCCTTTGACAAATGCCTTTGATATTGTGTATTGAACACCACTTCTTGCCATATTCTACTTGGGACAGGAGGGTGTACAAGGGCATGAGAGGGCTTTATAGATTGGGCATACACAAATGACATCTTCCTGGTTCGATGGTACAGGAGGTGAGATACTTAATACACAAACCCCAAAAGTAGTAGAAACAGACAGCACAGATAGTCCATATCCTCCTGAGACCCAGCCCATTAACTTGTGTCCTCTGTACTGGACATTTTGTTCACATGAACCTCCTTTTATTTTTTTGAGCTGCTCTATCAGTCCCTGTTGTATTGTAAAGAGGACATCCTAGGCTTTCCATTGATATGTCATATGATAGGCTGGGATGCTGGGAACGTCCTCTTCCTTTTCATCAAAAATGGATGGCATATTGGAAGACAATTTTTTGCCACGTTCCCAGGATGATATTACTCATCCTTTGAAGGTCAGGGGCAGGAGAAAACAAGATAAATAGAGCAGAGGAGAGATATCAGGATAACTAAGTAAATAGCCATGGTCAAAAGTAACAATCACAACTACAAAGAAACACGCTATTGGATTACCAAAAACCACAACATGGCACCTTGGCAAAGGCAGGAGGCGTTTGAATACTTAAAGGAATAAAACCATTGGTTTGCATCAATCTTGTGCGCCAGAAGGCACATGAACGGCTTACACGCAGGTTTCATCACCAATCAGCCAACATTAATGCTACCTATGCTTAGAATGAGTCACATCAAAATTGACACCGGAATGATGCAACTCTTTAGGAACATGCAGCAGGAATAATGCGACTTTGCGCAAACACTTGGGGTTGAGTCAGTAATGACTCCAGAGTGACGCGACCCTGAACCAAGTGTTTGTGTGGTTATAGCGTTCTGTGGCAGGAATGACGCCAAGTGGGGTGAGATGGCCCCATCACGCGTGAGGGACCGGAAGGCATCTGGGCACTTAAGGATATGGAAAAACTGGTGAGTACAAGTGCTCAATATCTCTAATTAGCAGCAAATCACCAACAAGGGGTTATCTCCACCCTTGTTAAGTGTATAGTAAAGATAACAGACAGGAGGTGATCAGCACTTAAGATTATATATACATACGATACAGATGATGTTCTTAGTACAAAATTCAATACAAAAAGTACAAAATTCTGTTTCTTGCTTTGTACTTATAGATTCATATACTAAGAACATCATCTGTATCATATATATATAATCTTAAGCGCTGATCCCCTCCTGTCTGTTATCTGGGTACGTAAGGTCTAAAATAGGAACACTAAATGCAATATATTGGTGCTATAGATAACATTCCTGCTCCATTTCATTTAATCTGCTCTCTAAGAGAAGAAATATGACATCACATCCCTGTGCCAACATCTGTTATACAGAACGATGTAGAATTTCTTTTTTAAATCTGTGCCTTTGGGGCACCTATCTCCTGGTCCCCTGCTAGACCACACAAATGAAAGAGTGGAATTGTGTACTTGGGTGGCATTGAACCCGTGTTCTTTGACCTGCTGACGTAACTCCTGACTGATCTTCCATCAAAGAGATGTACATTGCAGCTGTTACGAAGTCGGTAGTCCCCTGTAATGCCGTTTATGCCTGACTACTCCTCTGGCAGACACTGCAATGGGTTATAAATATACATGTGCAGTTCATTTCGGTCTGAATTTAAATTCGGACGAATTTTGGCAATTCGGACATTCGGATGCTTCCGAATGTCCGAATTGCTGAACCGAAGTCCCGAATTGCTGAATTTCAGAAGTGCCAAATTTCCGAAGTGCTTCGGATTTGTGAAAAGTGGCAAAACAGGAAAGGGAAGGAAAATTAAGGGAATGATAACAGGAATCTAACCCTGCCCCTTACTGCAACCTTCCTCTAACCCTACTCCTAACCCTTACCCCAACCTTCCTCTAAACCTAACCCTACCACTACCCCCAACCCTTAGGCCAACCTTCCACTAACCCTACTCCTAACCCCAACCTTCCTCTAAACCTAACCCTACCACTACCCCTAACCTTTAGCCCAACCTTCCCCTAGCCCTACCCCTTACCCCAACCTACCCCTAACCCTACCCCTAGTAGGGCTAGGGCTAGGGAATTGCCAAAGTACCGAATCGCCGAAGTCCTGAATTTCGGAAGTGCCAAACCGAACCGAAGTTTCGAATTGCCGAAGTCCCGAATTTCGGAAGTGCCGAACCGTACCAAATGTTTTGCCCATGCACATCCCTATCTATGAATCCCAAACACTACGTCTGCAGTATTACTCCTGCCAGACACAATCATTCCATTGTTCTCCTACTAGTAACCTTGCTGTACATCTTCACCTCTGGACTGTCTACTGACTGGTGCTTAGGTTTTCCGTTGTATTTTGGTATTCATCACCAGCTTCCATATTGACCTTATCGACCAATAACATGCCATGCTAGCACTATCATCCGTATAACCCCTTATTCCAGCACACAATGTCCTCCTAATATAGCCCTGAGAGATCTATACAGTCCTGCTGCTGCTACATGAGTGTAACATTACGTTTAAGAATGGGACATCAAAATGCTAGATTACAATTTCAGCATAGACACTGAATAGTCTATAAGGGGACATATCATTCCAGGCACCCAGATTGGTGTTTGTACAAAATTTGTATAGCAACAACCTGTCTCTCTTTGGAACACGTAACATTGGACGCAACTGTGCCCCCCTGCTTCTCCTGTGCCAGTGACAAGCAGGTGGGTGCAACTGCGATAGAGTAACTGGCAGAGAATGCAGGTACAAGCAAGCCCTACCGAAATAATTTATACAACATATGGGAATCCCCTATCATAGGATTCTCAGCCTTGACCTCTTCAATAAAAGTTATCTTATAAAACAGCAAAATGTTATTCTAATAAAAAGAATTAGATTTTGGTTACTGTAACGCTTGCAGATGGTATTACACCATGCAGAAAATGCAATAGTGACTTACAAAATGCATTTATTTTCCCAGTAAATAGATGTTGACGAATGTTTATAGAATTTAGGAGTCAGCCTGATTTATTTAGGAGCCAAGAAGCAGTATGTGTCGTGATTGTGGTATAATACCCTGTCTTCTTTGCATTTGACAATTCCTGAGTAATACTATTGCCGTTTGATGTTCGATATGAAATATATGACACAAGTGCACATAGTGACATCCAGTGCTGGTAGCGTGTTTCTCCTCTCACCCTGTGACTCCTGCATTGTAGCAGGGAAAGACTTCGACGCTAATTAAATTCATTCCTGTTTGTAACAGTGATTTTAAGACAGGTCCATTTTCCGCTCAGGAAGGGTTCCCCAGACACAAAGGAACTTTGCACTAGGATATGAAGTAAACTATGTGTTGCGATAAGTAGTTTAGTAATGGAATTTCAGGCTGCAGTGAAGTAAAATGAATTATGTGTATAACAGAGCGCTGAATTATGCACAAGTTTCAACTTTACTTCACATCAGCGGGGATAATAACACCATGAAAACTATCGTATTGATGAAAACCTCGGCAAGTGTAACAAACTCAAAGACAAAGTTCTATTATTCAGTCATTTATGCGAATAATAAAAACAGAGCAAATATGGGGGGAAACGTAATGCAATATTTGATGTGTGTATTTCGATTTAAATGGCGTTACCTGACTTAACCCAATTAAACATTCATCTTGCTGTATCTCTGCATGTTGAATTGGATTCAATCTCCTGCTTTCTGCAATTTTTCCTTGTTTCGCATTGACAGAATCGTTTTTCATTTGACGAAATGGGTCTTAAAAGCCAGAGACAGAATATTGTGCTGGGAGAAAGGCAGATGTACCTTTGCCAAGTAGCAACCTTCAATAGCTTCTCGTAGTGTTAATTCACAGGAGCTAAGGAACAGCGAATTATCTGGCAGTTAACATTGTGGCTTTCTCCCTACACAAATACAGAGCTCTATACGCAGTATATATTATTAATGTGACATAAAGATTTAGCAGTAGTCTTTCCAGTGACCAGACAAGCCAAGGCTGCTGTTGTACGTTTTTTTTTATTGAGAAGAGGCGATTTCTTAGCAGGGTACTTGAAGTTTCAAGCCCTGGTCTTGAATGGCAATTAGCATAGTGAAGGCAAGGATTGTAACAAAAGCTTTCTAGTTAAGAACCTGATTACTGAGACTCCAGAATTCAAACCCTGAGAAAATAGCTATTCATGTGCTACGTTTGCATGGGGACAATAACAGCTCTGTACCCCTTTGCTGGATGTAGTATTAAAAAATGGGGATTTAGCAGTAAGTGTAAAAACTGTGCGCATGCTATCTGTGTTAGGAGTTAAAACAAACTAACTATAGTACCTATCATCCTGTAATTTGTAAACCCGACAAACTAGCCATATTTAGTATATATGGAGAAATGTTGCAGTGGAGAAAGAGGCGTTTATTTATCAAACATTTAATTGAAATAAATTAGTAATGCAAGTGCAAAATTAGGCAAAAAATTCTCAAATATGGATTACAGCTGAACTGGAGTTTTTTCACTACTCACCTCATTTAGGGTACATTTTACAATAAGCTGCAATTCACTATTTAAAGGGACACTATAGTCACCAGAACCACAATAGCTTAATGTAGTGGTTCTGGTGTCTATAGCCTGTCCCTGCAGGATTTTTTATGTAAACATTGCATTTTCAGTGTAAAGGCAGTATTTACATTACTGCCTTAGTAACCCCTCTAGTGGCAGTCACACAGATGCATGGCCACAATGGTTACATTTTAACACCTGCTACAGTTTTCTCTGATATTTCTGATCCCCATATTACATGAGGCCTCCTGATCATGTGAAGATCCACCAGATGACAGCCAGGACCACTCAAGCATCCAGCAGACCGAAAATCTAATACATTAGAGAAGAGCACGTCATGGCAGGTATCAGCAGTCTGTATTCTTAGGTGGGCTTATAAGACGGATACAATACAGACAAAATGTGGTCATAAGCCAAGGCTGGGATAAGCAAAGCTGCAAATATTTGTGAAAACATATTTTAGATTGATAAATAAAACTCAGATTCATCAATATCAACCTTGCTGATTATAGAATTGATCTAACAAAGGTAACCCACTCCCCCACACCCAGTTTGAAGTGGTTTCCAACTCTGCTGCAAAATGGGGGAAATACATTTCTTGACTCCAAAATGGCACTCAGAATTTTGTTTGGATCAATAAGCTGTTACCTCACACGTTATCTATTATACATATTTTTAATAAACAAAACATCTTTATGGATTCTGACAACAGCATTATTAGGAAAGGAATTTGGATTTGACATAATATTCACTATGTAACCAAAATGTTGCTTTCACCAAAGAAAAATATGTGCTGTATTGTGCAGAACCAATCAAAATATCATCAATATGTTTGCTGGTAAGATCACCTGTGCACCAATTGGTATGAGAGAGCATTTCGATAAACCTGAAACAGCATTGAATTATGGGATCAGTACAGCAAAGCACATTAATATGAAGACTGGCTTGGAAACGTGTTAACAGAAAAGAAACCTACAGGACCTGCCACACATTCACATGAGAGATTATCATTTTCCTCTTTTGATGAATGAGGTCTCAGCGCGCATGTACAATGCTACAATAAAGTGAACCAAGCGGAGAGGTATGTGGTTTCCACGGGTCCTCTGCAATCAGACATTCTTTCTCTCACATGGAAACAACAGGGAAACTTGGTGTTTAAAGAAACTGCAATACTCCATTATTTAACATCTACATCACTGGACTAATCCGGCAACTCAGATATCATAATAACCATAGAAGGTATCGAATATAGCCCGTAACAAAGCAAATCTTGTTAGTCCAATAAAAAACTAATAAAAGAAACTGCAATACATCATCGGTTTTTCATAACTCCCAACACTGCTAATTAACATAGAGGGGCACTTTAATTTTAGGGGTGTGAGTGTGCACGTGGTCAGAGGCGGGGCTGTTCTGGTTGGGGTGTGGCTGTTCTCAGTGGGGTGTGTCCAGGGGTGGGGCTATTCTGAGAAATTTTAGGTGACTTAATAATAAACAATTTATGGAACTAAAATGTAATCTATAAGACGAACAATGTATCTTATTTACACAGACTAATTTCTAAACACATTTATTGAAGTGTAAAGACGCAGTACTGGGAGTATTATTACTGTGGAGCTCTGTTATACACTCAGACACATTACTGGGAGTATTATTGCTGTGGAGCTCTGTTATACACTCAGACACATTACTGGGAGTATTATTACTGTGGAGCTCTGTTATACACTCAGACACATTACTGGGAGTATTATTGCTGTGGAGCTCTGTTATACACTCAGACACATTACTGGGAGTTTCCATTGACTCACACTGTGACACTCAGTTTGTTTACATTGACTCACATTGTGTCACTCAGTTTGTTTCCATTGACTCACACTGTGACACTCAGTTTGTTTACATTGACTCACACTGTGACACTCAGTTTGATTACATTGACTCACACTGTGTCACTCAGTTTGTTTACATTGACTCACATTGTGTCACTCAGTTTGTTTACATTGACTCACACTGTGACACTCAGTTCATTTACATTGACTCACATTGTGACACTCAGTTTGATTACATTGACTCACACTGTGTCACTCAGTTTGTTTACATTGACTCACATTGTGACACTCAGTTTGTTTACATTGACTCACACTGTGACACTCAGTTTGTTTACATTGACTCACACTGTGTCACTCAGTTTGTTTACATTGACTCACACTGTGTCACTCAGTTTGTTTACATTGACTCACACTGTGACACTCAGTTTGTTTACATTGACACACTGTGACACTCAGTTTGTTTACATTGACCCACATTGTGACACTCAGTTTGTTCACACTGTGACACTCAGTTTGTTTACATTGACTCACACTGTGATACTCAGTTTGTTTACATTGACTCACACTGTGACACTCAGTTTGATTACATTGACTCACACTGTGACACTCAGTTTGATTACATTGACTCACACTGTGACACTCAGTTTGTTTACATTGACTCACACTGTGATACTCAGTTTGTTTACATTGACTCACACTGTGATACTCAGTTTGTTTACATTGACTAACACTGTGACACTCAGTTTGTTTACATTGACTCACATTGTGACACTCAGTTTGTTTACATTGACTAACACTGTGACACTCAGTTTGTTTACATTGACTCACATTGTGTCACTCAGTTTGATTACATTGACCCACACTGTGATACTCAGTTTGTTTACATTGACTCACACTGTGTCACTCAGTTTGATTACATTGACCCACACTGTGACACTCAGTTTGTTTACATTGACTCACATTGTGACACTCAGCTTGGTTACATTGACTCACACTGTGACACTCAGTTTGTTTACATTGACTCACACTGTGATACTCAGTTTGTTTACATTGACTCACACTGTGTCACTCAGTTTGTTTACATTGACCCACACTGTGACACTCAGTTTGTTTACATTGACTCACACTGTGTCACTCAGTTTGTTTACATTGACTCACACTGTGACACTCAGTTTGTTTACATTGACTCACACTGTGTCACTCAGTTTGTTTACATTGACTCACACTGTGACACTCAGTTTGTTTACATTGACTCACACTGTGACACAGTTTGATTACATTGACTCACACTGTGTCACTCAGTTTGTTTACATTGACTCACATTGTGACACTCAGTTTGTTTACATTGACTCACACTGTGTCACTCAGTTTGTTTACATTGACTAACACTGTGATACTCAGTTTGTTTACACTGACTCACACTGTGACACTCAGTTTGTTTACACTGACTCATACTGTGACACTCAGTTTGTTTACACTGACTCATACTGTGATACTCAGTTTGTTTACACTGACTCACACTGTGACACTCAGTTTGTTTACACTGACTCACACTGTGACACTCAGTTTGTTTACATTGACTCACACTGTGACACTCAGTTTGATTACATTGACTCACACTGTGTCACTCAGTTTGTTTACATTGACTCACATTGTGTCACTCAGTTTGTTTACATTGACTCACACTGTGACACTCAGTTCATTTACATTGACTCACATTGTGACACTCAGTTTGATTACATTGACTCACACTGTGTCACTCAGTTTGTTTACATTGACTCACATTGTGACACTCAGTTTGTTTACATTGACTCACACTGTGACACTCAGTTTGTTTACATTGACTCACACTGTGTCACTCAGTTTGTTTACATTGACTCACACTGTGACACTCAGTTTGTTTACATTGACTAACACTGTGTCACTCAGTTTGTTTACATTGACTCACACTGTGTCACTCAGTTTGTTTACATTGACTCACACTGTGACACTCAGTTTGTTTACATTGACACACTGTGACACTCAGTTTGTTTACATTGACCCACATTGTGACACTCAGTTTGTTCACACTGTGACACTCAGTTTGTTTACACTGACTCATACTGTGATACTCAGTTTGTTTACATTGACTCACATTGTGTCACTCAGTTTGTTTACATTGACTCACACTGTGACACTCAGTTTGTTTACATTGACTCACATTGTGACACTCAGTTTGATTACATTGACTCACACTGTGTCACTCAGTTTGTTTACATTGACTCACATTGTGACACTCAGTTTGTTTACATTGACTCACACTGTGACACTCAGTTTGTTTACATTGACTCACACTGTGTCACTCAGTTTGTTTACATTGACTCACACTGTGACACTCAGTTTGTTCACACTGACTCACATTGTGACACTCAGTTTGTTTACACTGACTCACACTGTGATACTCAGTTTGTTCACACTGACTCACATTGTGACACTCAGTTTGTTTACATTGTCCCACATTGTGACACTCAGTTTGTTCACACTGTGACACTCAGTTTGTTTACACTGACTCATACTGTGATACTCAGTTTGTTTACATTGACTCACACTGTGTCACTCAGTTTGTTTACATTGACTCATACTGTGACACTCAGTTTGTTTACACTGACTCACACTGTGACACTCAGTATGCAGCTCCATGGCTGGGACAGATAGCTGGTATTAATGTGAATATAAGGCAGCTCTGTGCCATGTGACATGTTCCCATTCAGCACACTGTGACACTCAGTTTGTTTACATTGACTCACACTGTGACACTCAGTTTGTTTACACTGACTCACACTGTGACACTCAGTATGCAGCTCCATGGCTGGGACAGATAGCTGGTATTAATGTGAATATAAAGCAGCTCTGTGCCATGTGACATGTTCCCATTCAGCACACTGTGACACTCAGTTTGTTTACATTGACTCACACTGTGACACTCAGTTTGTTTACATTGACTCACACTGTGACACTCAGTTTGTTTACACTGACTCACATTGTGACACTCAGTTTGTTTACACTGACTCACACTGTGATACTCAGTTTGTTCACACTGACTCACATTGTGACACTCAGTTTGTTTACATTGACCCACATTGTGACACTCAGTTTGTTCACACTGTGACACTCAGTTTGTTTACACTGACTCATACTGTGATACTCAGTTTGTTTACATTGACTCACACTGTGTCACTCAGTTTGTTTACATTGACTCATACTGTGACACTCAGTTTGTTTACACTGACTCACACTGTATTACCTTGCCAGTATGCAGCTCCATGGCTGGGACACAGATAGCTGGTACAATGTGAATATAAAGCAGCTCTTGTGCCATGTGTGACATGTTCTATTCAAAGTACACTGTGACACTCAGTTTGTTTACATTGACTCACACTGTGACACTCAGTTTGTTCACACTGACTCACATTGTGACACTCAGTTTGTTTACACTGACTCACACTGTGATACTCAGTTTGTTCACACTGACTCACATTGTGACACTCAGTTTGTTTACATTGACCCACATTGTGACACTCAGTTTGTTCACACTGTGACACTCAGTTTGTTTACACTGACTCATACTGTGATACTCAGTTTGTTTACATTGACTCACACTGTGTCACTCAGTTTGTTTACATTGACTCATACTGTGACACTCAGTTTGTTTACACTGACTCACACTGTGACACTCAGTATGCAGCTCCATGGCTGGGACAGATAGCTGGTATTAATGTGAATATAAAGCAGCTCTGTGCCATGTGACATGTTCCCATTCAGCACACTGTGACACTCAGTTTGTTTACATTGACTCACACTGTGACACTCATTTTTTTTACATTGACTCACACTGTGACACTCAGTTTGTTCACACTGACTCACATTGTGACACTCAGTTTGTTTACACTGACTCACACTGTGATACTCAGTTTGTTCACACTGACTCACATTGTGACACTCAGTTTGTTTACATTGACCCACATTGTGACACTCAGTTTGTTCACACTGTGACACTCAGTTTGTTTACACTGACTCATACTGTGATACTCAGTTTGTTTACATTGACTCACACTGTGTCACTCAGTTTGTTTACATTGACTCACACTGTGACACTCAGTTTGTTTACATTGACTCACACTGTGACACTCAGTTTGTTTACATTGACTCACACTGTGACACTCAGTTTGTTCACACTGACTCACATTGTGACACTCAGTTTGTTCACACTGACTCACACTGTGATACTCAGTTTGTTTACACTGACTCACATTGTGACACTTAGTATGCAGCTCCATGGCTGGGACAGATATCTGGTATTAATGTGAATATAAAGCAGCTCTGTGTCACGTGACATGTTCCCATTCAGCACACTGTGACACTCAGTTTGTTTACATTGACTCACACTGTGACACTCAGTTTGTTTACATTGACTCACACTGTGACACTCAGTTTGTTCACACTGACTCACATTGTGACACTCAGTTTGTTTACACTGACTCACACTGTGACACTCAGTTTGTTTACATTGACTCACACTGTGACACTCAGTTTGTTTACACTGACTCACACTGTGATACTCAGTTTGTTTACATTGACTCACATTGTGACACTCAGTTTGTTTACACTGACTCACATTGTGACACTCAGTTTGTTTACATTGACTCACACTGTGTCACTCAGTTTGTTTACACTGACTCATACTGTGACACTCAGTTTGTTTACATTGACTCACATTGTGACAGTCAGTGTGCAGCTCCATGGCTGGGACAGATATCTGGTATTAATGTGAATATAAAGCAGCTCTGTGTCACGTGACATGTTCCCATTCAGCACACTGTGACACTCAGTTTGTTTACATTGACTCACACTGTGACACTCAGTTTGTTTACATTGACTCACACTGTGACACTCAGTTTGTTCACACTGACTCACATTGTGACACTCAGTTTGTTTACACTGACTCACACTGTGACACTCAGTTTGTTTACATTGACTCACACTGTGACACTCAGTTTGTTCACACTGACTCACACTGTGATACTCAGTTTGTTTACATTGACTCACATTGTGACACTCAGTTTGTTTACACTGACTCACATTGTGACACTCAGTTTGTTTACATTGACTCACACTGTGTCACTCAGTTTGTTTACACTGACTCATACTGTGACACTCAGTTTGTTTACATTGACTCACATTGTGACAGTCAGTGTGCAGCTCCATGGCTGGGACAGATATCTGGTATTAATGTGAATATAAAGCAGCTCTGTGTCACGTGACATGTTCCCATTCAGCACACTGTGACACTCAGTTTGTTTACATTGACTCACACTGTGACACTCAGTTTGTTTACATTGACTCACACTGTGACACTCAGTTTGTTTACATTGACTCACACTGTGACACTCAGTTTGTTCACACTGACTCACATTGTGACACTCAGTTTGTTTACACTGACTCACACTGTGACACTCAGTTTGTTTACATTGACTCACACTGTGACACTCAGTTTGTTCACACTGACTCACACTGTGATACTCAGTTTGTTTACATTGACTCACATTGTGACACTCAGTTTGTTTACATTGACTCACACTGTGACACTCAGTTTGTTCACACTGACTCACACTGTGATACTCAGTTTGTTTACATTGACTCACATTGTGACACTCAGTTTGTTTACATTGACTCACACTGTGACACTCAGTTTGTTCACACTGACTCACACTGTGATACTCAGTTTGTTTACATTGACTCACATTGTGACACTCAGTTTGTTTACACTGACTCACACTGTGACACTCAGTTTGTTTACACTGACTCACACTGTGATACTCAGTTTGTTTACACTGACTCACACTGTGATACTCAGTTTGTTTACACTGACTCACACTGTGACACTCAGTATGCAGCTCCATGGCTGGGACAGATAGCTGGTATTAATGTGAATATAAAGCAGCTCTGTGTCACGTGACATGTTCCCATTCAGCACACTGGGCCTATTCCATTCACACATTGTACACAGAGACAGCAGCAGCCTGGGAATCGGCACATCTCGCATCGATTGCTCTTCCTATGCGGATGTGTTCGATAGCTCAGCTCCGATTAACAGGGTCTGGGTCGCTGGATGCCACGTGATCGGTGTCTCTGCGCTGATTGGCCCGGTCTGGCTCGATGTCTCTGCGCTGATTGGCCGGGTCTGGCTCTGTGTCTCTGGGTTGATTGGCCGGGTCTGGCTCGATGTCTCTGCGCTGATTGGCCGGGTCTGGCTCGGTGTCTCTGGGTTGATTAGCCGGGTCTGGCTCGGTGTCGGCCGCAGTGTCTGTGTGTAGCTCGGTACCGGCTGTTGTGGATCCGCCATGGCTCAGGATGTCGCCCGCCTGTCTAAGAACCTGCTGCGAATGAAGGTGAGAGCGGCCCGCGGGCCAAACATGGAGCCCTCCCCTCTCCCCCCCCCTACCCCACCTCACTGCCTGACACCACATGGCAACCCAGCATGGGGGGGGATCCATGGAGGGGGACTCTCACCGCCCACACCACATGGCAACCCAGCATGGGATCCTGGAGGGACAGACAGAGTGTGCATGGGGCAGACCTACAGACAGAGTGTGGGATATGGGGATCCAAGAGTGTGTGGATATGGGGGACCACAGACAGCAGAGTGTGATATGGGGGACTACAGACAGAGGTGTGATATGGGGGACCATAGACAGAGTGTGGATATGGGGATCATAGACAGAGTGTGTGATATGGGGATCATAGACAGAGTGTTACGGGGGATCATAGACAGAGCGTGATATGGGGATCATAGACAGAGTGTGTGATATGGGGATCAGAGTGTGTGATAGACAGAGGGGTGGGGGATCATAGACAGAGTGTGTGATATGGGGATCAGACAGAGTGTGATATGGGGATCATAGACAGAGTGTGTGATATGGGGCAGACAGAGTGTGATATGGGGGTGATCACAGACAGAGTGTGATATGGGGGGTCATAGACAGAGTGTGTGAGTGTGTGATATGGGGGGACTCAGCAAGTGTGATATGGGGACCAGACAGAGGTGGATATGGGGACACAGACAGAGGTGTGATATGGGGGATACAGACAGAGTGTGATGATGGGGGGATCATAGACAGAGTGTGGATATGGGGGGCGACAGAGTGTGGATATGGGGGTCATAGACAGAGTGTGTGATATGGGACAGAGTGATATGCCATAGACAGAGTGTGTGGATATGGGGGATCATAGACAGAGTGTGTGATATGGGGGGATCATAGACAGAGTGTGTGATATGGGGATCATAGACAGAGTGTGTGATATGGGGGGGATCATAGACAGAGTAAGTGATATGGGGGGTCATGACATGGGACTACAGACAGAGTGTGTGATATGGGGGACTGGCAGACAGAGTGTGTGATATATGGGGGATCATAGACAGAGTGTGATATGGGGATCATAGAGTGTGGATATGGGGGATCATAGACAGAGGTGTGATATGGGGATCATAGGAGGTGTGATATGGAGCAGACAGAGTGTGTGATAATGGGGATCATAGACAGAGTGTGTGATATGGGGGGGATCATAGACAGAGTGTGATATGGGGGATCTGGACAGAGGTGTGATATGGGGATCATAGACAGAGTGTGTGTGATATGGGGATCATAGACAGAGTGTGATATGGGGGATCATAGACAGAGTGTGTGATATGGGGGATCATAGACAGAGTGTGTGATATGGGGATCATAGACAGAGTGTGATATGGGGATATGTGTGGGGGATCACAGACAGAGTGTGTGATATGGGGGGGATCAGACATGTGTGATATGGGGATCATAGACAGAGTGTGGCATAAGTGGGGGATCATAGACAGAGGTGTGATATGGGGATATAGTGTGATATGGGGGATCATAGAGTGAGTGTGTGTGATATGGGGGACTATAGACAGAGTGTGTGGATATGGGGGATCATAGACAGAGTGTGTGATATGGGGGATCATAGACAGAGGTGATATGGGGATCATAGACAGAGTGTGTGATATGGGGGGATCATAGACAGAGTGTGTGATATGGGGGATCATAGACAGAGTGTGTGATATGGGGATATGGGGATCATAGATCATAGACAGAGTGTGTGATATGGGGGGATCATAGACAGGTGTGTGATATGGGGGGGATCATAGACAGAGTGTGTGATATGGGGGGGGGGTCATAGACAGAGTGTGTGATATGGAGGTGGGGATGTTGTGGACAGGAGTGTGTGTGTCTAATGGAGGGGGCGGGGGGAAAGCCGTGTGTGATGGGGATTGGTGGCCATGATGTGTGTAATGCATATTGGGATTTATGTAGAAATACTTTTGAATTTTGCACTCTGTTGTTTGAAAAGTGATAGAAGATGCAGGTTATAGGTAGAATATAACCCAATACTTGGTTGAAAGAGTTTAGTGTTTTTTCTCATATAATATTTTAGTAAAATATCCCTCCCCCATTCCTATGCTGGTTAGTTTATTATTATTATTTTAATAATATATAGTATCAATGAAGATACTATAACCATTTTATGTCCTTGAAGTGGTTATAGTGTCTGGAGTCCCATGGCGCTGTCCCTTCATTCAGATTCCCTGCAGTTTAGAAGGGATGGGGATGCCGGGGACTTCTGTTTACATTAAAACAAAACAAACAAAAAACCCTAAATGGAAGACTGGAGCTATCGGACTCCAGACACACTACCCACTACAATGACAAGAAGCCGTTACATTGCCTACACTGTCCTGTTTTAATGTGCTGTTCCTTTTGAGATTATAAAAACCTATGCATTCCACATATTGCCGGCCAATTTGCTTGTGAATGGTTTGACAATCCAGAGTCCTCCGGACGCTCTTGCACAGGGCTTAGCTCAATGCAGAGAGGACTCGGCTGTCATGGAGAAAGCGAACAGTGTCCATTGGAACAGGCTGCAGAGATCTCCAGGCACCATAACAACTGCAGCAGTCTGATGTAGATATAGCGCTGGGTTGCGTTACTCCTACTCTCCAGGGTGAAACACAACACCCACGTCGCACTTTTATATAGAAAATAACATTTATTATAACATTAAAACTTTGAATAGCTCTTGCAGCTATTGGATTCTGTTACCTAGAAAATTATTTTAAACCACTTAAGCCCTGTCTATACCGTAAGAGTAGATTGCTTCCAGGCACTTTCTCATGTACTGTATACAGTGTATCTCTGTCAGTAATGGTAATTGTAATGCCTTGAGAGCCTCGCATTATATATGTATATATTTTTTCTATTCTCTAGAATAGTGGGGCTGACTGAAAGCGCCTAAGAGGGGGGTCTTTTCATAGAATTATGAGACATCTGTTGACTCCTAACAAGCATTGAGGTGACAATCCATATTTAAAGTCCTTGGTACAATATATGTAAGTTGCAAAAATTAATAGTTTTCTGTGTGAGTCCTCGAGTGAGAGGTTACTGGTTTAGCTGCCTTTACTGATATGGGGGGAGCAAGGTGTCAGACTGACCAAATTCTAATTGCACGCTTTTAACGGCAGCATTTTATCCAATCACTTCCCTGCCGTGTTAAATGGTTTTGTTATAGCCGGTGTTATTCTGCATCCCCTCAGTGATTTACTTTTTGAATGTGTGTTAGAAGAAGTGGTGTTGTCACATTTCTTCTGAAAAGCTCTCTGCTGCCGAAGGTCACAAGGCAATTAATATCAAGATTTCTTCTCTCTTCTATTCTCCAACCCATACATGTGGGCTGAAACATGACCGTGAGAATGCATAATGGCTACTGCGGTGCTCATTAAGGCATCAAAGTGCCACCGAGTTTGAAAGTCAGAATTTATTTGCTGTGTTCACTGTCAAACGCAGTTTAGCTTAAGAAGGACCGGTGTACAAACTTACTACTAGAAGTCTGTGAGCAGGCCTCTGTCATCCGGAGATAAACTGTATTTAACACTTCTTTACTGCGATGCATACATCTTTCATTCTATTTAGTGTAATACAGAACAAATAAGGCTCCAATAGAAAAATAAACCATAAATAAAGGATAACTCAATCCCTGTGGTTTTATTCTGGTGACTGTTCTGTTTTGCAGAATGTGGAACACACCATTACACCATAATTGCCTAGGGTAATGGTTGGTTATGGTGCGAGGAGTCCCCTGGTGTTATGTCAAACCGTTTTAGTATTGGTTGACAGATTACCTGGTGGTACAGCGGATTGAGCCTTCTCCAATATTAGAAACAAGGTGTCACTTTAAAATGAAACATAAACCCAAGACAAGTATTGATTGGCACACGTCCCTCAATAGTCCGGAGAACCACCTCCAGAATAGTTAAAGGGTTACTCCAAGCACCATAACCACTTCATTGACTTGAACGCTACACATACAGAAATTAACCTCTTAGCTGCCAGCAGTGTAACTCCACCTCCGGCAGCGTCATTAGCCAACTGTTTTTTTTTTTGTTTGTAGTATCCCTTTAAACCATGATAAAGAATATCATCCCCTTAATAACCTGGTGGGAGCTACAATGACCTTCTCCCTTTGCAGGGCCATAATCATTGGTTTACATACAGAATCAGTGGAGTGCTTTCAGCCAATG
This sequence comes from Pelobates cultripes, assembly GCA_933207985.1. NCBI lineage: Eukaryota > Metazoa > Chordata > Amphibia > Anura > Pelobatidae > Pelobates > Pelobates cultripes. Next base: position 6,474,952 of record OW240923.1, on the reverse strand, counting down.
GCACTGCTTTACTTTAAACCCCCGTGGACACGGCACTCAATGGTGAAACCAACATTCTTTATTCTCGGTATAACTCCACCTATCCTTTAGCAAGCTTTCTTTAAATTCGCTATTAGGATATACAGTAACATAGAATGAAACTACATTGCAACAAGATGAATTTTCTGTGTTTGTGTAGAAATTGTAACCAGGCTGTATTGTGTGTCTGTTTCTCTCTAATTGCTGTTCACGGGTTAACCATTTTAGATTTAGTTTTCTCTCCGTCTTTTGACTGTCGGATTTTCCTGCTGATCAGATTGCTTGTAATACAGTTGAACATTTCCGTCGTGATGCTCCAAGTGTGTGCGTCTGTTAGTTAAGTGAACAATTTCTGCTGCAATGAATGCTAAAATATAATGAACATTTTCAGAACATTAGAATGGATATTATCGGTATAAAAAGCTGCAATTCACGTAAAGTGAGCCCACCAACAGGTGTTCTATATAGAAATACAGAATATTTACCAGACCATGCCAGTCCCGCCAATCACAATATAGTATACAAATAAACAATAAAGTGGGCAAGGAAGGAACTATTTCCCCATTGATTTCTAAACAAAGTCCCTACTATACCGTCAGTATCAATATTTCCACTTCTGACTTCTGGTGTGCGTGTGGTGATATAAATATCGACCTTTTAAAGGAACACTCCGCACAAGCCAAGCTTTATGTGTCTAGATTGTGCTATTTACTTAGAAATTGACTTTTATAACTGGTGGTAGGAACACCTCCTTTTGCCAAATGGGAGGGCTGGCAAAGGGGATTTTTCCAGTTTGGTAATTTTGAACTTAAATTTTAAATTCACGTAGAATTCCTTACAATTCTCACTATAATATGTTTTCTTCGCAAACTTAAAAGAGCCATTCCATACTACAATCTTTATTTAGTAGACCTACCTTCTATGAATACAACCATGCGTTTTTCATGCATGTATTTATTGGGAGAATATATTAAAAAAGTTTACAAACACCGCAGTTCTAACTAATGGCAGTATTTTCAATACCTTCTATTTTTTTTTACCCCTGGAAGAGACTAAGCTTCTTAACGGGATAAAGCCTATCAGAGGCTTGAAACTATGTCCTGTGCGCACTCCTACTTCTACACCGACACACTACACCGCATTCAGAAAGATCGGCGGTCTGAGAAGGAGGTATGCTTGGAGAGGCAGGTACGCTCAAGTAGATCTGGGGAGGTAACGGAAGCAGACTGCTAATGTCCCTGGCTTTTAGTCAAGAGCCAAGAGGGTGTTATCATTAAGATGCTAAAGGAACATGCCACTGCCCGAAACAAAAACACTGTTTAATTAATAATGCTTTATTAAAAAAAACATTTGAATTGGGGGGTATATCTGAAATGATCAGATCTCCTTCTCTGCAGCCTTTGCAAGGCCTCCCCTTCTAACCCCGCCCAGACTTTCTGTGTTTGTCCAATCACAGACTTCCCAATGCAGCTCAGTGTGAAGTCTCTCCAAGGCAGGTGCTCTGGGCAAAGCTTTGGACAATTGCTGCCTCTTCAGTTTAGCTCCACTGAGAGAAACAACCAGGAACATGACTGGTTCTCTGACAGCCACGGATGTGTAAGAAGATGAATTCTTAAAAGTGCCTATTTCTAACACTCCACACATGAAGCACTTTAGCAAGCTAATATTATTTAGGTGTTTGGAGTGGTCCTCTAAAAGCACAATTTAGTCTGATTTGCTGTTTTCTTTAAATTTTCATTATTATTTATTTTTAATCTCCCTATAGTTTTCAGGTAAAATACTTTTAGTCCCTTTCTCTGTCCCTTAAATTATGTTATTTTGCTAGTTTTTCACTGCAAATGATGATCCCAACTTAGTTCCTTGTCTAGTGACATCATTCTATTACCACATTCAGAGACACATGCGGTATATCCAGCAGACCTATCAAACGTGGACCAGCACTCACTACATTTTAACAGAGGGTGTCCGTGGCCCACCGCCACTATGGCTTGATAAAGAGAGACCCTATAATTGTGTTGAAACAATGCTGCTGTGAATACATATTCAGTGTACTTGGATATGAGTAATATCTGAGTTGTGTTTTTTTGTTTTGTTTTCAATATAATCACATTATTTCCTCAAAAGCACACCAATACCCATCTCTACCTCCTGTACGGTGCCATAAAGACTGAACCTGTAGATGTTATGATGCTGGCATGGCTTTAGTTTTGGAAATATACTTCCTCATGCCTTGATAAATGCATTCTATGTAAATGTTTATAGCTTCTCCCATTACTCGCCCACATTACACCAGATGTTACAGGAATATAGAGCAAATCGCACACATTACCCATAGAGGACTGAATGGACTCATACTGTTTAACGGGGCATGCGCCACAAGGCAGCACATGGTATATTTAATAACCACATACAGCCAGCTGTAATCCATACAGAATTGTTGGCCTCGGTGCTCTGCAGCAATAGCTGGCGGAGGGGAGGAAAACGCTACACAGATCAGCAGAACGTGCAACAAACACTGTGCTGCATGTGTGTCAGTGCGTCGGTCTGTGCGAGTGGCTAATGCAACACCATGTGGGACAAACTCTGTGCATTACATTGGTTGTGCATTTGTTTTTTGAATGACTAACTCCATTTCTCATTGGGTACCAGTGTTTGAGGAGCTCCAGTGTATTCGCCCTGTTGTCCAAGAGATTTACGTTCTGTATATTTGCATGGCAATAGGTTCTCCCAACCATGGGCAGAACTACTGCAGGTGCAATGACAGCGGGCCCACCAGAGTTCTAGTGGCTTATTCTTAGCAAATACTTAGGGTTCATAGGCAGGCAAATATGTCAAAATCTAATTTAGGCAGGGAGAGGGTTAATTGTCTGGGAAATGTGGCAGTAAATGGGGGTGGGGGGAGGGTGAACTGGCATTTGGATGTAGGGTCTTGTCACTGTACAGTTAGTTATTTGTCAGTGAGGAACATTTGATTTTGGGAATGTTATGGTGTATATCTCTGACCTCCATATATGCATTGCAGGTGATTTCAGTAATAAAGGTTTGGCAGTGGGAAGCCCTATTACTCTGTAAGTGCATGTAAAGCTCATGCTGTCACAGAGCAGATAGATTAAACAGGGCTGGAATAATGAGTTTCAGGCACTGATGACCCGCAGTACAGCTGATATACACCATGCGCGGAGCTACAATACCTGGTTCAAGGATTGAAACGTTTCTTACTGACATGGTAACGGCTGGGACCTGGTTCTAATGGATCACTAATAACATGAGGTCAGGCCTGTTTCCATACCTACTCATTTAGCCATTTACTAAAATGCGCACAGAAAGGGAAGAAGCAATTAGATCAGAGTCACGGAACACGTCAACATCAATAACCTTACTTAACCCCTTAAGGACCAAACCTTTGGAATAAAAGGGAATCATGACATGTCACACATGTCATGTGTCCTTAAGGGGTTAAAGCCGTAACGCATATTGGGCCCTTTGGTTAAAATTACCTTTTTCTTTTCCTTTTTTTTTTTTTAAATGCATAATAGTTGAAAAATGACTTCTCAGAATTTTTCATGTTTTGTACATACCTGTTTCATGGAAGAGATGGAATGGACAGGAAGGAAATAGAAGTAAGTGTAGCTTGTTTTGTGTGTGTGTGTGAGATATATATTTACAATGTTAAACAAAAATCTGCACAGCAGTCAAGCCATAAGATTTGCTTATGCCACAGGAATCACAAAAAAAACACATTTTTGTATCATGTTTAGGTTTCAAAGATGGGTAACAGACCAATAGAAGTTGCTATGCAAACAACTTGACACTGACTGAGTGCTGCGTCTTTAATTGACAGATTGACAGCCGTGAGAGAGAGCCAGTAGCCTGGCTGCTTAGCCATTGATTTTCCTATCGACCTGGCACTGGGTTTCTTTCCTCGGTATCTTTGTTGGAGAGGTGCGTCAGCTCATTTGGAACTGTTGCAGTGTTGAGATTTGATTGTGATCGCTTGATATTATGGAGAAATCCAAATGAATGTTCGCTCACGCATTAGAACACAGTTGCCTCCCCCCCCATCAGTGTTACCGTCTTGACTTTCTAAAGATATTATTTCCCCAAACCTATTGTAGCACGAAACTTAAATGACCGCATCCCCGTTCCTTATTATTCTTTTTGACAAATCGCGTTGCTTTCCAGGTTTAATGAAGTCATTGATACGCTAAATTAATGTCACCCTGTGTGTCCCCAATCAGTGTATGTGTGATTACACTCACATTGAGTTTTTAATGGAGCCTACCAAGGTTCCCTATCCATGTGGCAGCCGGGAAATGGGTGAAAGCACTTCTGACACTGGCAATAAAGCAGTGATCTGGTCAGTGTGCAATAAAACAAATTGCAGTATTCTCCAGAGAGATCTGACTGTAATATTGGGAATAAAATAATATTTAACGATAAACTGTTAGAGGTCACCCATTCCACTTACAGCAGAGGATAGCGTTCCTAACAGTAAAAAAACAATAACCATTTCAAGGATATAATTGATGTGTGTGAGTGAACAGGTTGTTGATCCAAGGAGAAATCGGAGTGTCATTATGGAGTCAAGATCTTTTTTCGTTTTTGTGGCATGATTGGAGATGGCAACAATATGGGTTTTGTTTTCTTTAGAATCAACAGCATAAAATAATGTGTTTCAAGGCTGAACTTGATGAACTTTATTTTTTTCTTTCTTTTCATCCTACACAACTATGTAACTAAGATGCAAACCATTTCATTTACTGTAAACTTTGTTTGCGATCACTATAAACAAGAAATAAGGTGTTCTCAACTTGTGTTTTTCTCTTTAAAGAGAGGCAGCCTTGCATGTAGTCAGATGTCTTAAAATAAATCTAGTGCAGGTTTTGATATTTATTGGCATTGACTGAATAAAGTGTGTGTTTGTTTTTTTTTTTTTAATTATTATTATTTATTTATTTATTTTTATATAAATAAAATCATTCCGAAATAACTCACATTGACTGACTGTGGAACTCCAACACAGTCTAATGATGTGAGTCAAAGTAGGGATACATTTGTTTTCAAGTTAAAGGGGCACTATTGGCACCCACATGAAGCGGTCTGTTTGCAGTCTCCCCCGTCCCTTTAATCTTGTAATTGAAAACATTACAGGTTTAGAGAAACTGTCTTTACAAGCTGTCTCCCAGCCGTGCATTCAGTTTCCCTCATCACTGACTTCGGAGGAGGTATAGAAAGACCTCGCCGCTGGAATCATTTATTTGCCGGTAATTTACCCCAGTCATCTTTAGTAAAGTATGTAAAGACCCCCAAAGGTGACAGACCCTCCTCAATCGTGGTATGGTAAAAATGTAAACCAAAAGTGAAATATGCACACATTTATTTTCATAATGATGTCCTCATGTTTGGAGATTGGTTGGTAAAGTGTGTTAACTCTTATTTTTGGGTAGAAATAAACCTGAATGATGCACTTTTATAGTCAGGGGCACAAACTCCTCCCTGGCTGTCAATCAGCCAAGCATGAGCACTCCTGCCTGCCCCCTTCTTGGTGAGCTGTACTAAAAATGATTGAGAAGCATAGGAAACCCACACACGCTCACAGCTCAGACGCCTCAATGAGAAGCTTCTAATTGGAGTGTCCCCAGGACTGTAGGTTCTGCAAGCTCATTTTTTCTTTCTTTTTATATACCCCCACAAAAATGCATGCATGTCTTCTTTGAGGGTATATCTACTAATTCTGTTAAAATATATTTCAATGGGGTGATGATACCACAGGGATCTGCTTCATTGAACATGGGATGGAACCTCTGTGGAGGTCAGTACATGCCTGAGGTCCGTAAATAACCAAAAACGTACCCCTCTGTCCTTACAGGTTAATTGTATCTGAAGGATGTCTTAACAAATTCCTCTCCACCACTTGTAAACCATCTATAAAATGTCGGTGCCCCTGACTTGACCTAGTCAAAGGCAATTCCTTAGCTTTACAACAAAGCTATAAACTAAACTGAGATTTGTCCACATTGTAAAAATAAATTAAATAAACCCTAAAAGCTATTTATTTTGACCTCCTGCCATACTCGTATCTCCCTCTTTGCGCAATAATCTTTAGACTTCATTACGCAGAAACCGGAGTGAAAAGTATATATTTGTTAAAATGTCAGCCATGTGAGTAAGATACTACTCTGGAGAAGATTTAATAGTTTTGTATAGTTTGACAACTGATTTCTCCCTTATCTCATCCCTTTAGTTTATGCAGCGGAGTCTTGATGCAGAGACTAAGAAGCAGTTAGAAGAAGATGAGAAAAGAATAATCAGCGATGAACACTGGTACTTGGATTTACCCGAACTGAAGGAGAAAGAGTAAGTAGCCCATCGTGCTCTGATAATTGCCCCTCTCATGTGGTCGCTGTGGCGTTATGAAGCAGGCGGAGGTTTAACATGCGATGTGCATAGGATTGGTTTGCTAGGTATTGTCTGTGCTAGGATCCTGCACGCAGTATTTATAGAGGTGTTATTCGAAATCGTTTTTTAAACGCACAAGGCTGTAACCTGCAATAATTGGAAAACTCTGGAGCTCTGCAGCCAGATTTCTGATGTCTCTAATTTATAGTCAGCCCTGCCAGCCACAAACCTCCCCCCCCCCCAACCTTCTTCTTGATAGATGTGGGAACAGCCGACTGTATCAGGAATCCTTAAACAAACTTGTATCCCAGATTTCCTGACTGTCTACTGTAACCCCTGTACAGCCACGGAGAACCTGCAGTATATTGTCCAGGTAGATCAGTCTTTATAGCTTTTCCATGTGTTTTATTACTTGGTCATAAATACTCCATCCCTCCAGGGACTGTTTAACTGCATCAATTTTCTTTTTAACCTAGTAAAAGGCTACCAGTGTAATAAATGCCACATTGAATTATTCACTTGGAAAAGAATGTTAGCATAAAACAAATAAGACCACTTTCTATTTCTATACCCAATATATTAATGTATTGTTAACATATTATTAATGCATACTAGAATTCAATATGGATAAATTTAAAAATTAAGTAACACTAAAATGGCTAGTTACACAGCTTTTTAACATGGTCCAACTACATAAAAGGGCGTTAATGAGGCATATTTTCCTATATATATTCAGAGGGTTGCCCAGATTACTGCAGATAAAAGAGGGGTGATCTGTGTATATATGTTGGGCACAGGGGCAGGCCTCTGGTGGGTGCCAGTGAATGCCGATGGTCAATCTCTAATCCTCCAGCCATGTTCAGATGACTCCTGAGAAGACTGGGCCAGCTGACCACCTCTAAAAAAAAAAAAAACAAAAAAAAAAACTGTTCGTCAATGGTTATGTTGCTCGTAATTTGGTCACTAGCAGTGGGCACCAGACCAAAAAACAACTTTAATTACCAAGGACGTATCTATCTATCTATCTGTCTATCTATCTATCCGGTTCTTATTTTTCCGCTGCTCAGACACACAAATGGATGATACTAGGTTTTAAAATTGCTGTGTGCCTATCACTTCTAATAACGCTCTGGATTCACTTACTGAAACCGTGTTTTCATTGTCCCACGTTCTCAGGAGCTTTATCATTGAAGAGAGAAGTTTTCTCCCATGTGAAGATTTCCTTTTTGGCAGAATGTCCTTCAAGGGGTTTAATCCTGAGATTGAGGTGAGTGTTAAGAGGAGCTCTGTGCCATCTGCATCCCCCATATCCTTCCCTCACCATAGAATATATCTCCATTGCTTCTGTGGCATTCTACACGCTCACTGCAATGTGTTATATGAATATTTACCAGCAGGAGACGCTAGTCCCGGACCAGCACTAGGTCTGTATTTAATATTAAGTAAAATAACGAACTGTCCTGGGTGACCGTAGAAATAACTGGGAATAAAAGGACATTTACACCATGGATAACCTGTGCTTTGAAATGCATATTTAATAGTTTTACTGGCTCTGTCCATCAACGTGAAGGAATCCATGTTCTTGGCTGGATTGCTGGATTCAATATAAGGGGTATCCGTGCAATCACTGACTGGGTTATACTTTAAACTCGTATCAGACAAGAGATTAATACGCTCTTTTATGTGTGTTTCTCCCCCATTCTTACAGAAATGCAGTGTAGATTATTTAGAGTGATGAATAGTAAATTACATTCATTTAAAGGCAGGTGTCTATAGTCTTGAAGACCACTTGGCTATCACGTGGCTCAGGAACAGGACAGATTGGTTTGTCTTCACCAGTGAAGTTTAAATTTAGGCATCTGTCTTTAAAGGGACACTATAGTCACCAGATCCACTGCCAGTTAATGTAGTGGTTCTAGTGTCTCTATAGCCTTTCCCTGCACTGGTAGCATTGTAGACACTGTCTTTTAACAGAAAAGGCAATGTTGTTTACATTGCTGGCTAGTAATACCGAGGCGCAGTCACTTAGACAGCCATTAGAGGGGTTTCCCAGTGCACTGGCGTTCAGTTAAATGCTCCCCATAGAGATGAGGAGACGCTGATTGGTGTTTTGCTGCAATGTCCAACAGCCTCCCAATGCTTTCCTATATCCCCCCGTGCAGTCACTGTCGCCGGGATCCTAGTTTCCTGTGTGTTACAATAATCTAACCCCCCACCTTCTTCTGCAGCAATTACTGCTGCTTGGAAGCACTTACCCATGAAGGGGGCGCTTTTCTTGTAATGCCAATGCACTGGCTTAATTTCCAGCGTGTCATTGTCTCTTGCTCCCCTTCCCGTGTTTCTCAAGCAAGCTGACTGCTTTTATGTTTGCTGTATGTATGGGCCCAAACATTATTTATTTCATTTGTTTAGAAGCTGATGGTTCAAATGAACTCAAAGACAAAGGATGAAGAGGTTGTAGATGAAGGAAAAATGGAAGTTGATGTCACAGATGAGGAGATGGCGCTAAGGTAAGATATATTTCTATCTTCTGTTCGAACAGCAATTTCCCAGGAGACTTGAGCGCTTGTCAGAAGATCTTTCAGGCTGTGTCTCAGTTGTCATTAAAAAAAGGTCAGGGATACCAAAGGTCTACTGATCATTTATGATGTTTGGGTATTACGTTTACCAGAAAAGCTAAAAGAAGTTAATCGAATCCCAGCTTAAACTTTGGTGTCGCGTGTAGTTAGGTACTTCTCACTGAATTTGTTTAGAAAGTTAAAGTAAACCTATGTCTGCGTCTACGAACTGCCTAAAAAAACAAACCCTTTATACATGCTGCATTCTACTGTTTTTGTATTCTGCCCTTTTCCCTTGGATTACTGGCAGGATCTATCACATCCATGACATTCTCACATTTGGAAGGCAGGGTCCTCAACCCCCTCTGTTCCTGTGCATCCAACTCGTCTTGTTGCAAATACTTGTCTGTTAGTCCACCTATTGTACATCGCTGCGGAATGTGTTGGCGCTTTATAAGTAATAATAGTGTAAATCCAGTGTGGCCTAATGGGTCTGATTTGTGTTGGACCTGTTGCAGCGTCTTGTCATTTCCATTGTGGAAAATGCTGCAACCACATGTCTGTTAGTAGAATGACTGTCATACATCTTCCGTCTCATAATGTAAAACCACAATTGATAAAATTCGAATGGAAGTGCAGTGCTGATGGTTTGCATGGGATAACCGGAGTGAAGTTATCAAGGACAATGCTCCACTCTACACATAACTTACAGGTTACAGAAGATAAGGCCTGGAAGTGTTGGTTTTTTGGTTTTGTTTTGCCTAAAATATAAATAAAACCTGCTCCCTAGCTAATATTTGGGTTCCAAACTAATATTCAAAAACCTCAACACAATAGATACTCCATAACACTTACGACTCACAAATGAATAATGAATGTGTAAAGAAAGACATAACCCATAAGAACATGTGCAGAGGAAACTAATGCGATAAGAAGAATCCCAGTAATCTGTGGATGTGTATCTTGTTAAAGAAATAAGAGTGTCTGTCATTTGCCTCCCACCATTTCTTATATTGACATAAATGCATTGTACAGCGCTACGGAATCTGATGGCGCTATATAAATAATAAAATAATAATTTATGTTTGGTTTTTCTCCCTTATTTGCAGATATGAGTCACTAGTCAGCAGTATTCAGAAAAAGTTTGCGAAAAAGAGAGACCAGAAGGTGCTGGAGGATGATCAAAATAGGAATATCAAAACCACCAAAATAAAGAAGGCTTTCCTGAAGCCGCAGGATTAAATGCCTATTTTTTTTTTTTTTATGTGAAAATATTTTTTAGTAGTCGGTCTAAACAAAAAAGAAATGCGTTGGTACACATCAGACTGTAAGATCAGATGGCTATACGGGTACATTCAGAGTACAGAAAACCATGGCATCGTTATGAAAAGTCGGATCCTTTTCATCCAGAGAATAAGCGAACCCAGCATGACGGCCTGATTAGAAGACCAAATATTTAACTTTGTATAAAGAAATCTATTTTAAATATCTGGACTTTATAAGAGTGTTTTGTTTTGTTTACAGTAGTATATGATGTTTGATTTTCTATGATATTGTTAATTGGAAGTGGAAACATTCTAGGAAGCGAATTCATATGACGTGAAAGTTGTATAGTGAGTGAGGACATTTCCTGTAGACCTATCATGGGAAAACCTTGTTTATAGCCACACAATTGAAAACCATATTCTCAACGTGAGACTAAGTATTGTACACTGCCCAATTCTTCGGAACTTAAGCATTTTCCAGATTAGTTTTAATTGGGATATTTTATATGAAACCTGAACATATGGGGTGGGGGGGAGGTTTGAGGAGCATAGAGACCACTGTTATAATGTATTGAAAAATGTGTGGTTATCTGTCAGAGATCTGGATGTTTTGCTGTGGGATGTGGATATCATGATATCTGGATGGTTTTTCATACCTTAATACATCGCCCCTATTGCCTTTTGCACACCCAGGTTGCTCGTTGGTTTTGTATTCTTGGGAGAGCATCCTTTAAACTCGTTGGGGATACCACTTGTGATGTTATGAGAAAAGCTTGCAGGTTTATCCAAGATGTGGGAAGTAGAAACCCCATTGATTTGAATCAAGTGTTTTCCCAGCATCTCTGTTCTTTAGTGTGTGTTTTGTGCTAGACTTGTGCAAAAATTCCTTTTTAATCCACACTGAATTAATTGATCTGCGCAGAATTAACTTGTGGTGTCTTATTAAATGAATAAGACTCCACATCCTGGATGGATTGACTTGTTTGATTGTAGATTAAAAGGTATTTGATTTGAATGAATTGGCTGAAATGAATTTTTGCTCAAGTCTATTTGCCCCCCCAGTGTGTGATTGACTAGTGGAGGAGGGAACAAGTTCAGAAATGCTGGATAATAAACATAGTGAATAATACCTGGAACAAGTCCATGTTCTAACTCTAATCTTTATTTTATTTTTTCTTATTTATTTTATTTTTTTTAAACAAACTAAGCAGGTTTCAGAAATATTGACACGCGATATGGGCTAATCAGAAAGTACTAAATAATGCTGCAATGTAAACATCTCATGGCCAGTTTGGTTGTGTACGTATATTAATGGCCTAATTGTTATCGCTGCACAATTCATGTTTTAAACCGTCTCTGGTCAATTATAGAAAAATAAAATAAAATCCCTGCTTAGAACTGTAAGGATTTATTTTCTTATAATTTATTGCAATACAGTGAATACATTTTGTACGATAAACAGCCTCCAGGTGAACTGATTATTCATACATCGTGTGTATTATTGAAAATTACAGAATCATTTACTTTTCCAGAAGCAGAATGTGTTATGTAACGGAGGAATTATTATTTATTTTTAACGGCTTTATTTTGTCATGCATGGATTATACAAGCTGCATTTACACCAGCAATGCCACAACAGCTAATGCCAGAGTTTCCATAAACCTATGAAGACAATTGTATGGCATGGATAAACTGTGCACATTGTTAAATTTAATAGGACTAGACAGTGGTGTGGTGCGAGTCATAGTGTGTGTGTAAGAGGCTGTGTAGGCTTATTCACTGACTATGTTAATAGAAGTGTAGCAGATGCTTAGTGAATGAATGACAGCTTGAAATCAACAGTAAGGTAAATCCCCAGACAGGTGTGAGGATATCTGTTGAAATTACCCCCCTCGCTAGCAAGATGTCTACTGGAGGGGAACAGGGCCGGCTAAATAAACAAGCAGCTGCAGTGCTAAAGCCAAAATGGTGTAGTTTATGGTTTCTGGATGTCAGTTTTACAGCCAAGGAGGTTTTCTTCCCCTTCTGTTAGTTCCACAGAGCTAACAGAAGCACTAGGCGTGATGGACTAGTGCCCACCTACCTTCCCTTTCTCAAGGAGATTTCCTGTAAACACTGTCTTAGCAGTATACAATCCAGCCAACTCATTGCAAACCTGGGTCCCCTAACCTGCACTTTTGGAAGCCAGAATCGCTTCATTTGCTTGTCAACACACCAGGGCAATCCTGAGGCCTAGCTGCAGCCTGGCAATATGGGAGTGAAAGAGGCGGCCGATCCCTCAAACCACGAGTAACAGACTACCTGCTCCTCATCTGCCAGTGAGGGATATCTCAGCACCTTAAGCTACGTACGGATATCTGAGACTGGTCTGTGCACAAACTGATAAAATCTAGGGGACTAGCTTTGCGTCCAAGGTGGCGATGGGACTCTAGGTGTGTGAGGCCTCGATTGGACTTTCTAGTGACATTTGATAGCATATGCAATGCCTTCTGGGACCGGTTGGGGGAATCCTGGTATACCAGATGCATGGATGCCCGAAAGAAGGAAGGATGGGGCATCCAAGAGGCGAGATATATTGGAGCGTCCCTCACTTCGCTCTGAATCCTAAACCATAAAGGGAACTGTCTGGGGGGGGCAAACTTGTTTCTGGGCGTTGATGGTACCAGCCTTGTGACGAGGCATCAGCTAAGTGACTTGTCGTGTATAGGACTCCTGATTTATGCAACTTTACCTGGGCCTACCACCAATGCTCATTCTAATTTTTCTTAGTTGATGTGCGTGTGTTTGTGCATACAGAATGTTTGTGTGAATGTAAACCTGAAATTTTCTTGATAAGTTTGGTACACTACTGCCTCTCTTTCATGGTTTATAACACTATATTACAGTATTTCTATGTCTTATTGTAGTATTAGCAGCTACACAACAGTATTACTGCAATGTCAGCCATTCAGACAGACCAGCCTGTCTGCTAATGTCCATTTTGGTCTGTCAGACAGCCCATAGAAAGCAATAAAGGGCAACTGCACAAACAATGGTACACACAACTCAAATGTTGCCTGTATACTTCGCCATGAAGCTATAGCCCCACCATCACCACTGTAAATAGCACTTTAAACCATTACAAATAATTCATTTTTCACTTAGCCAAAATATAGTATTGGTAGCTTGCCGACTGTATTTGGACAAGAATGTTCATACCCCAACTTGGGGGGAAAAACTGAATGCAGTTCATTAAATAGATATATGTATTTATTTATAATTTTTTTTTTTCCACTGGACCATTTAAAGGGAATGGATCTTGCAGTTTCTCTCTGCTCCCTTGCACGCTCTCTGTAGCGATACCAGGACCAGAGTGACATTCTATTCTGGCTCCCAAAATCACTACCAAGGGCGTGCAAGGGAGCAGAGAGAAACTGTAAATACATCAGCACTCCCTCAATACCCCTGCCTCCTCTCTTCCTCCCACTTCGGAGGAGTCCTAAGGTGGGCAGCTGGCCACCTCCTGGGGCCCCCGTGACAGGCCAATGACTCGTTTCTCGTGGCGCCTCCCCACATTCTGGTGTGTGCCACGAAGAGCTGTGTGCAGTTTCATACTCTGTGCGCTCCCTCAAAAAGTCTGTGCACGCATACACACACTTCTTAGAGGGAACAATGATTACCACACTAAGCAAAGTGTGCCCTAGACTATGATAAGATTTGTTGATAAACCCTGTTGTGTGACCCATGGGGGTGTTTAAGTGCCAGTGCATAGTCCTAATGTGTTTTGCTACAATCTAAATACCGTTCGTTTTAGCTTTTGTTTTATAACTGCAGGTTTGGGCCTTGTACACATTAACTTTATTTTCAGTTTTTATGTCCTGTATATGCGTAGTCTGCAGTTTACTCAGGTTACCTGATTTTGTTGTGTAGCTAATCCTATACCTGTCAGCATTTTATAGCATATTTTTCACTATCTAATTCCATGTTAAAGGGACACTGTAGTCACCAGAACAACTACAGCTTATTTTCTGCAAACGCTGCCTTTCAGAGAAAATGCAGTGTTTAAATTACAGCCTAGGAACACCTCCAGTGGCCACTCCTCAGATGGCTGCCAGAGGTGCTTCCTGGGGCTGTGCTGCACTGCACAGTGTGACTGACATTCAGTGTCTCCACCCTCTACATGCAGACACTGAAATGTAATCATAGAAATGCATTGATTAAATTCATCCCTATGAGGAGATGCTGGTTGGCCAGGCTAATTGGGAAAGCATTGGATTGACTGAAATAACCAATTCTGAGGCGCTTGAAATAAGAAAAGTTTTAACCATTTATAAGGGGGCTAAGGTGGGGCAAGCCACCTAAATGGTGGTTTTAAACCCTATAGGGTCAGGAATACATGTTTGTGTTCCTGACGCTATAGTGTTCCTTTAAGGAACTAACATAGATAACAAGCTTAGTCTCTTTATATACTCTTGACATGTTTGGCTAGCCAGAGCTCAATACTGCTTACAAATCATACCAGTTGCCAGGCATTCAAGAGTACTGCACATTTTTAGTTTAAATAATATTGCTATTGCTGTTGGGGCATTGCAAGAATGCTTGTTTTAGGTGCTTTGTAGATATTGTGAATCCTGTACTTTTGTGTAGGTTTCAAAGGCAAAAAGCACTGATTTTAATCTAGGCACCAAATGCATCCAGCTAATTGCTGCAGGTTTGCTTGGACCGACCCAAATCCGATCAGATTTGGCCTTTTGTTTTTTTGTTTTTTTACTAAACACAAAATCCAGTGTTTTAGAAATAAACCATGTATTTTTTTGGTATTCATTTTTGAAAGGTATATGAAGAAATGAGAAATTCCAACACAGTCTGACCCAAGGTGTATGTAAATGGAGGAAGGATCCCGACATATACTAAAGGTAAGGATGAGTTTATCTTCATTCCTTTAATAAATCATTTATGTCAATAATATTTTTGAGGTGACCGTGGCCCTGCAAGTTTCAATTCTGTTTTTTTCTCCCCATCTCAGTTACTTTGCTAAATCCCTAGAACTACTGGTTTAGTGAATGACAGTGTCATGTTTCCCTCTGTGTGAACCGCGTTGACGTCTTTCTAACTTGTTTCTGCTGCCCTTCATCATAAATCTCATGGTTGGCTTAGCACCTAAATAAGCCGTATTCTAACATACATCCCTAAGCTTTATTGCTGCAGCACGCCTCCACAAATCTGATGAATTGTTAACCCTGTGCAGTTTGAGGCAGTTTGCCCATTTTTTTTTTTATTTTTTTTTTACATCAATCCTCTTATATGCGTATTCACAAAATTGTGTGTAATGAAAGCTTTGTTCCAGATTGAGGTACAGAAATGGAGTGGAGTTTTCTGTCTTCTAAGTCTATAATAGTGAAAATCTCAGCTGAATAGAAACCTGATAGAATCCTAGAGATTATTAGCTGAATACGCTGCAACATTTTCTCCAGAAAGCCTTATTTTGGGAGAAAGGGGGGGAAAAACCAAACCAGTATATTCCGTAATTCCCACTTATTGCTTATTATGGCGTTAAAACTGAGAGACAAATTTAACCTCATCTTGGCATGCGTTTAGAACGGGCGCGTTGATTGACAGTTCCATATCTTTCTGCTGTATATAATTAGGCAGAGTGTTTTTATGTTATTTTTTCTGCTGGGTTTCAGCGTGAATGGTGCATGATACATAGTCTAGCATTTTAGACAATGTAGCCATAATTTGTCTTAAGTGGTTTCCTAACTTGCATAGATCATGATGCTTTATAAGTTATGTCGGCCTTTGAAGCTGAGGAACAGAACTGGAAGGTATTTACTGCATGTCTTAATGTGTTATGTAGATAAGGGTAATTTATGAAAATCTCTCCTTTTGTGTGAATTGTAGCAAACTGAAAACAGAATTGAAGGGGGAAAAAAATAAGGCTGAAATAGCCAAGCTGGAACTGTAGCCGAGTTGAAGACAATTCAATTTACCACTGAAGGCTATTTACAATACAGGATATAAATAGCCCAGCGGCATTTCTCAGGGCCCTGGCTGTGAAGGCGCGGAGTGCTCTGTGGTGCTTGGAGCCTGATAGGGGCTCCAACTATACAAAGAAAGAATGAATTGGGAAACAATTTAATGTTAGTGTTAGTGCAAACAATACACTGATCAATACATATAATCAAACACTCTTTGTAAATACAGATCTTACACACTGGTACTGTTGCAAACTTGATCCAGGAAGAAAACTGTGGCCTATGATTAGGGCTGGACTAATCACAGACACATATATATTTATACACACACTCTCACACACTTTTTTTTTTCTCTCTCCATAGCCTCTTTTCTTAAACTCTTTTTTTTCTATTCCCCGTCTCCTGCTGACACCATAAATTATGTTTTCAGTGGATGTTACACTTGCTATAAGACAATCTTCTCCTGCATACCTCTGTTTTGGGAAGCACATAGGTTAAACATTCTCAACGCTTTATGTTAAGTAATTAAAATGTATCATTCTATCTCTCTCTCCATTCTCAGATTGCCTATCTAAAGCTTGTGCAATAAGTCATTCTGGCTTCTTCTCTCCATGCTGTTGCTGCTTGCACACAGAGCCTGCCCCTCGTCCATCCTTCCCCTTGCAGGCATTGCTTTCCCTTAGGCTGGAGGCAATCAGGAGAGACTACCAGGGGAAGGTTCCCTTGATAAGACATCCCAGTCTGCACAGACAATTGCCAGACAGAAGTGTGAAAAGGATGTTTTTAATATCTGATTTTAAAGAAATCTATGCATTTGATAGCAATTCTGCTAGCAGAATGTATAGATGAAATTAAAAGTTTGATCATTTAAGATTGTCACGATGGGTACCTTTTACTACGTTCGGAGGATCAGACCGTGACAAGTCTATTCACTAAGCTGTTTATAGTCGGGAATGAAGTATAGTTCATGGACAAATTGTCAAATTTGCTTTGATTTCCCTTTCACTCAGCAGGCCAATATGTTTCTGGGTTGGGTAGTCATCTTGTGCTGTGGAAACATGTCTGGTATTTTGATTTGGATCCTCCCAATGGGTGATCAATGAATATTTTGCTCAGTAATGGAAAAAGTCAGCTATAATTTGTCTTGCATACTCCCAGTGGGTATCATCCTATAGTGCAAGCTATTAAGCTGTGTTTGTTGTTGTGTGAGCATCTTTCCAACTATGTTTTGCTTAAAACGCCATTATGACGAATATTTTCACTGCTGGTAATCGTCCTGTATAATGTAAATGTTCCAACTTCATAAGTATACAATTGCTATCTCAACAGGGGAGGCCTAATTAAGCTAATTGGTAATACGTCTTATGTAGCTAATAACAGTTGTTTTTCTACTTCTTTTGCTGAAATTCAAGTAGTTGAACATTTTTTTTTTTTACATGAAGCATTTATCACAATTTGTTCGGTTTACTATAACACATACATTTAATGATTTTCTTCAGTACCAGCAGGCAATGTTGCTACATAATAACCTGAATGTTCTGCAGTTAAATGCTTAAAGGGAAACTCTCTGCACTATTACAGTTTACTATTCTTGTGCAGGTTATGATCCAAGATGGTCTCCTGCCACTGTCCATGTCCACAGATTTTATGTTCCACTATAACGGCTGTAAACCCAATTCACCTGGTATCTTTTTGGACAGCAGTTCCATTTATATATAACAGTAAATGGTACAGCTGTCTAGTGCTGAACCACCTATTGCTTTAAAGATCCGTCCTGGAGTTTAGAGGATATGCAACCCTGAAAATGCACAGGAGGCCAGAATTGGCTGACATATGTCTGCTCGGTCCTACTATGGCTTTATTTCATTTGTTTCCTTTTATGTATTATTGAATCATTTTCTTTATAATGCATTAAACATTTGGGTTCGGTTCCACCTTGGAGTATCTCTTTAATGAGCGATTCACATTCCACTGCCATTTTATGCCCTGTTTTTATGGCATTATTGATGAGTTTTGCATCCCAGTTGGCAAACTGCTCCGTTCTCCTTATTTTGCAAGGTTTGTGTAGTTAAATCAGATCTCTTTGGCTTAGTCCTTTAATCCCTTTAAAGGATACTGTCTTCTTAGCTCCAGGATTAATGTGTCCAGCACAGATAATCCTTTCTCATTGCTTTCGTGTGACAATCCGATTATCCTTCTGCTGACCCTGACTCTACCACTTGCAATCCTCGGAGGATTAACACCTCCAACTTGTTTTAATGGAAATGATATCTGTACTGTCAGTCTGTGTAAAAAAGCCCAAACATGAAATAGATTTGTTTTATAATTCACCTATTTGTGCAGAAATGACACAGGTGCATTTTAACCCCTTAAGGACCAAACTTCTGGAATAAAAGGGAATCATGACATGTCACACATGTCATGTGTCCTTAAGGGGTTAAAGGTAAAGCCAATTGTTTTTGATGTTGTGCAAGTGAACGTATAGACATAATGATAAGTCATTGCACTGCTGAGGAGTAAATCACTGAGTTAATGTACCCACCCAGAACGCCACTAGTCAATATGGCACTGCTAGTGGAGTGTTGAGGAACGCACATCCCTCCTGCACATTGGTAAATGTTTAATCCACAACATTTTGCATGTTTTCCTATGAATTTCAGCTGCTGTATCCTTCAGGTTGTGGCTGAGACATCCTAATGATTAAGTAATATTTCTGTTCATGTATGCAACACTTTTTATGGAGTGAATGTAACAAAACATGTCACAATACCATTTATCCATACTCTGAGTGCCTTTTTCTTCTCTAAAAATAAACGTGTACAGAGACAAGACATGATCGATAGTCATTCTCTAGAATGACAAATGACATGTAGAGGAATTGGACAGGTGTCTAAGTTCAGAGGGACGTGATCTATGGTTCGTCTGGCGTACGTATGCGCTTTATTTTTTTCTATTGATACTTGCAAATATTTACAACAGTAAAAGGAAAATGAGCAAAAACATTTTTCAGACCTGAGTGGGGACTTACCAAAGGGCAAGCTACGGAGGTATCTCTAAGCTGCATCCTGTTCCTCAGAGTTCTAATATTTTCTCTTTTTGTTAAAAATAAATAAATAGATAAAGTTCTTCCAATATGTGATGAGAGAGAGGTGCTCACACCCATGCACCCTCTATCAGTGAATCTGGACTAGAAGGATAGCGTATGGTCTGGTCAAACAGAGCTCAGTGCCACCTACTGACTACTTTAGCTAATGTCAAATACACCTATACCATGTCTATACTATCAGACTGAGCAGAGGTTATAGTTTTACCCGCATTGTCTCCTATTTGAACATGTAGGGTAATCTAAAGTCTTTAGGATTTAGTAAGAATCCGCTCTAAAAGAGAAATAAGGTATGTGATCCGGACCTTTCAGGAGGTGCTGTACGTGGGAACATAGGCCCTAAGAGCTAATGAAGATGTTCAGGTGATGGGATTAGGTGATCTTCCAGACTATATAGACATGAATTTGGTGATTGCTAAATTATTTTTGTTATTAAGAAGTGCAGGAAAAGATCTGCCCAGGAGTATATAACATGAACAATGCAGAAGGAAATCATTTATTAGAATACAAAGCTGTATTCCTGGCACTATAGCTCCCTCTGCCTCCCCCTCCCGCCGCAGTAAATAAAAGATTAGTAACCCTTTATTTACTTACCTGATCCCAGCGCCGATGTCCCTCAGTGCTGGGTCAGGGCTACGCGTCCTACAACGTCCCTTGACGAGCGGGCATTAGGCCTCCCCATAGGAAAGCCTTGAATCAATGATTTCTTGTGGGGAAAAACTGATGCTGGTTATCCTTACGCAGAGCATTTAGTTGACCAAAAGTCCGGTAGGATCCAGGAAGTGTCTCCAGTGGCTGTCTAGTAGACAGCCACTGGAGGCAGACTAAGTACTTCAAATGTAAATATTGCAATAACCCTGTAAGACAAAGTAGACGAAGCACCTTGACTTCGTATTTTTCCTTCTCACAAAAGGTGTTAACTACCTTTTATCTCGGGGGATCCTCCATAGACCTCAGTGTTGCCAACAATCGTTATTTAACTATTTTTCATTTTATAATAAAGAGAGAAACAGATGATTTATATAAGTCAAAATCAGATTACAGCAATTATGCAATTTGGAGTCTGGTTTCCAATATTAATGGGTGTGCATGCCTTGATAGGGGGATACGATGGCAAGCTCCAGACTGCCAGTAAAAAGCTCTCGGACATTAATAGGTTAACAGAGGTCATTGTTCTCAGGTTAGGAAGATGGTCATTATCCACCCCTGGTTTAATTATGTGAATTTTCTTTCCTGACTCTCACCAAGTTTAAACAGAAAACTATTTGTTGTAGAGGCGAGTCGTTTGATACAGAGTTCATCGCTGTTGTTATTTCCTAATGAACTAATTATGAAACTAATGTATTTTTGCTTTCTCTCAGAGCTGGTGAGTTCAATAAACTACTCCCCTGACAATAAGCACTTACAAGCATGCAATCACATAATTTAATAGATTGTTGCTTGTGAAATGGATTACCAATAAACACCTCCAAATTACAGCATTTTTAAAGTGTGCAGAATTCTTTGGGAGAGATTAAACATTTCACTTTATTCTGCACAATCTGTCAGCCATTCTTTGCTTGCTTCTGCAGAACGTTATGATAGGGTTGGCCATACGGTAGACACACCACACTATTGTAAAACTATAACACTTATTAAACTTAGCCATCTGGCAAAGCCTTATGGGAGTTGTAGTTTTACCGCAATTGGGGGCATCTAACTTCCTTGCCATACATTTTATAGGAGCTGTCATTCTCCTCGTTCTGACAATATTCTCTCTGGTTTTATTAACTACACCAGTGGTTCCCAAACTTTTTAGGTACAAGGCACCCCCCTAATATTTCAATATTTTTCCAAGGCGCCCCAAGTCAAAACTATTTTCTAGGTTGTGTATATCTACAGCGCAGCGGCGTATACTGGGCCCCTGTTCGGCAGAAATGCTTGCTGTTTAAGCACAGATCCAGAACCTAATCTTGGGAGGGGCACTGGCAGATTATTTAAAGTAACAATCCAAGCACAATAACAACTACAGCACTTTGTAGTAGTTATGTTGCCCGCAGTGCCCTCCCAGAGTAAGTAGTCAAACTGTTTAAGAACAGTTTGACAACTTACCTGGGATCTGCAGTAGGGGATAGGGGTAGTAGTGTGTGTGAGGGTTGCAGTGTGTGCATGTGAGGGGTGCAGTGAGTGTACGGGATTGCATTGTGTTTGTGAAGGATGTAGTGTGCGTGTATGTGGGGCTGTTTGTGTGTGAGGGGTACAGTGTGTGTGTGTGAAGGGGGCAGGTTGTATGAAGGGTACAGTGTGTGTGGGGGCGTGCAGAATGTGTGAGGGGTACAGTGTGTGGGGGGGGGGTTATGTGTGTGTGTGTGTGTAAAGGGGAGACGCTCTGAGCTCGCAAGAGGAGAACTCAGCGGAGCTGCAAGTTAGAGTTCCCCCAGGTATGTCTCTCTGTCCCTCCCTCCCCTGCCGGCTGCTGGCATTAAACTGCGAGTGGGCCAGAGAGGTAGATCTCTGATCTCCCCTGTGATCCTGCAGAGCCTCCTGCAGGAGGAGAGGGAGACACAGTTCCTGGTGCTATGATCATTTGATCCCTGTGTACCTGGCGCACAGTTTGGGAATCGCTGGACTACACTAAAAATTTAGAAAATTTAACAACTGAATTTGCAGATTTGTAATGAAGAAGAATTGGTGTTGTTTATTCACTAAACTGCTAGTTATAGATTTTAAAAAATTACAACCTGGGTATTTTAACCTAAAGTTTCTAATCACCTTGGATACGCAATCCCTAGGTTCCTGATGTACACTGCACCACTATATGACCGTACAGGTAAGCAGGAGCTCTGTGCTTAGCACTTTTATACTCCAATACCTTTTCAAAATGACCAAACCAAACAGACCACAAATGAACACACTGCACCATGGTTTTACCATCTGGTTTTAACTTTCTGATTACAGCATGTCAGACTATGCAATCAATAATAACATATCTAAAACTATGGCACCATAATATGGAATACCCATTTCTATATTATGTGTCCATGTTTGAATGGCAATGAATGTGGTGAAGGATAAGCTGGATCGTTATGACTGCACATGGAAGTAAATATTCTACCTCTGCTTGTACTCCTACCTTTGATCGTCGCCTTAAAGACTTCTCTATGGCTGCACCATTCCAAAGGAACGCCCTTCCCCTCTCTGTTAGACTTTCACCTAATCTCCACTCCTTCAAAAAATCTTTGAAAACGTACTTCTTCAGGAAAGCATATCAATTAAACTGTGAACATCTTTCCCTCCCCGCACCCTGATTCCTCTCCTGAAACTGTCATCAAAACAAAACACTCAGTGATCACTATTCTACCCATCTACCTTTCTACCCCTACCCTTACCTTTGCGTCACTACACCCCACTCCCTCTAGCATGTAAGCTCATTGAGCAAGGCCGTCAATCCCTGTTCCTGTGCGTCCAACTCGTCTGGTTACAAATACATGTCTGTTAGTCCACCCATTGTACAGTGCAACGGAACTTGTTGGCGTTTTATAAATAAATAATTTTATATATATATATATATATATATAGTGGCTGAACCAGCCACCTACTTGGATTATTTACCCTTCTTTTGAATTGTATACTTAGCTGGTTTGGTAATTACAGTCCACTGAACGGATTATAATTGTGGTGTTCGTATACCGAACAAACTCCCGAACAGTTGGACCACCCAGGGGAGTCGTATGTTGCCAATTGACCCTTTTAGCCTCCTTAACACTTCGAAACCACAATGTTGTAAGCGGTCGGCTGGGTTGCCATTGTTCATATGGCCGAACACATGGCGGCGGACATCTTAGCCGCGAACTCATACAGAACTATAATCGGACACTCAATGGCGCGAATACCACTGCGACTTCCACTCCCATATAAAAAGAGTGGCGTTCTGTGGGATCCAGCTCCCGAACAAGGGACAAATAACCAGCTTAGATGCGAATAGTTATATTTGTTATTTTGTTATGTTTCGTACTCCCAAAAGAGACCGATCACTCAGCCTGAATTCATAGAACTCTTTTGGGCAGGCGCCTCATGTGCGGGCGGTCTAAACTATACCCCGGTGGCGTTTCGGCTACTTGTGTAGGATCTGAGTGCTTTTGGGATATGTTGTCCAGGCTGTTCGGGGATATAGGACTTGAGGGGGTACCTAATTGTAAAGTGTGTATTTTGGGGTGTTTTTGTTATGTATGTCCTGGACCTGAGAGTTAATATAATTATGGGTATATTTTGTAACAGTCCCCTGTTACATGTGACCCCTTGCATGGGGACACACATAAAAGGCCATGTTTGGCTCCCATTAAACCAGTTGACTCCCAGAACTGTGTGTCGGCCAGTTACTGGGGGACTGGGATTATTCTGCTGAACTGCACTTTCTTAATGCCAGTGGAGATATTGGTTTTATTATTGCAGCTCCGCTACATATATCTTTTAATATTAATGTGTCTGTGGAGGGGCCCGGGTTGATAGTTACATAAATGAACCAAAGATCATGACACAAGAAAATCTGTAATATTTAGCACTACTCCTTATATTTCCTCTAAAATGGCACAAACATATTTCAGCACCCAGTATTCATGGATCAATATTTATTTCAGATATTTTATAAACCACAAACGGAATGGCGTCACCAGTTTTCCTGTTAGATTCTTAATCTTGTAGAAGTGATGAGCATGGGGTTTCTGTGCTCTGCATCGTACAGTTCTTTATCACTTGGGTACCTGATAGCTATCAAATTAAATTCTGACTTTAAAATCTGACTGTGTACATTTTTCATATCCTGTGTACTTAATAGTGATGTCATGATGCGGAAGCCAAGGCAGTGGCTGTAAAATCTAAATAAAGATAGTATTTTATCAATAGGTGACATATTTCCTTTGCTGTTTGCATTGTATACTATATAATGTCCTGTGGATTGATGATGGCGTGAGCTACCCAGCTAAACACGTCACTGCTGTTACGGACCTTTTACAGTGATGGCTGAACTTGTCATTACAGAGTCTTGCGGACTACACTTCCAATGGTACTCAGCCAATATTCAGACTGGCTGAGCGTTGTTGGAGAAGTAGATCACAACCCAGGGCCCATCACTGATATAGTAAAACTAAATAATTGGAATAATCCACTGGATTTGCAAAAACGATTCGTATTTTACTAATAAATCAATTTCTTTTCATATATTCATATGAAGGGATAGATTATTAGGCCCTTCTTACATGGAGAACTGGAGTAGAACTACTGAACCTTTTCTCTTCCAGATTCCTATTTGCCTTGCGTGGATTCTTCATGCGATGTATAGATGAGCGGAGTATAGAGAAAGTGACAAAGAATGCAGTTTGAAGTGACCTATAAAGGATCTAGTACCAGAAAGGGAAGCAAGGATGGGAGCTTATTTGAAAAACCAAAACAGATGAACTGCAGGGTAAAGCTGAGCATTCAATAGACTCCAGAGTAAAGTTTGCAGTAAGAAATACGAATCACAAGAAGGAACCAAACACATTTAGACATGTTCTAGGCACCACTGTAAAAGTTTCCAGAATAACAGGAATGTGCAATAATCTATAATGGTGTTTAACGGCAAGAGACAGGCATGCAAATATAACTAATACCATGATTGCACCCCAAAACATGTATAATGCTTTCAATAAACCCATCAGACAAACTTATAGCATGCCTGCTAGAGCTGACTGTATCTGTTCCGCGATATTCTTTAAATAAACTAGTTTTAGGATTTCCAATAACTGGAGCTGTCATAGGGGTGATGTGTGTCTCGCCATTTCTGAACTTTACAACAATGGTTTTAATACAGGACAAAAGAAAAGGCAGAGTAAAATGAATGTTTGTACAAGACAGAGTTTTGTTAACTTTCAGTGAGAAGGCTGTGTAATGGGGTTGCTGAAGTCTTTATTAATGAAAAAACAGTCTGTACAGCAAGCATGTCAAACTCGCAGCCCACGGGCCGCACACGGCTCGCAATGAATATCTTTGCGGCCCAGCGAGCCGCAAGTTTGATTTGCTTATTGCTAAGGCAGAGAACGCTCCTGCTCTCTCCACATTACAGGTGCCTACTCTGCTAAAATCTACCCGGCTGGGGGGAGAGGACGCTGGCGGCAGCGAGGGAGCTCAGTCTGTTTTTCCTGCTCCTCTCTGCTCTCTCGGATGCCCTCTGTGGTGATGCCTGGTGTCAGAATATGACGTCATTCCAGCCCAACATCACTAAACTGCACGCATGAGAGACTGGGACCCCTGGGAGAGGTTCCACACAGCTCCCAAAGGTAGGGAGCAATAAACAAAATGATTTGTGAGTGTGTGCAAGAATGTGTAAATGTGTGTGTCTGTCAGTGTGTGTGTGTGTGTGTGTGTGTGTGTGTCTGTCAACATGATGTCAACCTGCTCCACTGTCACAGGGTTTCAAGGAGTAGCAAGAGGATCCGCTTTGGCACAGGGTGCAGATGGCGCAAATGGGGGTATACCAGAGGCTGGACTCCGGAGTGGCATACTGGCAGTGGCAATGTGAGTGGAGTCTGCTTGTTGGCTAATATTGTTTTTTTTAAATAGGGGCTTAGTAGAGGGGGGACTGGGATTTAGTATAGAGGAGGGGACTGGGATTTAGGATAGAGGGGGGGACTGGGATTTAGTATAGAGGAGGGGACTGGGATTTAGTATAGAGGGGGACTGGGATTTGTATAGAGGAGGGGACTGGAATTTGAGTATAGAGGGGGACTGGGATTTAGTATAGGGGGGACTGGGATTTAGTATAGAGGGGGACTTTGGGATTTAGTATAGAGGGGGACTGGGATTTGGTATAGAGGAGGGACTGGGATTTAGTATAGAGGGGTTATGGGATTTAGTAGAGGGAGGGACTGGGATTTAGTATAGAGGGAGGGTACTGGGATTTTAGTATAGAGGACTGGGATTTAATATAGGGGGTAGGTTTAGTATAGGGGAGGGACTGGGGATTTAGTATAAGGAGGGGTACTGGGATTTAGTATAGGGGTACTGGGGGACTGGGATTTAGTAGAGGGGCTGGGATTTAGTATAGAGGGGGGACTGGGATTTGAGTATAGAGGGGGACTGGGATTTAGTATAGGGGGACTGGGATTTAGTATAGAGGGAGGACTGGGATTTAGTATAGAGGGGGGGACTGGGATTTAGTATAGAGGAGGGGACTGGGATTTAGTATAGAGGGGGGACTGGGATTTAGTAGAGGGGGGCTGGGGTTTAGAAGAGGGGGATGCTGTTTTTTTTATACTGTAATTTTCAAAACAAACCTACTTTTCTACAAAAATGTAAGTTTTGGTTTCTTTTGCAGCCTACATAACCTTAAACCTTGTTTATTTGGCCCGTGCTAGCCATTGATTTTGACATGCTTGCTGTACAGGGTTCTTTTTCAGAACTCACAGCCATGTGGGCTACCTGGCGTGACAGCTTTAAGCTAGACTATGGTTGGAAAGCACTACTGGCCCAAAGAGGTCCATGTATAACATGGGGTGAGCCTCATTTCCATGTCCCTATCCACAATCCCTAGCTATGGTTTATTGTCTATTGAGGGACCGTGGAAGAAAGCAGGCCCGCCATCTAGTCTGAGAGTTATTCAGCAATGCTCTCCTAACACTGAAGTATTTATTAAACTCCCATCTTCCATTAGCCTGATAATACTGTGGACTTTTCTTCGTATCTCTCTGTGTGCACTGCTTTTGAAGACTGTGGATCAATTCAGAGCCTGTTAGCATTACTGTCATCTTAAATACTCCAATTACTTCCTCTTAACATGTTCAAATGATTGTGCAGCCGCCAAATAATACCGCGCACTCCTAATGTTACAGGAAACATCATTTAGATGGCGGTTAATGGAAACTTTAAATCACATTTCGCTTACCGTCCACACTACAGAGACTGGGGTCAACGAGAAGCCGGTTGCTGAATGACTGTAAAACTATATTATGGTCTTGTTGTGAGAGAGAAGTATTGGCACAAGCAACATATAATATCAGCCCTCCTGAATGAAATTACCTAATTCTAATCTATTCAATATTTATATAGCACATTTCACAGTAACAGCCCCTAATGTTGGCCCTGCAGGATCTGCAATCACTGACACAGAACACTGTAAACCGCTGAAGGGTTGCACACTAAACTCTGAAGTGTACCAAATTAAAAAAACTAATTAATGCACCCGTTTAAGAAAAAGACAAAATCTTGTAGTAGGATGACCTGGGGGAGCCTAGACTGGATGGAACTGCACCTGCCTCCTCCTCAGACACCCATACCCTCTCACTCCCCCTCCTGTCACCTCTTTTCTTTCTTTTTTTCCACTCCCCCTTGAGGCCCATTTATCAATGATTTCAAGTCAAGCCCTGATGATCGTAATTCAGCCAATGAAGGGTGTTTATGCAGATGTAGTTAGACGCCTTAGTGAAGGGGATTGAGCTCACATACACTATATGGTCCCCAAACAGACACATCAACACGGCCCAAATTATAAAAAATTGACACGACGGCGTCCACACAGACAAACTCCTTAGTAGAATCTCCCAGCCAAAACCTAACAATATTACGTACTGTGCGGGCGGAAGGGCCTATTACTCCTAGGCTGACAATTCAGAAGTTGTTGTTCAGCCATGGTTACGGGACCTGCGAGTCCTCTGTTTTGCTGCTGTTATTAATTAAAGACCTGCGAGTCTCCACTTTGTTTCTCTTCTGTCTCTTTCCAGATGCTGTTGAACATTTAGTTATTATGGGACCTGCGAGTCCTTAACTGTTTACCTCTAAAAAAATTCAATAAAACCAATATTCACAAAAAACAAACAGCAGAATGAAGGCGAACAGCTGATCTGGGATACATCTGGAAACAACTGCTAATAATTAGTAATATTCAATGTATGCTAAATATGAGAGATATGGTATAATAAATAGCAATATATATGGGATTTATTCCCTGTATAATGTCCTGTTGTAGCTAGGCTTTCCACCTCAGATGCTTGTCCTTTGTGTTGGTTCAGTGTGATAAAATTGGGAAAATCGGGATCCTTTATTTTTCTCTACCTGCGGTTTCTCCGGTGGCTCCTCAGTGCTGGTCACTAAAGGCTCTGGGTTATGATGTCACTACTGGTCTCATGTACTTGTGTTCGTTATCACCTAAATCCACTGCCCAGGTCATGTGATTAGCCAACCTCATTACCTGCTTCATGTTATTCTCCAACTGCCCAGGTCATGTGATTAGCCAACCGCTTTGCCTGCTTCATGTTATTCTCCAACTGCCCAGGTCATGTGATTAGCCAACCGCATTGCCTGCTTCATGTTATTCTCCAACTGCCCAGGTCATGTGATTAGCCAACCACATTGAGTGCTTCCTGTTATTCCCCAACTGCACAGGTCATGTGATTAGCCAACCGCACTAGTAGCTCATGTTATTACCCAACTGCCCAGGTCATGTGATTAGCCAACCTCACTAGTGGCTCATGTAACTCTCCAACTGCCCATGTAATGTGACTAGCCAACCGAATTGCCTGCTTAATGTTATTCTCCAACTGCCCAGGTCATGTGATTAGCCAAACGTATTGAGTGCTTCCTGTTATTCTCCAACTGCCCAGGTCATGTGATTAGCCAACCACACTAGTGGCTCATGTAACTTTCCAACTGCCCAGGTCATGTGATTAGCCAACCACATTGAGTGCTTCCTGTTATTCCCCAACTGCACAGGTCATGTGATTAGCCAACCGCACTAGTGGCTCATGTAACTCTCCAACTGCCCATGTAATGTGATTAGCCAACTGCATTGCCTGCTTCATGTTATTCTCCAACTGCCTAGGTCATGTGATTAGCCAACTGCACTAGTGGCTCATGTAACTCTTCAACTGCCCATGTCATGTGACTAGCCAACTGAATTGCCTGCTTAATGTTATTCTCCAACTGCCCAGGTCATGTGATTAGCCAAATGTATTGAGTGCTTCCTGTTATTCTCCAACTGCCCAGGTCATGTGATTAGCCAACCGCTCTAGTGGCTCATGTTATTCCCCAACTGCACAGGTCATGTGATTAGCCAACCGCATTGCCTGCTTCATGTTATTCTCCAACTGCCCAGGTCATGTGATTAGCCAACCGCACTAGTGGCTCATGTTATTCTCCAACTGCCCAGGTCATGTGATTAACCAGCCACACTGCAAGGCATATGTTATTTATTACCTTAGAGTAGAGCTTGTACTGTGCAAATGTGTGAGAGACCTTCCCAAATGAGGACACTGTTAATCTTTCTGATAACACAATTCTTTGTTTCCATAGCAGTATTATAAAACCAACCCTTTTCTTGTAGTTTCTGGGAAAGGGATTGATTATGTGAAAAAGGATTTGTTTCACAGTTGAGATGCGTTAGTCAGGTAGCTATTTTTTGCCACGTGATATATTAATGCATTGATTTGTAATGCTAAGCATGCTCAGCTTGTGATGAAATTAATGCTATTGTTTACTGACTGATGGTAACAAGCTATGTAGAATTGCAGAATGGTAATTATTGCACAGTGTAATAGCACAGGGTGCTTTAAACTATAATTACAAGTAAAACGAAACTCCACATTACGCACGTTTTCCGTAATATGCATTTGTTTTATTCTGTTTGCTTCTAGCAGTCTTACACCTGTCAAGCAAATATGACATGTGTGATATTAATGGTTTTTATTCTTTGTTCTCAATAATATTGTTTGCGTTACTGCGTTGTACTATGTAATACAGCAATATTAAAGTAACATTGTATTGTGTTTTTAATGTTGGTGTTCCTTGTTGTCCTTAGATTCCGGCATCCCTCCATCTTTAAACAAAAACTGAGGGGAAAAAAAGAAAACAATTAAACTTACTTGGAAGTTAACGCTGGAAAATTCTCCACTGAAAGCCACCACACCTTCTGTGAGATAATCAGGATTGTCGTTCTAAGTTCACATATTTCACAAAGTCCAGATATTCACAATTCTTGCTCAGAATGAGAGCTTAAATCCAGGTCTGGATGATAGTCTGGGTCCAAATGATATATCTGACCTATTTACACGTTGGCAATGGTAGCAGCTAGTTAGCAAATAGTTCAAATACACTCTGTATAAATGCTGGCCAACTGGCACAAAAAAGTAAAAAAATGTTTTCAAGCTTTTGTGGTCAATATGATCCCTATCAATTATTAGGAAGTAATACGTCCTTCCTCATGCCTTCGCCTGCCTTGCTTTGAGTGGAGGCATATATGCTAAACGATGAGCAGCCATCAGTTGCTCACCATCACTACCCAAGGATTGCTGAGGTTATAAAATTAGGGAAAGGGCAGCTCTCAACTGTAAAAGAGCTTACAAAGAAACTGCTGAGGGGGTAGCTGGGGGTTTGGGAGTTCCTTGGCACCTAGGGGAAATGGTGAAAGGAGCATGGGCTATTGGCATGTCCACTGCTTTCCATAGATTAATACCCCTCCCCGTGATGCCAATAGGTGAGGGAGAGCAGTGCATGTCCTCCAAACTATATCATACTCTCCATGCACTGGCTGTGGATGAGGGCATTGAGTCGACATGTTCACCATCCACGGTTAGCCCCACCTAATCCCCTTTGTGTAGACAGAGGAGGAAGCAGTGTCTAGTCCCCACCACTATTAATAGACCCATTAGTTGCCCAGTCTGCTAGAATTTGGAATTTCGGACAGAACGTCGGTCGCCCAAAATTCAGACGACTCGGAGTTTGAAAACAAATGCTTATATTACACTTTTTTGTGTTCATTCACATTTAGAAATTTATGCGATAACCGTATGCTAATCTGGATATTCACTGTGTATATCTTATGATGTGGAATCCCTTTTCTTTTCAACAAAAATCGCATTTATTACAACAGTGTAATAATCTATAGGTAGGAGCAAATCTATGCAGTTTATATGCTGCCTTACTGATCGAGTGAAGTAAATGGATGGTAATTTCTTGCAGTGCTTCCCAATCAGGCAGCGAGGTGTCCCGTGCAGAAAGCAATCTGTTTGTTCTTTTTCCTAAGGTTGGGGACTGTGATTATGTATCATTCCGTTTGTGATGAAACTCTTTCTTAATACCCATCTATTGACTTACTAGAGTGCTCCTTTCAATGGTGACTACAATTTGCAGTTAAGTGACAAACATGCTTGTATAGTGAAAAACATGTGTTGTACCAGGGAGTCTTTTGAAGTCATACCAGATGGTGTAATTTTATCCTTCAAAGTGGAGAAGCCCCCCTTCGTTTTTTTTATGTTTTTTTTCTTCTAAGTATTATGACACATTAACAAGAAAAAAGAAAACAGCAACACCAAAAACATTATTGATGCAACGCATTAAAAAATACAAACAAAATAATATTAAAAAAAAAAAAAAAAAAATAAGTCCTTAGAATTGAGGGGGCTTCAGGGGGATTCTTGGTGCTTCTGTTAAATAACACTGACACAAATAAGTCTATTTAAAGTGACCTTGTATGCTATCTTTGATTAGATCTCAATATATGTAACCAATAAATTGAATGAAAGGGAAGCAAAGGTTATGTCCTAAGACCATTATTGTTCCCCCCCACCCCCCCTGCTGGATTTGTTTCAATCTAGGCTTGTTGATAGCCATTACCTTGCATAACCAAGAGCCCACTTATGTAAATAATCCTGATCCTAACCTTGACCTTGAATAATCTATTTATCCCAGCATTATTAGCAGGTAGAAAATCCTTCCAATAGTTCTAGAGCACACTTTATTGGACATACTAAAAATAAAGTCTCAGCTTTGCGCAAGGTTTTTGAAGACAGACACATGATGCAAAGAGGAGCATGAGTGCTCTTAGTATGATATTATTACCCCGGATTGCCAACACAGGAGAACAGCCTTTCATCTGAAGTGTAGGATTCACAGTTTAATCATCCTAAACAAACACATATTCTCACCTCTCCCTGAGCACTCTGATACAGGTAGAATGATCACAGGTTCTGGAGCATTTATAATGAATTCTCTGTGATTTTCAGTTTAGTCGTACTGCTTTGATGAAATCTCTCACTGATATCCTTAGTGAAACTTTATATTTTGCGAAATCCGAATAATGAATTTAATAAGTAAAAAAAATAAAGAAACTGGAATTATTATTATAATTTTTTAATTCTTTGTGTATTGACAGCAGGTAACATGAGGAGACCGTACATTAGGCAACAACTGATTGTTACAGCTTAAGCGATGACATCATGTCATATTGTTACCAGCTGATTCAAGTTATGTCACCAGCAATGAGGTTCTGGGTATGCTCGAAACGAGTAGTGGGGCATCAAGTGTGCCGTAAAGCCTTTGTTCGAGTACCCGCTTGTCCAATACTTTTTATTTTGTATTACAAATAAAAAATTTTAACTGAAATTATTTCTAATCCACTTACACGTGCATTTGTTCTGTGGAAGCGAGATCCAAGTGTAGGATTACTAGTCGCGTATCAAACTACTGCAAGATTTTGGGTATTAAAGTCAAGGGATCCCACTACAGAAACCTCTTGTGGGCTATGTTCGGTTCCCAACCCATCTGCAGTTAGTGCAGAGAATAAATGGCACTTCCTAAAAGAGGAGAAACATTGGATTTTAAGTTTCCTGTAAAAACTATAATGGTATTTTTGTGTCTCAGAGAGTTACAATGTCTCTGTTTTTTAACACATGACAAGCACAAAGCTACTGAAAGTAATAAACACTATAAAAAAAACCCTGCGATAATACAACCAGCAATGCAAATGCAGGCTGCCCATTCCATTTATGTACGCTAAGAGCCTAAAACAGTAGGAACAGGTGATTCCTTATTCGTCGTTTTACACCTTGCTGCGTTCATTGTGCTGTGGTTTACTTGCAATCATTCTGTACCATGGCACGCATGGTGTTAGTGGCCAATTGTTGAAGAAAGCTACCTGCTGCATCACACAATCTCGTGGTCCTATTAATTCACTTTCAGATGCTAAAAGCAAAAATGGCCATGTGGGAGGTATTTTAACATTAGGGCTTTTTTCATTTGCATGGAGGAAATGCTTTAGTGCCCAATAAAAGTTTTATTTTGCGGGTGGGCAAATGCTAAAAATTTAATTTTCACTTTTCCGTTCATTATTTTGCTTTAACCAACTCTAGAATGTAATCATGTTGTTAAATCTATAACTGTGACAATATATTCAAGGCTATTCAGTCCAGGTCATTTAACATTTAAGGCTACGTAGCTGAATTCTGAAAAATCTCCCAGAATGATTTTTGGTTTAGTGGATGTAGCGGATGGCATTGGGCTGTCCTCAAAGTTCGTTTTAAAAATGCATTTTGTGTAGTTATTCCCATGTATAGCTGTATTGTATGTAGTGTTCCATACGAATGAAAACTACCGAACCATCAGACCACCCCAGAGAGAAGTGTGTACCTCATTAAGCTTTCACACTCTGTAACCACAAACTAATTGACCGTGCAATCGTCACTTAGTATATATCTGGGTGGTTGCTGTTCGGCATACGAACCGCATGGCGGCGGCCATCTTACGCAAGAAAATCTCAGCTGTGTTTGGTTGTTGAGTGTCTGGAACTCAAATTGGACACTCAATTACCCGAACACCGCTGAGACCTCCAGAGCCCGTAACTCCTGAATGGAGGAGCCAACCAGCCCTTCGTTCGGTAAAATAAATATCCCGAACAAGGGAATTAATATGAATACCGATTTAACTTTGGATGGCAAGTATTTCTATGTATTTTATCTCCCGAACAGAGACCAACCGCAAGGCCAAAACACATGGAGCTTTTTTCGGATACTGCCTCGTGTGCGGTCGATCAAATTGCCTCTTCCACCTAACTCCCGAACCTCTGGTCCGATCTGGGTGAATTTTGAATATGTTAGTCACCCAGATCAGGGCTACCAGGGGATACCCATTATATAATTATATCTGGCTGTTTTGGGGTATATCCAGAAATCGGGTAAAACTGCAGTATGTTTAAGTGGATTATGTGTTACACTGAGGGGAGGAGATGTGTGGGAGGTAACCATTACACTATTGGCTACTGTACAAATTACTGTTAATCCCTCCCTTGCATGGGAGAAAGCTTTAAAAGAAGGTTGTTGGGAATAACAGATTAGTTCCTGATGCTGTGTATCGTCAGTCAATGGGATCTGTATTGGGATATTCGTAGATTACTTTACTTGCTGTGACTATTGTTATATGGGATTTTATCACTTGTTCCTGAGCCTCACTGGGATCTTTAGTGGAGATAACCTGTGAAAGACCAGCTCTCCGCTACAGTGGACTAACCTGTATATGTTGCAGAACATAGTGTCAGATGAAGGTTATGCTTAATGTAGTTGTCCTGGTGTCTATAGTCTGCCCCTGCAGGCTCTTCAGTGTAAACACTGCCTTTTCAGAGAAAAGGCAGTGTTTAGATTGCTGGCCAGTAAGAGGTGCTTGTTATACCAGTTTGCAACACCTACGTTCAGTGTCTCCACGCTCTGCATGAACTCTTCCCATAGAGATGCATTGATTCAATGTAACCCTATGAGAAGTTGCTGATTGGCACAGAGCAACATTTTGCAGCACACGTGCAATAGCCTCCAAATGCTTTCCTATGGGAAAGCAATGGATTGGCTGAGATCATCAAGATCGATCATTTCAGCCATGGAGGCGGGGCCAGCTGCTGTAAGACTGGTATAGCAGGGAGAAAATGATTATTATTCCTGACCCTGTAGTGTTCCTTTAACAGTGTGGTAAGTGATCACTGGAACAAACAACACAGTAAATCACACAGTAATATACATATGTATGAAATATTAATGTGTTCACCTGGAGTTTGGGATTTAATAATTAAAAGGCGACTACAACTGATGTAAATTGCAATCTTTAAGAGTTGAAAAAATGTTTTACCTAGTTAATTTGGCTTAAATTGTGAAGCACTCGTCTTGACTCTAAGTGAACTTGCTGGTGGCATACAGCAATAATTAGAGCAGCTAACGATCTCGAGAGGTCCAGGATTCAGAGATTCCCAATCCTACACCCATTGGCTTCCTATAAAATATAGAGCTCAATTTAAAATTCTGGTTCTTGCCTTCAAATCTCTACATAATGCTGCTCCCACCTATCTATCCTCCCTTATACACAAGTATGTCCTGCCTAGGCCCTTACGATCTGCTGAAGAATTACATCTATCTTCAGTCCGTACTCCCACCTCTGATGCTCGCCTTCAAGATTTCTCGAGGGCTGCACCGTTCCTGTGGAACTCACTTCCCTCCTCCGTTAGATGCTCACCCAATCTCCACTTTTTAAAAAAATCATTAAAAACCCACTTCTTCATAAAAGCATATCAATTAAATTGTTAATAGGTCCTGACTGATTCCTCTTCTGCAACTGTCACTAGTCCAATACTATCCTTACCTTTTTGTGTCATTTTACCCCACTCCCTCTAGCATGTAAGCTCATTGAGCAGGGCCCTCAACCCCTCTGTTCCTGTGTGTCCAACTTGTCTGGTTACAACTACATGTCTGTTCATCCACCCAGTGTAAAGCGCTGCAGAATTTGACGGCGCTCTATAAATATCATAATCATAATAAGAAGAAGAATATTGATAACCAGTAGATCAATGAAGGCACATTCTCTGTAATCCTACTTGTAATTAAACAATTAACAATGAGTAAAGCAAAACATTGCAGGCAGAAGATGAAAGCTTTGATGATGCAGTTTTTGAAGCCCAGCGTTTAAACTATGATTTATAGCATAGCTGTATGATGTCATCACTTCTGAGTCCATGAGTTAGGAAGAGGGCCGGACTCGGAAAAACATTCGACCTGAGCATTTTTTAGTCACAACGGCCCCCTGGGAACGGGGCGGGGCCAGAGAGGGTATGTTTTGTCATCACTAATGACAAGCACGTCCCCTCTCAAAGTGAGCATGTTGGTTCAATGCACAGAGCCCTGCTGAATAGCTCAAGCATGGGAAAAAGGCCCCGTATTTGTTCTGTATTTACTTGCGCTGTGTTTGCTTGTAACTTGTTTCTGGTGTCTCCATAAGTGGGATACCAGAGGACAAAAGGGCCAGGAAAGCATATTGTGCATGTGTTTGGAGCCTGCCTGTGGGATTGTGTGTGTAGAGTGAGCTGGTAGTGGTGTGGTATTGTGTAAATATGTTGATTTCAGTTGTGTTTGTGGTGTAATTTGTGTGGCTAGGGCCTGCAGAGAGTGTGTGTATAGGGGGAATAGTGTGTATAGGCAGGGCCGGTGCAAGGATTTTTGCCGCCCTAGGCAAAAGTAAAGTTTGCCGCCCCCCTCCTCCCCCCCGTGACATCGCAATGCCCCACCCATATGATTTGCCATGTTAACTAATGCCAGTGCTGCAGTGCCGCTGTGTTTACATTAAAAGGCCTGCAGGGACAGGCTATAGACACCAGGACCACTACATTAAGGTGCAGTGGTTCTGGGGACTATAGTGTTTCTTTAATGTGAGGTAAATTAGAGATTAGTGCCACGAATAATATACTAGATTACCTACTTACAAGCAGATGAGGATGATGATGGGCTCTAGCTGCAGTCTGGCTCCACTGGTCTGGTGTATAACAGGATCTCTGGAGGCTGTTTGTAACTGTGGTCACACAAATCAATGTTCTGGGAGAACGAGAAGCAGCTCCATTTTTTGGGGGCCCTTTACACAGCTCAAGGTCTGGGTCCCAGGGTCCACCTTCATTTTCCACCAATGAGTTTGTTCACAGGGGATGGAGTGTGTAGGGAATGTCCTGATTTGTGTGTAAGGAATGCATTTTGTGAATCTGTGTTTGTATGTGTAAGGGCTGCAAGGTGTGTTTCTGTGTATGTAAGGGATGAAGTGTGTGAGTCTGTAAGGGGTGCATTGAGTGTGTGTAAGGAATGCATTGTGTGTTTCTGTGTGTGCAAGGGATGCATTGTGTGTAAGGGTTGCATTGCGTGTGTGTGTGTTATGCATTGTGTGTGTAATGCATTGTGTGTTTTTCTGTGTGCAAGGGGTTCATTGTCTTTGTGTGTAAGGGGTGCATTGTGTGTGATTGTGTGTGTGATGGATGTCAATCTCTCCCCCCTCCCTTGTCACTCTCTTCTCCCCCCCTCCCTTGTTACTCTCATTCCCCCTCCCTCCCCTGTCACTCCCCCCTCCCTGTCAATTTCTCTCTCCCCGTCAATTCCCCTCCCTGTCAATGTCTCCCCCCGTTAGTTTCTTTCCCCCCCCACCTCCCTGTTAGTTTCTTTCTCCCCCCTCCCCTGTCAGTTTCTTTCCTCCCCCCTCCCCTCCCCTCCCTGTTTCTTTCTTCCCCCTCCCTGTTTCTTTCTTCCCCCTCCTTCCCTGTTTCCTTCTCCCCCTCCCTGTTTCCTTCTCCCCCCTCCCTCCCTCTTTTTCCCCCTCCCTCCGTTTCCTTCTCCCCCCTCCCTCCTTCCCTGTTTCCTTCTCCCCCTCCCTCCCTGTTTCCTTCTCCCCCTCACTCCCTCTTTCTTTCCCCTCCCTCCCTCCCTGTTTCTTTCTTCCCCCTCCCTCTGTTTCCTTCTCCCC
>OW240923.1:6424115-6437024 GCA_933207985.1 Pelobates cultripes | reverse complement strand
TCTCTTTCTCACCCTCCCTTGTCACTCTGTCTCCCCCTCCCTCCCTCCTTCCCTTGTCATTCTCTTTCTCCCCTCCCCCCCTACCTCTGTAGTCGTGTGGCCGAGCCCAGTATAGTCCGACCGGTACAGGGAGCTGTTGTTTCCTGTACCCGGCCGGACTAACAGGAAGTGAACACTCAGTGTGCACTTCCTGTTAGTCCGGCCGGGTACAGGAGACAGCTGCTCTCTGTACCGGTCGGACCAATAGAGGGCTCGGCCACGCTACAGAGAGGGAGCTGACAGGAGAGAGCGCTGAGCGCTCCCTCCTGTCAGCCCCTCTCCTCAGGCTGCGCCCGGGCGGTGCGGTCCGCCCTCATGGACGCACCGCCCGGGCAAAGCTGCAGCCGCCTGAGGCTCTCTACAGAGAGCTCGGGCGGCTGCAGCATGAGCGGGGCCGGCGCTCCTGGCGGCGCCCCCTCCCAAGGGGCGCCCTAGGCGGCTGCCTAGTCCGCCTTACAGGTAGCGCCGGCCCTGTGTATAGGGGATGTAGCGAGTGTGTGCATACAGGCTGTAGTGTGTGTGTGTATAGGTGACGTAGTGTGTGTAGGGGTTGTAGATAGTGTGTGTTTAGAGAAGTTAGTGTTTGCTTACAAGGAAGGTAGTGTGTGCATAGGGGATCCAGAGTTTGTATGTCAGGAATGTAGTGTGTGTAGGTGGTGCAGTGTGTCTGTAGGGGATCTAGTGTGTAAAGGACCCAGAGTGTGTATAGGCGATCATATGTGTGTGTTTATAGAGGATTCAGATTGTATATAGGGATCTAATGTGTGTAGGGGTTGTAGAGAGTGTGTGTTTAGAAAATGTAGTATGTGTTTTCTTACAAGGAATGTGGTGTGTGCATAGGGAATTCAGAGTTTGTATGTCAGGAATGTAGTGTGTGTAGGCGGTGCAGTGTATGTGTGTAGGGCATCTAGTGTGTAAAGGACCCAGAGTGTGTATAGGCGATCGTATATGTGTGTGTGTGTGTGTGTGTATAGAGGATTTAGAGTATATAGAGATCTAGTATATGTGTGTGGATTAGATCCAGAGTTTGGTAAGGGACCTATCGTGTATCTGGAATGTAATGTGTGTATTGGTGCAGTGTGTGTTTGTGAGGGGTGCTGTAGTATATATATATATATACACTGCTCAAAAAAATAAAGGGAACACTTAAACAACACAATGTAACTCCAAGTCAATCACACTTCTGTGAAATCAAACTGTCCACTTAGGAAGCAACACTGAGTGACAATCAATTTCACATGCTGTTGTGCAAATGGGATAGACAACAGGTGGAAATTATAGGCAATTAGCCAGACACCCCCAATAAAGGAGTGGTTCTGCAGGTGGTGACCACAGACCACTTCTCAGTTCCTGTGCTTCCTGGCTGATGTTTTGGTCACTTTTGAATGCTGGCGGTGCTTTCGTTCTAGTGGTAGCATGAGATGGAGTCTACAACCCACACAAGTGGCTCAGGTAGTGCAGCTCATCCAGGATGGCACATCAATGTGAGCTGTGGCAAGAAGGTTTACTGTGTCTGCCAGCATAGTGTCCAGAGCATGGAGGCGCTACCAGGAGACAGGCCAGTACATCAGAAGATGTGGAGGAGGCCGTAGGAGGGCAACAACCCAGCAGCAGGACTGCTACCTCCGCCTTTGTGCAAGGAGGAACAGGAGGAGCACTGCTATAGCCCTGCAAATGACCTCCAGCAGGCCACAAATGTGCATGTGTCTGCTCAAACAGTCAGAAACAGACTCCATGAGGGTGGTATGAGGGCCCGACGTCCACAGGTGGGGGTTGTGCTTACAGCCCAACACCGTGCAGGTCGTTTGGCATTTGCCAGAGAACACCAAGATGGGCAAATTCGCCACTGGCGCCCTGTGCTCTTCACAGATGAAAGCAGGTTCACACTGAGCACATGTGACAGACGTGACGGAGTCTGGAGACGCCGTGGAGAACGTTCTGCTGCCTGCAACATCCTCCAGCATGACCGGTTTGGCAGTGGGTCAGTAATGGTGTGGGGTGGCACTTCTTTGGGGGGCCGCACAGCCCTCCATGTGCTCGCCAGAGGTAGCCTGACTGCCATTAGGTACCGAGATGAGATCCCAGACCCCTTGTGAGACCGTATGCTGGTGGGGTTGGCCCTGGGTTCCTCCTAATGCAAGACAATGCTAGACCTCATGTGGCTGGAGTGTGTCAGCAGTTCCTGCAAGACAAAGGTATTGATGCTACGGACTGGCCCGCCCATTCCCCAGACCTAAATCCAATTGAGCACATCTGGGACATCATGTCTCGCTCCATCCACCAATGCCACATTGCACCAAAGACTGTCCAGGAGATGGTAGATGCTTTAGTCCAGGTCTGGGAGGAGATCCCTCAGGAGACCATCCACCACCTCATCAGGAGCATGCACAGGCATTGTAGGGAGGTCATACAGGCACGTGGAGGCCACACACACTACTGGGCCTCATTTTGACTTGTTTTAAGGACATTACATCAAAGTTGGATCAGCTTGTAGTGTGTTTTTCCACTTTAATTTTGAGTGTGACTCCAAATCCAGACCTACATGGGTTGAAAATTTTGATTTCCATTTTTTTTATTTTTGTGTGATTTTGTTGTCAGCACATTCAACTATGTAAAGAACAAAGTATTTCAGAAGAATATTTAATTTATTCAGATCTAGGATGTGTTACTTTGTGTTTCCTTTATTTTTTTGAGCAGTGTATATATAATATATATATATATATATTTGGAAGTATTGTATGTGTGTGAGGGGTGCAGTGTGCTGGGAGTGCTGTGTGTATGTGTGAAGGATGCAGTATGTGTGTTTGTGTGTGTGAGAGGGGTGCAGTTGTGTGTGAGGGTACTGTGAGTGTGTTGTGTGAGTGCTATGAGTATAAAGGGGGCAGTGAGGGTGCTGTGTGTGAATATGTTTTGAGGGATTGTGTGTGTGGGGAGAGAAAGATTAATTCAAATATATTAAATGTGTATTTTTTAATAAACAAATAAACTTTATATTCCTCCCTCCCTTCTTACCTTATGCCTGGGATGGGGAGGCTTTGCTGCTACCCCTGGTGGTCCTAGTTGTGAGTGAACTTTAGTATGCGAGGCTAGACCACGGCAAAGCTCCGACCTTGCAAAAGGAACCACGCTGTGCTGCTGGCTAGAGCTCCCCCAGGTCCTGCTCTCCTACCCTCCCCAGCTTGCGGCCGTACGTAACTGTCTGTAGGACAGTGAGGGTAATCTTTGATCTCCCCACCGGCATGAAGGCACACAGATAGTGCCATCTCTGCATGGGCCGACACCGGAGATCCTGTGACCTCCCCTGCCGGCCTCGGCCCATGGCCATCACGTCCCACGGGGCCTGGTTAGGAGTCCTAAAGCTGTTAATGACATAATGTGTTGTCATAAGTTGTAGCGGATGGCACTGGGCTGTCCTGCAAATGTCTTGTGAATAGCTGCATTCGTGTAAACTGTTGGTTTTATATGTGTTTAAAAGAATTGTATTCCTCTGATTGTTCGGTAGAATCATTCGAATAAACTAAGGGAATGAAACTACCGAACAATCAGACCTCCCCTGTGTGAAGTGTGTCCTCAATTACCCGTTGCAACATTGTTGCGAACGGGTAATTGACAAGTTAAGTAACCGTCCTTTGTTCTCGGGGGTGGCCGCCATTCGACAAACGAACACGTGGCGGCAGCCATTTTAAAACTCCTGAACAGCGGTGTTTTGCCGTTGAGTGTCTGGAACTCAAATCTGACACTTGACTAGGCGAACACCGCTGAATCCTCCACAAGCCCGGTCTGTTCGGTTCCTAACTACCGAACGGCCCCTCGTTCGGTAGATAGAAAGAACCGAACGAGGGGATTCAGGTGAACCCTCCCTAGCCTCTATAGCTAGAGGCTTTCGTGCAGTTTGTTCCCTTATTCCAGGACCGACCGCAGGGCCCATTCGCATGGAACTGCATTCGGCTGTCTCAGTCAGTGCGGTCGGTCATTTTATTCCCTCCATACATTTCCCGAACCCCTGGTCTGATCTGGGTGATTTTTGGATATGTTGTTCACCCAGATCAGGGGTATCCGGGGATGTAGGATTTAAAGTGGTACCCCTACGTTTAGGGGTACATCCAGAAACGGGGGGAATTACTGTACTGGATAAGGGGATTATGATGCTGGCTGAGGGGAGGAGATGTGTGGGAGGTTACCAGGACAGGATTGGCTACTGTAATAATTACTGTAAATCCCTCCCTTGCATGGGAGCATGCTTTATAAGGAGACTGTGGATTAAAGCTTTCAGTTCTGCTCCTGAAACTGTGTGTCGTCCAGTTATTGGGATTGCTGTTGGGATATTGCTGTTATTTTACCTGCTGGAAACTTTGCCTGTGGATTTACTATTTACTTGTTCCTGAGCCTCCCTTGGATTATAAGCGGAGATAACCTGGGGAATATTGCATCTCCGCTACATAAGTGTTGTTAGGGGGCTTTGTAGGCTGAATCCCCAGATGTGGGACATTTTAGCCCTGGATCTCTTACAGGTTGTTGCGGGGGCAGGACTATATAAATATACATTTTTATTTTTGCTCAAAGCAGCCACCTGATATAAAAAGAAAGATCACTTGTATAGCAAGGCTGCTATGGTGGAGAGATTGGTACCCCCATGGTAATTGTCGGGACGGGGTGCTGGGAACAGAACTTTATTAGTTAGTTTGCGCAGCAGCATCACATTGGATACCGGGCTGTACAGAATGTGCTTGTTTCTGCCTCTAATTGAGATCCCACAGAGCATAATCAGCTCACAGTTTATGGGTAGAGAGGAGCGGACAGAACACAGAGAGATGGGACGTGGGATGACATTATGTCTCTGTCAGTGTAGCGGTCATTAAGGCTTCGTTTGGGCTCAAGTCCCATGTGTTTCTGGATCCTAGTAATGTCCCTGTGTTTAACCAAACTTGCCACTCCAGATGTTTATCTAAGCATCATGGGAAATGCAGTTCTCATACATTAAATAAAGTTGTATTAAGGAAAGTGGACAAGGTAACCCCATTCAACAACTCAGCGTGATCACCTTATTCACTTGCTCTATGAATGTTTGATTCGCCGCAAACAGTGGGACCCAAAGGTCAGTGATCACAGCTGTAACAGGACTTCACCAGCACCAAAGCCCTGTGGACTAAAACAGTGAAAATGGCGAAATCATTGCAAGGGAATATCATTACTGGAGAATACAGCCGTTCGCCTGGTTCAGACGAATCCCTTTGTCTGAGAATAGGTGGCCGCCATTTCGGGACTTTACACGTGTTCGCGGCCATCTTACGCACGAACGGCGGTGTTTGCCTGTGAACGCATGGAACTAAAAACGGATACGCAAACAGGCGAACGCCGCTGAGACCTCCAGGAGCTCGTAAGTTCGTGCTGAAACTACCGAACGACCGGCCGTTCGGTAGTTTTGTTTAAGCATGCATGGGGATTCAGGCGAACGGCAGGATTACTGTGGAGGGCAAGGGGTTCGTGGGGTTTTTATTCACGAACGGGGACCGACCGCAAGGCCAAAACTTGTGGAACTCTTTTCGGCTGAAAATCCTGTGCGGTCGGTCAAAACTTCAAAGACCCATAACTCCCGAACCCCACAACCGAATGACGTGAAATTTGAATATGTTATTCCCCTGAGTGGTAGCTATTAAGCGGTGCTGGACTTAAAGGTGTACCCCCTGTTTTTGGGGTACATCCAGAATGTGGGTAAATTTAGGTACGTTATAATTATGTTATATGTTTATCTGAGGGGAGGAGACGTGGGGGTGTTACCCTGTGTGTAATTGGTTATTTTCATCCTCCCCCTGGGAGTGTCCTGTGTGTACTTGTTCCTAATAAAAAGCAGGCTGGGTTTCCCAGACCTCAGATCTTCTTGACCCTGCAAAACGTAGCCTTGTCTCGTTCTTGGAAGGGGATTATTTGGGAATGTTATTCTGCTCCTGCTACAGCTGAACCTGACTTTTACTCTGGATATCGTGAATGGGATTATACCAGCTTACTTCTCCACAGCAGCTTGCAGGGAAAAAGGACGTCTCCAACGGCCGATACCCTCTTTCTACCAGGGTAGCCGTTACAACAGCTTTAGAGTAAACTGGTTAAAGGACCACTATACTGCCAGGAAAACAAACTCGTTTTCCTTTCACTATAGTGCCCTGCCTATAGGGTCCCACTCCTGCTGCGCTGAAGGGGGAGGAAGGGGTTAATCCCTTACCTTTTTTCCAGCGCCGGGCTCCCTCAGCGCTGGGGACTCTCCTCCCTCTTCTGATGTCATTGGCTGCAAGCGCTGCAAGAGCCGCGCGCACATTCAGCCAGTCCATAGGAAAGCATTCTCAATGCTGTCCTATGGACGCTGGCGTCTTCTCACTGTGAAAATCACAGTGAGAAGAGCGGAAGCGCCTCTAGCGACTGTCAATGAGATAGCCACTAGAGGCTGGATTAACCCATTTATAAACATAGCAGTTTCTCTGAAACTATGTTTATAAAAAAAGGGTTAACCCTAGCTGGACCTGGCACCCAGACCAATCATTGAGCTGAAGTGGTCTGGGTGCCTATAGTGGTCCTTTAAGGCACCTGGTTATTATATGCCTTGATTGTCCTTCATTTGATGTAGAATTCCTTATATAAGAGATGGTGTGTGAACGCTAATATTAGGACATGTCACTGTGGGATCTGATGGTTTGTAATGATAAAGTTGTTTCACAGAAGGCTGGGAGGATAAAAAGAAAATCAGAACATAACACACCATTGTCTTTATTGAAAGTAGCTGCCATGCTAATATAAAAATGTCTAATTACAGGCTGGCAGTCATTTGCATTCATTCCTGTGTCTATCAGGCGAACAATCAGATTCCCAGCTTTATGCCCACGAAGTCGTGTCAGAATTACAGCTCAAACTGACATGCAGAGATGTGCTATATTGATAGACAATGGGGGATAGATTATGCAGCTGGGAGCTACGTTTTGTACAGCTCTCTTAATAACTTTCTGGAGGCAAAGGGTGTTGAAATGAACACCGTCTATCAAGAAACCATGTATCTGCCTTTTGCTTGCAAAG
The DNA here is from genome assembly GCA_933207985.1 of Pelobates cultripes. Classification (NCBI taxonomy): domain Eukaryota; kingdom Metazoa; phylum Chordata; class Amphibia; order Anura; family Pelobatidae; genus Pelobates; species Pelobates cultripes. The sequence goes on along the minus strand of OW240923.1, from coordinate 6,429,926 downwards.
TCAATGTTCCCTCTAAGTTCTGTTTATGAGCAGCTCAGCAGTGTCACAGTGAAGAGTCCTAACTACAGATTTTATGTAAACGGCTCGCGGTTGTCCACAAACACTGTGTTACCTGCCACAGGATATGGCTCACTGAAAATACCATTCTTAATCTCTTCACCGCTCTCCCTGTATACACTCAGACGGAATGTCTCCCACTTTCTATAACCTCCGATCCAGTACAAGCACGTTACTTAGTCTACCTCAATACAAAAAGAAAGCGGCCCGATCCTCCTTCTCCTACAGAGCGCCGCAATTGTGGAACGACCTCCCGCACAATTTAAAATCTTCCCTAAGCCTAAAGTCATTTAAGAGATCCCTCTCTACATACCTCAAAACAGAATGCACGTGTCATGGTTGATTATATATTTCCTGCCTGTTCTATGTTAAATTTTGTATATATTGTGTATTAATATTGTTTTTGTATTTTGTTGTACCTAATGTAACAATGCAATGATTTGTGGACCCAGGACATACTTGAAAACGAGAGAAATCTCAATGTATCTTTCCTGGTAAAATATTTTATAAATAAATGTCTTTGCTGTACAAACAGGGGTTGGTTTTATTAATTACTGCATCGCAATGAAAATAAAAAAGTATTTACCTTTCCCCACAGATCCTGCACAGTTTTCTTTTTTCTACAGAAAAACATTATAATGTATACCGTATAGGGATATAGATAATAGACAGTGAATGTTATTAATGTGTGCACAGTTTTATGCTGTTAAGCCTATCGCGTCGTCCTCTAAAACACATTCTTAATTCTGGGCACTCAAACTTTTCCTGAAAAATCTGAGTGAGTAAAAGGGTACCATACACTCAAAAATAATTTATACTTCCCTCCTCTTTCTACCGGAGATTAATAACTCATTGGTTGAAATTATTCTTCATTAAATTTATTTTTTACAACAGCAGACATTGATTCACAAATATTTGCCATTTTTTTTGTAATTATTTTGTCGAATGGATTTCACACATGCCATGACAGACAGGTTTCGGTGGTGGTGAACGGGATTTATTTATTTTGATCATTTTTTGGGGGGTGTAAGAAGTTAACTGTTACAAGGCTGAACTGCTCCTATAATCTCAAAAATAGTCTGAATCCTTGGGATTTCTTTTATATCTTTCTATCACATTTTTAACTTTCTGTGATTCAATACCTATTAAATTCTAGCTTTGTGGCAAAGTGTGCATTATAAGGTCTCGCTGTCGTAAAAAAGTAGTCAGTGAATAAGATTTCCCCAGAATTTATACTGCAGAAAGCTAAATGCTGCGATCTTGACCCTAGGATTTTTTTGTAGAGTAAAATAGTTTATTTCCGTTGATTTACAAGACTCCTTTAAGGTTAGCGCTGTGCATGACCAGACAAAAGTAAAGAACACAATGAGAGTTGTGCAGGATGTATGTAGGCAAGTCATTCAATGGAAACATTCCGTCCAGTAATGTGCTGGGGATTACTCACAATGTAAAGCAAGGACCGCGGGCTGCTTTTCCATTCATTGCTCATACGTTCTATTTCTGATTAACTACGATTAAAAATGCATTTGAACAAACAATAGCATGTCTTGTTAATTACTGAGCAAGAAAATAAAATGCTCCTTGCTTGAGCTTACATGGTTGGAGGGTTTGTGCAAGCTCACAATTTCCATTTATTAGCAGTACCCAATCTAACCTGTAGGGGCTCTAGTAACATATCAGACAGCTGTGCAGTATGTTGAGACTAATGGCAGTGGCAAAAACACCAGAGGATACAGCCAGAAGGGTAAGTTGTATGGCCCCTCTCACATATAACTGATTTACGCTCCTGCCATCCCCATACTACACCAACCCTATGTCCAACTATACACGCGAACATGTTCTGTGATTCATGTTATGCCATCAAATCTGAATTCATTCATAGTATTATATAAACCTATATTCACACCTGCTGTATTAACCCCACACCTGCTGTATTAAAGGACCACTCTAGGCACCCAGACCACTTCAGCTTAATGAGGTGGTCTGGCTGTCTGGTCCAGCTAGGGTTAACCCTTTTTTTTAATGAACATAGCAGAAGAGGAGGAGAGCTCCCCACCCGGCGCTGGAGAGAGAAGTAAGATTTTAACCCCTTCCTCTCCCCAGAGCCTGGCGGGAGGGGGTCCCTGAGGGTGGGGGCACCCTCAGGGCACTATAGTGCCAGGAAAACGAGTATGTTTTCCTGGCACTATAGTGGTCCTTTAACCTCACATCTGCTGTATTAATCCCACACCTCCTGTATTAAACCCCACACCTGCTGTATTAATCCCAAACCTGATGAATTAACCTCACATTTGATGAATTAACCCCAAGCCTGCTGCATTAACCCCACACCTACTATATGAATCCCCACCTTTGCTGTATTAACCCCACACCTGTTGTATTAACTCCAAACTTCCATCAAGGTGCTCCAGCACCTTTTGCAATGAGAGCATGCACCCTCAACAATACCCCCACATTGAGCTGTATAATTACCTCTACATATGTTGCATTAAAGTGACATTGCCACAAATTATTTACTTGGAGATGTTATTTCTTTCTCAATATTACAGGGACTCGGGCTGACAATAAAAGGGTGCCAAAATCAGACTTGGGGCTTTAGAAGACCACACCTGGAGTCTCATCCAATGTCAGCCACCCCTTAGTAACTCGACTGATTTAACACTGACAATCAGAAATGAATAGAAAATTCTGCAGCAAACAATAGGCGTGAAATGGAAAGTTTAATTTACCAAATCAGTTTCACATATATTGTGTCACTGGAGCAATCTGTTGAAAAGCCACAAACTGAAGGAATTCAAGCAAACACGTGATATTTGTTAATGTTGTTCATGACCTTTATTGCACCAATAAGTGCCTTCCCGTTCCTCTCTACAATACAGGCCATGGGCAGCAGCCACTGAGTGCCTAGTCGTGGTTGTTTTTTTTGTTGGTAAAGGAAGTGGCAGAGCCCTTGGTCGTAATATATATACGTCCAACTAACCATAACCTGTGCAATGTATGCATTACACATAAAAACCAGCAGAACCCTGATGTATTTACTTATCTGTTCTTTAGATAGCCTAATGTGTTACATTTTTAGCTTTTCTACTTATCTTCCTGGCTAGTAGAATTAGTGAAGAGAGATCAGCATTAAGTGACTGTCACTTATTCGTGACTTTTGTATGACCTACTGGTTTTTTTGCTCGCTGTTACCATTAAGACGGTGGTAGAAAATATCAAGTCCTGAAGATATTTTTATAAGTCTGTGGGTACTTCCAATTATATGTCTGACTTCCATTGTCCTTACCCCAACAGGTCAAACATTTCGAAAAATATCACAGAGTAACTATACGATGACGAAGGGCAAAGAGCTAATTTTGCTTGGGTTCTGTAATTTGGGTAGGAGAGGGGGAGAGGGTTCCTCTATATATACACACACAGTATTGCTGGAAGGCAGCTGCTGTGTATTTGCAGGGTCAGCTGAGTATATGATGCTCACTCATGCATTTTTTACTGTTAGTCATAAATCACTACTTCACAGGAACACATTTTCAAGTGATTATTTCCTAAACTACTTCACGGGTCAGCTCTACGGCATGAAAAACCTGAAGATATTCTATCTTAGTTTTCTGGGCCTGCTAGGCTGCACAACTTCATGACTTTAAAGCAGCCAGTGACCTAAACTGGGCATTCACCATGTTACTGGACTACATTCCCCATGATGCTTAGCTTAAAGGTAAATGCACTTTAGAAACATTTGGTTTCTCAGTGCTTTGAAGCAACCGTGACTTGCCCCCGCTTTACTGTGTCACATGTGGCACTGTCACCCACTCAGCTTTTACATTTGCTCAGTATAGGACAGTAGCACCTGCAAAATGAAGAAGAGCACTCAGGAACAGGAGAATATAATTTTGGACATGCTGGTGCATGAGTTGGATGCATCTATTTTACCGGACATTAAAACCTTAAATGGTTATTCATTCCAACCACCATGGTGACTTCTGCATAACCGCAACCAGTGTGTCAGTGCAGAGTTCAGCTTGAAACATTCCCTATAAAGAGAAAATACTTTGTGCAGGAGTGTAGTTACACCTCCAACACACGTGACCTTGTCATACTGACTAATGTAAATTCTGTGCAAAAAATGCGTTTGTCATCAGCATGCACTGTGTACTGGCAACGGAAGTAATCAGCCTCCATACATTGAACATGCTCTCCCCCTGTCCAGCCACCCGGCCTCCATACATTGAATATGCTCTCCCCCTGTCCAGCCACCCCGCCTCCATACATTGAATATGCTCTCCCCCTGTCCAGCCACCCCGCCTCCATACATTGAACATGCTCTCCCTCTGTCCAGCCCTCTCCGCCTCCATACATTGAATATGCTCTCCCCCTGTCCAGCCACCCCGCCTCCATACATTGAATATGCTCTCCCCCTGTCCAGCCACCCCACCTCCATACATTGAATATGCTCTCCCCCTGTCCAGCCACCCCGCCTCCATACATTGAACATGCTCTCCCTCTGTCCAGCCCTCTCCGCCTCCATACATTGAATATGCTCTCCCCTGTCCAGCCACCCGCCTCCATACATTGAATATGCTCTCCCCTGTCAGCCCTCCCGCCTCCATACATTGAACATGCTCTCCCCTGTCCAGCCACCGCCTCCATTCAGTGAATATGCTCTCCCCTGTCCAGCCACCCGCCTCCATTCAGTGAATATGCTCTCCCCTGTCCAGCCACCCGCCTCCATACATTGAACATGCTCTACCCCTGTCCAGCCACCCTGCCTCCATTCAGTGAATATGCTCTCCCCTGTCCAGCCCTCCCCTCCCTCCATACATTGAACATGCTCTCCCCTGTCCAGCCACCCCGCCTCCATACATTGAATATGCTCTCCCCTGTCCATCCACCCCGCCTCCATTCAGTGAATATGCTCTCCCCTGTCCACCACCCTCCATACATTGAACATGCTCTCCCCTGTCCAGCCACCCCGCCTCCATTCAGTGAATATGCTCTCCCCCTGTCCAGCCACCCCGCCTCCATACATTGAATATGCTCTCCCCCTGTCCAGCCACCCCACCTCCATACATTGAACATGCTCTCCCTCTGTCCAGACACCCCGCCTCCATTCAGTGAATATGCTCTCCCCCTGTCCAGCCACCCCGCCTCCATTCAGTGAATATGCTCTCCCTCTGTCCAGCCCTCCCCTCCTCCATACATTATTATATTTATATAGCGCCATCAAATAATGTGGCATAAGGGAAAAAAATGAATAAAGTTCCTTTTTAATTTTTGCTCCTGGATATTTTTTTTTTTGTTACCGGATACCTTCTCATCCATGATACACCTCTCCTGGTAATATCCGTAGTGGTGATTTGTTCCACTAAGGTGGTAAGGATTGAGCAGTATCCTCAGATTGTCCTGATAAAAAGTAAAATCCATTTATTTCCCTGCACGGTTTCCTTTAACAAAGATTTAGAGATACAGAGATGTTTTGTACATGGGCATCCGCAGGGGGGGCAAGGGAGACACTGGATTTTTCAGCTTGTTCTGCTATTTTGTGTGAGATTTAAAATGAACTGCAATACCGGCGCCGGCCAGTAGGTGTGTATGGAGAGAGACAGGGATAGGAAGCTGCATCTTATCCCTGCTTCTCTCTGCTGATTGAAACCGCAGGGGAGCAACACATGCAGCCAGAGACAGCCTACAGATCAGGGGACTGAGGGATGGGGGGCAGAGACAGCCTACAGATCAGGGGAGTGAGGGATGGGGGCA